>JAJMEZ010000019.1:0-221496 GCA_030574455.1 Priceomyces fermenticarens | reverse complement strand
ACGTCGTAGTATTCCTCTCAGAGAACTCCTTATTTGCCTTAATAGTGTTCTTCAAGTTCTCTTTCATCGTGTCCGTTTCGTATTTCTCATTGAGTGTATCTCTAATCGTCGTCAATTTTTCCCTTTCTTTTACTGTATCCTCTAATTGCAGCTTAAGCTCTTTATCCTGATCCAAGATTTCGATGTGGGTCTTTTTCAAGCTTTCTATCTCGTGATTCAAGTTAGTGAGCTTGGTCATAAGACGTTCTTTCAGTTCCTTCAAGTTAATCAATTCATTTTGGTTTCTACCGAATGAATTTGAATGTATCAAGTGATACTCATTTCCATACTTTATGAGGTTGGGCTCAATCTCCAAAGTATTTTTTGGTGAACCTCCTTTAGCAAAGGATGTTTTCAAATATTCCGAAAGTTCACTACCCTCTAAGTGAAGCAACTTGTTACTTCGACTCGACAACAATTCAACGATGTACCTTACGATAAAATCAAATCCCTCCAAAACCACCAAATCAATTAATTTTATGGAAGCGCTTTCATTGATAGAAAAAACATTATCTAATGCTTCGTGATATATAGCTCGTAGGTCTATTCCTTTTTTCGTTAAATGCTTGAAAAGATCTGGATACAAGTCCTCAATTGACCTGTTGACCTTGTAATAAAACTCATCTTTAGATAAGCATGAATAAAGGTTTTTGAGCCTGAGTAGGATATAGAGGATGTCAATATCCTCAACAGCATGCAACCCTTTGAGCTTATCAGCTAGATCGCGAGCGAACTTGTCAAAATTTTCGATAGCTCCTGAGGTTGGTACATTGGGCACATCCGATGATTCACTTGAAGTGGAATGCCATGAATAGTAAAAATATATCTTAAGAATGTCATCGAAACTTTTATCAGCATGAAAGCTCAGCATCAGTTGCAAATTACTTTGAGAAAAGTATGAATTAGCCCTTTTCAACAATGTAGTGAAGCCCTCTTTCGTTAACGGCCTTACTTGCATGACTTTCAAATACCATAGAGGCCGGATCAATTCAGGGATTCCTTTGACTATTTTTTCTTCTATTGTTTGGACTTTTTTCGAAGTTACTAGACCGACCGTTTGAGTATCCATAACTTCTAGCCAAAAGTCAGCATCGTCACATCTCTTTAACAACTCAATGGCGCTTTTCCTGTTTGAATCATTCCAAACTGGATCAGCGACGAATATATCAGTCGAATTGTTCATTAATGGAGAGCTGTACAATTCTTGCTGCCCAATGACAGATATTTCCGAGAGTCTGTCATCGATACTAATTGTCACATTAATTTTATTTGACTCACTTCCATTGCCTTGATCTGACAACGAGTACTTAGTCGGGTTGTCTAAATTTGCCTTTCTGGGCGGCAAATCAGGAGGCACAGACATTCTGCCAAATAAGTGTTCAATTAATATTATTTATCTATAGCTCTAAATTTTTGCGCACTATTTCATTTCCGTTTGTGGACTCCCTATTACACTTAAATATCCTAAAAATGCTACTCCATCTTTCGTCTCTTTGTTTGATTGCCTGATGCTGGCAGTATTAGACCTTTGCTGGATTCATTAGATAGATTATCATATTTTATCAAAGACTTCTCTGCACTCTGTGTCATGTTTTTGTCCACGTCACTTTTGGTTGGTGCATCCACAGAAAGCGATACGTCTGAAATCTGTAGATGACTTAAATCTTCATTCATACTATCAGAGCAATTTACTGCGCTAGCTTCTGTGATTCCCTTTTCATGTTCAATTCTAAAAGCATCGTACTTATGCTTTGTTGTTTCCAGGTCATCCAGATCACATTCCAATTTCTTTCTATATATTTCAATGAGCTCTATTAACTTATCTTCATTCGTCTCATAATCCTCAGATTCTCTGATCATATCTATAATCATGGACTTCTTTTTTGAGTCCACCATTCCGTTTTTCTTAGGGAACACGTCATTTAAAAATGAAATGATTTTGGGTTTAAGACTCATGCCCGATAATGCAGTATTTAAATATTCATTCTTAAGCAAGCTTGGAACCAATTTTTTAGGTTCCTTGATTTTTGGGTCCAACGTCGCATATGTGATAGGCTCATCCTCAACACTTTTAGGCGCTACTTCTCTTGTCCGGCCATTCGAATTATCGTTAGGAGTATATTCTATAACTTGAACATCGTCCTCTTCCGCACCCCTATCAGATTCTTTGTTCGATTCAACTTCATTGGTAGCAGGAGAGTTTTCCATTTGCTTTTCATGTAATTCTATTAAAATGTTTACTAATTCTTTTCTCATCTTATTCCTTTCTTCAGCAATGAAAAATGCCCTCATTCCGTGTCTCAGCAGAGGACTTCTCCATAGCTTTTCACACTCTTGTGAGTTACTTAGCCATTTCCTAACATTATAAATAACATGAATTCCACAGTCGTTGAAATTATTTTGTCTGGGTACTCTAGCATTTTGAACCCTTAATCTCTCCTTCCTGATTTCAATACCATACTTATCTTTGCAATAATCCATAATAAATTGTTTAAGTGGTCCATGTATATGTGCATGGCTTTGACCAAGAGAATCGAATACGAAGATTTCACCCCTAGGCACCTTTGATTGTTTTGAAGGTGAAGGAGATTCCAGTTTGGTGTCCTCATTCAAGAGACCGCTATTATGTTCTCCGTTTTCACAAGAGGGCCTTGTTTTCTCTTCGCTTTGATTCTCTTTGAAATCTTTTAAAGTGTCCTCTTGTTCCCTTTTAGATGCAGATAAAAGTTCGGGCAATCCTCTTATAACACAGCAATACCAATGAGCATTTTCATTGATTGGGATTATTACTGAGGAGTATTTCATTATATCAACCTTCGTCAACCACTTTTTAACATTTTGATAATAATCAGTTTTAGTGCTCCGGTTATTATCCATCAACTTGATGAAGAAGAAGGAATTAAATACATAAATGTCGTCTTCAGACATTAGTTTTTGATCATATACTGCTTTTTCGACTTCATAAGTTATAAAAAAGTCAATAATCGTATCGTTAATCCAGTCTTTGTTATAAAGAGTTTTGAAGTCTGAATAGGTAACTGTAAAAAGCTTATTGCGAGCAAAGATGTGCTTCAAAGGCGGATCGAAAGGAGCTGGTGTGTCCCTATGCTCTCCAATGCTTATTGGATCTGCAAATGTTTCACCTTTTAACTTACGCTGTGACCTTGTAACTCGATCCCCGTACATTAATGCAGGCAGGATGGTTGATACTTTTTTCCCGTCTCCTCCTTCATTATTCAGGGTATTTTGATTTTCTATTGAGGCCCGCTTGGATAGGATCTCATTCTTTTGCTTCAACAAGTCCTCATTTGAGAATCTTCCACTGTATACTTTCCACACACTTTTCTTCAATCGACCCCATAGCTCGCTGTCATCCCCCAAATATCGAACAAATATATAATTAGTTTTAGAGTCTAGAAGTATGAGTAGCGACTGATATCCGAATTGAATTCTTTCTAAATTTGATTCCTTTCTTATTTCGAGCCCCTCGATTTCAACACCTTTATCCTTGAAAAAAATGCGATTATCAAACGTTGATATGTTGAGTTCAAGACTATTGTTGACTTGGGATCTGTATATTTTACCGTTAAAATCAACAGAAATTATTTTGATCTTGAAATCATTTAGCTCAAAGTCATATTGAGTTTCCTCGGGAAACAGAAATATGTCGTTCTTTCTTTCCTTCCTATTTTCTTGAAACCCACCATCGTCTTCTTGATCGTGAATATTCTTATTCACTCTTTTGTTTAATTGAAGTCTCAACTGCTCCGACCTTCTGAGCTTGTCTTCAGTGGAAGCCCCCTTATCCTTTAGTAGCTCACTCTTTGTTTCGTGAGCCGAATAGCTTTCTCCCTTGGAGGTAAGCGTATTCAATGGATTAAGACTATTCCCCACTTTCTTCCTAGATAAGCCCCTATTTAGAGATGTGAACTGTTTTTCTTTAAGCTTTTGCCTTTCGTCATTCATCGGAATTCTCGATTCCCTAAAATCCGTGGACCCTATATTCAGAAGTTTCAATATATGTATCTTAAGCCTAGTGGAACAATTCTCTTAAAATTAATGGCCTTATAATTTTCTTGTCCCGGTAATTGGGATGCACATGGAAATATATAACACAACAGGTTAGCCACCAGCTTGAAAGGAATCCAGAAATAAGTCAACGTCTGTAGGCCTAACTTTAGTTGATCTCAACCGTAATTCAGTTTCTTTCCTCAAAATTTTCTAAGGTTTACAGAAAAATAAGCCAATATTTTAAATGTAGAAACAAGATTCACCATATAAGTTATTACCACAGAAACCTGCTTTTACTAAAATGGCACATCACAATTGGTATCAGTAAGGTACTTCTTCTAGTTGAGATCGTATGTTAATGAGGTCGTGCGACGCCAATATCAACAACATTCATTATTTCATTCGGTGGCAAGAGTATTACATACTAAACTGATAACGAACTGAAAAAAAGTGACATTTAAAGTAACATTGATTACTTAGCTTCTGATAGAATTCTAATTAAGAGAAGTTTTTGAAAATGGTAAGTTGAATCTTAAAGAAGTTGACATTTTTTTGTAAAATAAATTATTAACAACGAACCAGGGTCAAGGGCCATCAGGAATGCAAAATGGTGAAGGCTTCGGGAAAAGAAAAGACGATAAGAAGAAGGAAAAGCCGAAATATGAACCACCAGTGGAATCAAAATTTGGAAAGAAAAGAAGAAAGGGACCAGATACTGCTGTAAAGTTACCGGCCGTGCACCCAACGACGAGATGTAAGTTGAAACTTTTGAAATTAGAAAGAATCAAAGACCATCTTTTGTTAGAAGAGGAATTTGTTGCAAACCAAGAGGCAATTCAACCCACTGAATCCAAGCAAGCCGAAGAAAGAGAAAAGGTAGATGAATTGAGAGGATATCCAATGTCTATTGGTACCTTAGAAGAAATCATTGATGATGATCATGCCATTGTTTCAAGTACTGCAGGTTCCGAATACTACGTCTCTATATTATCCTTTGTAGACAAAGGATTATTGGAGCCAGGATGTTCTGTGTTATTGCATCATAAGACGGTATCAATTGTAGGTGTTCTACAAGATGATGCGGATCCTATGGTTTCAGTCATGAAATTGGACAAGTCTCCTACTGAATCATATGCAGATATAGGAGGTTTAGATTCTCAAATCCAAGAAATAAAGGAAGCTGTTGAGTTACCATTGACACACCCTGAGTTGTATGAAGAGATGGGTATAAAGCCACCTAAGGGTGTTATATTATACGGTGCTCCAGGTACTGGTAAAACATTACTAGCAAAAGCAGTGGCCAACCAAACCAGTGCAACATTTTTAAGAATTGTTGGATCCGAACTTATTCAAAAGTATTTAGGTGACGGGCCAAGATTGACGAGACAGATTTTTCAAATAGCAGGAGAACATTCCCCTTCTATTGTATTCATTGATGAAATTGATGCGATCGGTACCAAGAGATATGAGTCATCATCTGGAGGTGAAAGGGAAATCCAGAGAACAATGTTGGAATTATTGAATCAGTTAGACGGTTTTGATGATAGAGGCGATATCAAAGTTATAATGGCGACGAATAAGATTGAGACCTTGGATCCCGCTTTGATCAGGCCTGGTAGAATCGATCGTAAAATTCTTTTTGAAAATCCAGATTCCAAAACAAAGCAAAAGATTTTGTCGATTCATGTTTCGAAGATGAACTTAGCTGATGATGTCAAATTGGAAGAACTAGTGTCATCGAAAGATGATTTATCTGGTGCGGATATCAAGGCCATGTGCACAGAAGCGGGATTATTGGCTTTGAGAGAACGTCGTATGCAAGTGAAAGCTGATGACTTCATACAGGCAAAAGAAAGAGTTCTCAAAAATAAAGTCGAAGAAAATCTCGAAGGTTTATATTTGTAAACTATATATATTACTTATAAACCTTAATTTCGGCATTAATTATCGCGCTCACGCATAATTCGTAAAATGTATAAAAATAAGTTTAAGATGTCCAAGTATAGTGAAATTGCAGACACTATTTCGTCATCTAAGTTTGCAGTTTTCATGATCCTTTGGGTATCAATTAATATGTAGACACTGAATATTAGGCAACCAACTCCAGAGTAAATTAGATCCATGGCTTGAGATCTAAAGGGGAAAAACATGAAAAAGAAAGACCATGTTACCAAACCCCATAATGCCATAGAAGCGACCCCCTGCCAACTAATAAAATCATATTTAGTTTGGAATGCAAACAAGGTTAACCCAATAAATGTTATTAAGGTCAATCCCAACGCCTGTATCAAGACATCTGTTTCAACCATTGAACAACCAACGCCTACTGTATAAGCTTCACATAATGTAAATGCCCCTAATAAGATCAAGTTTGTCGGATAGGACCTAGCTTTAATCGAAGTTGCAATCATAAGACCTATGGAGGCCAATCCTGTTATGATAACAAGCCACACATGTTGAATACACCAAAGCCTTATATTATTATTAGCATGTATTATGGCGCCCACGATCATTGTCGCCATGAGCTGTACCGTCAATAATGAGTAAACCTTGCGTATGAACATTTGACGCACTGGCAATTCACAAGCTGCCACTGAGCTCGAATACTTGAAGTCATCAGGAAGAGCATCGTCCGGTGTCCTAGAAAAAGATTCTCCCTCATATGCTGGAGGAATATCCTGATCCACTCTACTATAGTTGATGTTGCTCGATTGCATTTTGGCAATTCTTTTATTTCAATAGGTGCTTTTCCAAAGGGAAACTAAATATGACCATTTAAGCAATCATTAGTTATATGCAGGTGTATATTAATTCTGTATTCTCTAGTCTTTCCACAGTGGTGCTATTAGAAACCGCTTAAGAAACGAGCAGCTAAAACTAGATTAGGAATGACACAATTGATGGGACTTGTTCCCTAACGACTGAAACCATAGAGAAGTTTCCGATTTGTAGTAATGATTATGACTCTGATGATTGGAAATGCCAAGACAGATTGATTTGTTCTCCTCTTTGAAAAGGCAGCTCGTGATTCCAATATCTAGATAATTATAAAGGAATGTGAGTTGAAAACTAGCTTTTTAATCCTATAATAGATCACCTATCTGCATTTATGTGGAACAAAAGTACTTAATGAAAAAAATCAAAAAAAAAAAAAAAAAAAAGACGCTAAAGAAGAGGACAGAAGAGGACAGTTTACCGTGATGTCTGGAGCCTTCAGTAGGTGGATGCTGTCATGGACTAAAGGTGCCCTGCGTTTAGTGAAAACTTCGGACAACCCAAAAGAGAGGCTACTTGATGACATTTTACACGAAGTTTATCTGGATGTATCAGACTTGCATCACTATAGTCGCAGCTTAAGATTTGGGCCAAGCGAGATAATCAATTTAGATCTAATTGATGACGACAAAAGATCATTTTTAGATTTCAAGTTCGGGCCAAATCTGGAGATCTTTTTCTGTGAAAGGCTCTCACTTACTAGTGATAATAAATCTTACAAAACCATTGACCTTTCACATGGTAAATTTCTCGATTTGTTGAAAACTAGATACCAGGTGATGCAGAACCCTAGAAAGGAGTTTTTACGTCACCTCGTCAGAATAGAGTATTTGGGGAAGTACATTTTCAAGGAAATGGTATTCAGAAAGTACGCGTTGAAGGATCTTGAATCCTGTCAGAGGCTCTTTATAATAGGTATCAAAGACTTAAACCGTCAACTTAAAAGTGAAAAATATAAATCAAATTTTTACTTCTGCATAGATGGACAGGGCAAGAAATCTCACGAGAATAGAATATTAATGACAAGATTAAGCTCTGGTAAAATAAAGACAATAAGTCCATTTTACTTGTACATTGGATTATCATTTCTAGAGTTGGGTAAAACAAATACTCTTAACAATATAATATTGAAAGATTACTTTCCTAAAAAAAAGGATATTATGAATAACTCTAATGATACTGAATCAATGAAACAGATGAATACAAAAGTCTCCAATCTTTTGCCAAAGCATGTAAGGATCAATAAAAGCCTATTTCATGGTATATTGAGACCTAAACTTTTTCCATATAGGCCAGCAAGATTGCCACCATTGCCTAGGCTTCGACTCCCAAGCCAGACAACTTCATTGATGAAGCTAGCTCTTATTCATCCTTTCAATAAAGACGTAAAGTTTGAACATCGTCCCAGTTTGAACCGAATGGCTCGAAGTTTAGATGCTCTAGGAGATCTCGTTATCAAAAGGGTATCTCTTGAATACTTCTATGATATTCTTCTCAAAAAAATGAATCATATAAGTATTTTGTCTGACCATTTGTTATTAAACTCTAACATTCTTCTTGGAAATTTAGCTAAAGCATATCTGCTTGACCTTGGTCTTGAAGGAAATGCCTTTCATGAAGATTTAATCGCGAACATGCGCAAAGACATGCTAAAGAATACTTCCAAATCTGTCGAAGAGCTTTATGGAGATATCTTTGAAAAAGTTGTTGCAGTTATGTATTTGGATAACCCTCAAACCTGTGAGACCTGGCTATTGAATATTTTTGATGTTATTTATAACACTCTAGCTATCGAAAAATTTGATGGCAAGCAATTAGATCGATCTTATCTCATGAAATATATCACTCCTTTAATGCATAACAAATAAATACATTTTATGACCCTGATACTAAAGTTTTAATATCAACAGATTCATTGACTTTCCCCCCAACGGCCGGTAATTCAGGCTTATCCACTTTTGATACAAGTTTCATTCTTAAAACATTTGTATCTTTAAAGGTAATTCTCTTTCTGCATAAAGGACATAATCCAACTCCATGTTTACCCTTGACTTGGCCCCTAGCAAAAGAGCTAGCAATACTTTGTTGAATACATTCAAGACAGAATATATGCCCACACAAGGTCACTGTAGCATTTTCCACCGGATCAAAACAAATAGGACAATGCACATCTGCTATCTTTTTGGAACTTTGAACCGCCTGTGGGGGATTATCTATCAAATCCTGTGTTTCTCTTTTAAATTCTAAGACCTCTATCTCATTGTCACTTCCAGTCTCATCGGAAGAAAGCTCTATTACATATCCAGAGTCGGACATTATTACCTCTTATGTTATTCCATGGACTTACACTTGAACTATTACATGAAAATCTAAAAGCAAAAAAAAATTTACGTATATCTTCCTGCTTGCATTTGCGCCACTATTTGTGCATCTTTATCCGGTACCGAACAGAGACAGAGAACGAACCCTTAACGACTGATAGATTATAGCTTACATAATATCTCGATAAGGGAAAGAGCAGTCGAAAGAAAAGTATTAATAAATTTAAATTGTTGAATTGGATGTCTTAGAATAAAGAATGGTAGAAATCATTCTAGAGGGGGTCTCTCTAACCTTGTGTCGTAGTGATTATTTTTTTAGTTCGTATAGTAATTACTTACTTTGCCAATGCGGTTTTGAACCTTTGCACTTATACAACATCATACTCAATTTCCGAGACATTCAGTGCTCACAGATGGCTGGATGATACACTAATTCTAAAAATTAATCAACTTTAGTTAAGTCGAGCAACTTTTTAAGAGTTGATAAAGACAAAAAGTAGCCGAACTTATTCTGTTTCACCTAGCAGCTTGAGGGTAGATTGTTTGACAATAGTCATTGTCCATTATTTGATCCATAAAGGTGGCTGAGGGAAACGAAAGAGTAACGGAATGACAACAGATCATAGTAACCCTTTGAAAGTATCCCTTAGGTACACTTTTAATTCGCCGTCTGAATACCCAACTGAAATATTGGCAAATAGATTTCAAGCATGGAGAGCCGTTATTAAAGATTTGTTGTCTTACTTAAAGGAATTCGTGAGTGTTCAAGAAGAAATAGTTAGACAACAACGTAGGTTGCAGCAAGCTGTCAAAATAACTCCAACGTCGGATGTAAATCATGGTGGCGGGAAGGAGGATTCAAATTCGGAAAGGTTTTTTTTGCCGGTAGGAAACGGTTCGATTCAGGATATACCAGCAGTTTTGACCAAGTTTCATCAACATAATATAACGAACTGCTCTAAGACATTGAAGGAAATCAATCATACGATTGTTCCAAAACTTGACGAATTAAGGAAGGATTTGTTAGTGAAAATAAAAGAAATAAGAAATTTACAAAATGATTTTCAAACAAATTTGGGCAAGGAGGTTAATGAGACCAAGCAACTTTTGACACAATTCAATAATGCGACTGATTTTGCTAAGAAACAAGAGAGAGGCGTTTCACTACATGAAAATGATTTGGCAAAGAATGATCCTTATATTATAAAGATTAAATTAGACAAGCAATTGAAGAAACAGTTGAACGAAGAAAGTTACTTATATGATGCTTACGCTAACTTGCAAACTGCGGGGGCAAAATTAGAATCGATCATTGTTTCTGAAATACAAAACTATGTCTCTATGTTCTTGAATTTGGTAGAAGCTGAAAGCCACTCAATCACAAATTTCCTCGTTCCAAGTATCCAGCACGGATTTTTATCAAAAGAGTCGAATTTTGAATGGGATTCATTTATATCGAGGAATTTACGCTCCAATAGTGGCCTGTCTCAAAATAAAGGAGGTACTTTTATTGATTTGTCATTTCCTACGAGGCAATTTGGTGACTTGTCGATTCCTGGATTTGAATCTCCCTTTAACGTTGCTGTTAGGGAAGGTACCTTAGAGAGAAGATCTAAGTTTCTTAAGAGTTATTCGAGTGGCTGGTACGTCTTAACAAGTAACTACTTGCATGAGTTTAAAAGCTCTGATATAAAGAAAGATTCACATCCGGTAATGTCGCTCTCATTAGACACATGTACAGTCACTGAACACTCGAAGGATGATGGGAAAAGTAGTGGTATCTACAAGTTTGTGTTGAGCTCTAAGGGCTCTAATGGTTTGATACATCGAAATCACAATTGGGTGTTTAGAACAGATAAATACGAAAAGATGATAAAATGGTATAACGACCTAAAGAAGCTAACTAGTTTGCAAACCGCATCAGCCAGAGCAAGGTATGTGGAAAAGAACGTGTGGCATGGTGACAACATTGAAAGTTCATCTAAGAAAGTCACCAGGGCGTCAAGCTTGAAATCAGCAAGTACGAATCAAAGATCAATAAGGTCGAGTGAAACTGCTAACTCTGGAATGCCTAGGGTATTGGAATCGGTTAGATCTCGTCCTTTATCACAAACTACATCTAATGCCAATGTAAACAGATTATCTTCTACCTTTTCTTCACGAAATAACTTTTCTCCCCGACCCGGAAATATGATCAACAGCGATGGCACTATAATTACGCCTGTTGACACTAACAGAGAAAATGAAATACATCATGCTACCAAGCTTTCAGAAAATGGAAATCAAGAAACATCGAGCATTGCATCTCCCCTTCCTCGAACTTACCTTATGTCAACTCCCGCAGAGGGTCAGCAGTTTTATGATCCAGTCCTGCAACAATTTTATACATTGACTCCAAGTGCACCAGGCCCTGGCACTCCTCCTAACGATTATAAAGCAAATATGCCTTTAGACGCAGAGCGCCAGCAGCATAAAGGTGCACCGTTAGCTCAGAATGGCTTTGTGACGCAGCATGTTCCAATGAACGTCAGTTCACCCCTTACTACTGGACCGAGTACTCCTGGTAACCAATCTTACAATTATGTGAACCCGTTGCTTCCTAGATCCACTGATCAAGACTCCCAAGGAATGGCTGGACCCTTACCAACACTGACAAAATATGAGACAACTGGAGACACTGATACCTTGAACAGTAATATTACTATCGATAATGATGGAAAAGGTGCAAAAAATGGAATAGCTCTGCAAAAACATGACTACATTTTAAATACTACATAGCGCTAAGGAATAGAATTTTTTTGAAATTCAAATATACGATTGATCGGACAGGTAAATTCCTTTCAAGAAAAGTCAAGTAATTCACAGAAGTCTTTTATTAAATGGATGAATGTACATATTTCGTCTATCTTAAACGACAACACCTGAATTAGAGGCAATACGTGGCCACAAGTCAGCACATTCCTTGGCAACTGGACCGGTGATGGCAGAACCTTTCATTTCACCCTTTGGATTGGCGATGACACCTGCATTATCTTCAAAGTACAAGTAGACACCATCCTTTCTTCTCCATGGTCTAGCTTGTCTGACAACAATAGCTGGCATGATTTTCTTTCTCAATTCTGGCTTACCCTTCTTGACTGTAGCCATAACCATATCACCAGCTGATGCAGCTGGCAATCTGTTCAATCTAGCACCGAAACCCTTAACGGAAACGATGTATAAGTTTCTAGCACCGGAGTTGTCAGCACAGTTTATCACTGCACCGACTGGCAAACCCAATGACATACGATATTTGTTACCAGAAGCACCAGATCCTGACATTTTTAATTAAAAGATGATATGACCTGTAGTATAGAATCAATTAATTTTCGAGTATCAAGAAGATTTTATTTGAAAGCTGAAAAATTTTCCGTCTGCGTAGAGGCCCTAGAAGCTCACACAAAACAGGGGGGTCATGTGATATAAGGGATAACAGTTCCGGTACATACTCTTTTCTCTTATTTGATTTCGTAATTATAAGGTAGTGTCGAAACCATATGTTTTCAAGGGCAACTACCCTATTTTTTTATGAAGTCAGGGTCCAGTTCTCGCTTAAAGCTACAGAATCTTTGTTTTGGTGCCTGCATGGAATCCTTTCAGTATTTAGCGCGTCTATGGCCTGTTGACGTGACGATTTGCAGCGCCGCAAGATGAATTTAGTAAACAGGTGCACTATTTGAGAAGGGAACTGTAGTTACTTCCCGTGTGGAGTTTGACACAATCTAATAGCTTAGCGAATCCCCTGCTTCAAGAAATTGGATTTTAATTTGCGTGTCCTACAAAAGCTAATATAGTCAGGCATTGCTTACAAGATCCGTCATTATTATTCCTATTACTTAAATTAAGATGTAGTTATATGATCATGAATATCTAATTATTAACAACTTTCAATCCGTGATTCCTTTGCACCATGTCAGGTAAGGAGCCATTACTGAGTCTTCTTCTGCCATATTCGCCAACAGGTACTTGAAGGCCTGGGCTATTCGGTGGAGGATCTCCAAAGAGGAAATTATCATCATTGTGGGTTGAAGAGTAGGATCCCAGCATATCTCCATAAGACTCTTGATGACCATGTCTGTATGATCCTGCACCTGATCCAAATGCTCCCTGTTCGCCTCTTGGCCCAGACATCGTGAATTCATCGTCATGATCGGAGTGTCGCCTTCTGCGCAATAATAAAGCAGCTGCGGCTAGAATAGCAACACCCGCCACACTTCCTACAACTACCCCTGCTATACCACCTCCAGAAAGAGTTTTTTTATCATGATGCGACGAATCTTCATCATTATTGGCATTCTCTGATGAGCCGCTTGCTTCTGTTTGGGAAGTTTGATGTGGGGTCTTGCTTTCAGTTGAGCTTGTAGAAGATGCTTGTGACGCAGCCACCGTCTTTGTAATTTCACGCACAGACTCGTGTCCAGTTTGCTTAGAAACAATTGTTGTTCTTTTTGGACTTAACCGAGAAGTGGTGCTTTTTGACGATTTTGATGAAGAGCTCGATGTTGTACTTGGTGAATTACTTGATGATGTGCTCGAAGGAAAATCAGAGCTCGAGGAAGATGTAATGCTTGTTGACAATGGTGAGCTGGACGAATATTCTTCTTGTGATGACGAAGATGACGAAGATTGTGACGATGAAGACATGGTAGATGAAGATGGCGATTCAGATGTTGATGTAGAGTCACTAGAACTGCTGCTGCTTGTGCTACTTGTGCTCGTAGATGTGCTGGAAGTAGAATCACTTGTTGCTTCAGAGGAACTTGTAGCTTGTGAGCCACCAGCTGTTCCACTCGGCTTCACGTCATCATTTGTATAGACTAAAAAATATCCGTTTCCACCACAATTTTCTATGCCGTAGCCCTGACACTCTTTATTGCAATTAGAGCTATCTACTTCGTCTGAAGAATCTGGTAGTGTGTTACCGCAGTAACAGGATTTGCCGTTTAATAAACCCAAAACAGCACTACCTGAACACTGATCTTCACAATGAGACGAACTTTGGTACATGAAGTTGTCCAGAAAGCTCAAAATTGACAGTAATGAGGATTGTTTGTAACATCCCAGCTTCGAAAATGATGCATCTGCAATTGACAGAAGGCCCGCTAAAGTACTAAACAATAAAGCTGCTGTTGGCCTTGTCATTTTAAATTCGAGAAATGGTATTAAAAAAGCTGTTTTCCACTTCTAGTGTAGTTCTGACTGCAATTACAATCAGGATATGACTGTCTATGCGATCCTATTGATCTTAAACGTTTTATAGAGTGTTGGATAAAATTATTCTTTTCTAATATTACTACTATTATTATTAATATTATTATTGTGGTTGTTGTGTTAGGTGTTGCATCTGCTTTCACACTGAGGTGGTATCTTGACCGCTATTTATTCTGTAGTAACTCGACAATAGTTATAAATTGGTAAAGTCCTTTTAGATATCACCCAATAAATATCAACCAAATGTGTTTCTGATAGCGATCTCTTCAATAATTTCTGATCAACAACTCGACCTGAGGCGTGGCTATTGACATTTTAAACGAATCCTGAAATTTTTAAAAATAAAAATGGTAAATAAAGATCCGGTATATAGTCGAGATATTGCAGAATTGGCCCTAGGCATATCGCAGAAAACTCGAAAACAATTCGGGTGCGTCGCAAGAGTAGTATTGGATACACACCCCAGGGATGCTATGCGTTTTTGAAATTCCTACCAGAAACTATCACTTGTACAACGGTGGATAAAGAAAGAAGAGGCAAAAATGATCGACACTTAGTACTAAATTTACTTTACTAATTGAATTGTCCTTGATTTAGAGGGTTTGCTGATTCTTCTCAGTCAATCACATGTTGCTTTCCATGCCAACGAAATGCTTCCCCTGTGTTTGTGGATGCAAAGCGGGCCCACTTGCAAGGTAAATAAAGATCCAAGGAAATAAGGTGAGAAAAAGAGACAAATGCATGATCTACTGCATATACAACATGTCGCGATTTTACTGCAACATGTCAGTCAATATTTGACTATAAGATGCATAGGTGTAAGATGTAGGAATAGGCGAAGACCATTAAAAAGGTGATGTAAAAGATTTAAAGTATTATAACTGACGTGGGCGTAGTATGTAGAGTAAGATTTTCCAACACTTGAAGTCCCTTTCAAAGACTCGTTACAACAAAGCAGCCTTCGCGCAGGGTTTCGCAAGTTCTTTTAGTGGAAATACACGACCATCTTTACACAAACGAAAAAAGATTTCAAGGTCAACAAATTTTATTTCTTCTCTTCATAAATATTGGACATGATTTTTAAAGTCTGTTGCAAAACATGTAATAAGTCATCAAATCTGTGTCCACAGATTAGCTAGCCCTTTTTCGCTAACCACGGTCCCAACTTTAATAGGCCGTTGTTTGATAGTAGTGGGGCGCACATATTTATGTTGATATTGTACGTGAGCGTTTCTTGAATCCTCTAAAGCATGGTCTTAGTAACCCCTTCAAAAACAGTACAACAAGTAGTACTGTTCTTGTCATGTGTTTATGGCATTGTAGAAGAGTTTTTATGTATTCGTGATCCACTTGAGGTATTCTTGGGTAACGGACGTCGCGATCTGTGATTTTAATGTCATCTGACGATCATATTCGAACTGCAACACTGGAAACGTTATGGAGTCATCACTATTCTCTGTGAAGTCGATAAAGGCGGTTGATAGGATAATCGGAAGATGTGCCAGAGAATTAAACCAACTAAGGGTAGGAGACTTAGAATCAGAGTCATCAATTAAATATAAAAAAGCCGACCTAGTTCTAATCAAAATCAAGTTGGAATTGATACATAGCGACATAGCAAAGTTAAGTGCTGTTTTGCCACTGTTTTCCGGTAAAAAGGATTATGCAAGTGTTTCTGATCGGCTAAAGGACACTCTCAATTTTGTCGAAGAGAAAATGTTCGTTAATTCTAGAGCATTAGCAAGGCAAGACATAGATACGGAAAAAGAGAAACTCGAAAAGAAAAAAGAGGAATCAAAGAATAATATAGAGCCGGCGCATGTGGTCATTCAAGAGGAGTCAGATCTTCAATCTTTGAGGCACAGGTTGCTTTCAAATGGCGCTGAATCATCAATTTTAGACTCCACAAAGAACCTGAATAAATACCATGATAACTACCAAAGTGACTTGATAGATGAGCTTACATCTTTATCGATGGGCTTGAAAGAGGGTGCAATGACTTTCTCAACAAAAATTGCAGAAGACTTAAAACTTGTCGAAAGTACAGAACTGAACTTCACCAAGAATGCTGACTATGCGCAGAAGATAGGTGGAAACTTGAATAAGTACCTTATGAATAAAAGTGGCAATAAAATAAGTCTTTTCTGGCTCATGAAGGCTTTTGCTGGTATACTATTCACGTTTATAGTTGTTGTGGTCATTATTAAAATAACACCTCATTTTTAAATGAGATTTACGAGTAATAATATAATAAACGAATTTATTGAAATTTATGTACATATAAGTTGATATTAAGACAACAATAATAATTTATTCAATGGTGTCATTCCTGCTTCGCAATAACTTATTGAATTAATTTTAAGAATGCAAGTGGCTAATTGCAATTTGAAATGAAATCAACTTTTGGATATTTCAAAAGACAAAATAAAGTAAATGTAGAGTATTCTCACCCCAAATATATGAGATCAATGTTCAAGTGAAAATGAAGATAAGCATCAAAAATAAATAATTGAATCCTTACAAATAAACATCATCAATGTTAATGAGCTTGCTTTAGTTGTTGCTGATCATCAGTCATAAATTCATTATCAGAAAAGGATTGGTTCGATTGATTTGAGTTGCTGTCGATACCATTTAATTGATTAACAGTTAATTGAGCTTGAAACTGTCTTGGAAGATTACCACACCTATCTTTCCCAAAATTGATCTTAAGATTTTTATAATCATTGAAAGACTTAATCCCATCAATTGCTTTTATAGCATTAGCAATGTTGACAAAATTAA
Organism: Priceomyces fermenticarens; assembly: GCA_030574455.1. Classification (NCBI taxonomy): domain Eukaryota; kingdom Fungi; phylum Ascomycota; class Pichiomycetes; order Serinales; family Debaryomycetaceae; genus Priceomyces; species Priceomyces fermenticarens. Next base: position 204,316 of record JAJMEZ010000019.1, on the reverse strand, counting down.
TAAACGCACAGTTCTTCTCCTCTAGATAATTTATTTGCTCAATATCACCAAACTTAGAGAAGTCATCTCTTAATTTAGATGGATTATAGTAATCGAAATCTGTGATATTTCCAATGTAAATGTTCCTAGATGCACCATTAGATACTGCCAATGACAAAGCATTTGACAATGGACCTGAGTGCTTTCCCCAACCAACCTTTATTCTTCTATTGTGAATGGTCAATCCATGTAGCTGACACATTGCAAAGAATTGAGCCGCAGCAATTGGATCAATAAATGTAATAAAACATGCATGTCTTTCTTTCAAATATCTAATACTTTGTAATAGTCCGCCTCTAACAACGTTACAAATTTCTTCAACCGATGAATCTTGATGCAAGTTTCCCAAATAAACAGTTCTATTACCCAAGTTATTCGCACCCCCAGCTTGTGTAGCAATTTGTGCGGCAGCAGCCGACTGCTGAACAAGAGCAGAAGAGATAAATTCTCTATCAGCAGCGGTAACGATATGCTCCATTCCAGGAGCCAAGCCAAGGTATTGAGCGGCATTATGCTGTTGAGTCTTGGTAATGAAGGCACACCTGTCTTTTCCGTAGAAGCACTTTTTATCCAAATACTTCTCTTTCAAAGAAAGGTTGGCTACACACTTGAGAGCACTCAATATTGACAAGAAATGAATAAATGCGATTCCCTTTTCTGGGATAATCTTGATGCAATCGATCACTCCATATGCAGATAAATCCTCAGCCAACTCTTGTTCAGATATCGTTTCTCCATTAACAGGGTTATTAAGGTTGCCCAAGTAGACATTTCTAGTGGCTCCGTCTCTTTGAATGGCCTCCATTACAGCTGGTAATATGGGTGTGTTCTTACCCCATCCAATTTTGATATCTCTCCCTTTGATATTGAGTTTCTTCAAAATACAATCAGAGTGGAACAACAAAGCCGATTGGTGATCTACAAATGAGATAAATGCACAATTCTTAGATGGCAAGATCTTCACATTTTCCAAAATCCCTGACCTCACGTAATCTAATAGCTCATTAGGTTGAATATCAGAAGGAATATTTCCCAAATATACAGTTCTTGAGGGCGCATCAGAGGAATTTCCAGCTGAGTTTGACTGGCCAAAAAGCATGTCATGTTGGGAACCGCTCCCAGTCGAGCTCTGTAATCCGCTTAAACCATGTAAATTTGGCTCAGCCATGGAATGCGAGTAGCCATTTCCCATCGCAGGAAATTGAAGTTGGGAAGGATTTAACATGCCCAAATTGTTAAGAGGCTGCATCAGCACACTTTCATCGTTCAAGGGACGTACCTCTTCATTGAAGTACTCATTTGCAAGAGGCATGGCACCATCTCCATTGAATTGAAAATGTTGATTATCTTGAAACTGCCTATACAGATCAAAAGATAAAGGGCGAGATCCACCAACAGCAGTTTGATCTTGAGGAAGCAAATGATCTTCTGAGCCTTGCTGGCCATAAAATTGAGGGTAGAAAGGTTGGGGGATATATTGTTTTGGGATACCCTGGTAAGGGTAAGAATAGGTCATTGTTAATGATTTTGATTGACAATCTTCAATACACGGAAGTCGATGCTAGATGCAAGGTATTTCGGTAACTGATCTAACTGATTGAATCTTGACCCTTAGTTTATGATCGATCTTCAAAAGATTTAAATAATTTTAAATTTTAAGAACCAAGTCTGATATAGTTCGATCGGCTAGTGAAGATTTGCCGTTCCTTTGACCGATATAATCCAGAAATAAAATACGGTGAAGCGATAGAAATTTAGGAACCTCCTTGATTTTCCAAGTCTAAATTATTATTATCTCCGAGTTCTTTGATGATATAGACGTTTTTCAAGAAAAACAGTGCCACTCAATCACGTTCTCGAATTGTCAGAATGAAACTTAGCTATGTTTCTTGAATGTTATATTGGTAACTTTTCCAAAAACCTGTTAACCAGATGTATACTTGTGACTTCACTTTAGCTTGCGTTCTTTTTTCAAATACAAGAACCAGGAACCTAGATGATTTATTTTAATTTTAATCTAGTTGAAAGACTTCAGTGTCGAATTTTTTATTTGATCTCTGCGCTTCAAGCTCAAAGCCTCGAATTAGAAAACAAAACAGATTGAGTTGTCCACGACCAAATAAATATGGAGGGGTACCTTTAGGCACAGGAAAACACAACGTAAAGTAGGTCGCGGATGGAGAATGCCAATTAAAGTTCCGAACCTATCGTACTATTATTATTACAAGATTCATAATGGAAAGCTGGGGGGTACATGCGTTTAAGACATTCAAGAAACTAAATGTAAATAATTTTCTCTAGTCTACTAGTTTATCTGGTCACGCCTCAATCTTATGTATCTTAGTTAGGGTCTTTTGTATATTCTAAAGAATAATCATGCTAGATGGTCGTACTTCGACTAGAATTGAAGTTGTAAATAGTGCAGTGTTTCGAAATCCATGTGATAAAAAAGTGCGTCTCTCAGTCATCTGAAGAGTAATCAGTTTCGTCATTTGAATGCCTTTCTCCTTCATTTGCCTTCAAGTCAACATCTGTAAACTTCTTAGCAGTGTCACTGACTTTAGATGGGGGACTCTTTGAAGACTTTAAAGGAATACGTGTTTTCTGTTCTTTATAAGCGTGGCTAGATGTTGCGCTGTGGCTGTCCTCGACCATATCTGTCGAATGATTTCTTGATGAGGGAAGCTTTGAAACAGATTCAGAATGAAATGACTCGGAAATTTCGCCGTTTGAGCTGGAATCAACATCAGTCTGCGCTGTTGATATATCGCTTTGAATACTCGTACCAGTCCTCTTAGAATGAACTACGCTTTCTACTATTTGCGCCTCGCTGTCATCCAATAGGTTTGACTTCCAATACAATGGCATTGATAAGCCCTCATCTCTCGATTCAGTCTTTTCATTATAATCTACAGCATCCTGCTTGTCTGGCACATCAAGCTCACCCCCCGGTTTCTTCTGTATGGGCACTCTTTTGAAAGATTCACGGTGGTCTTGCTTCTTTGATCGTTTGCGTTTGAGATTATAATCCTTGTCTACGTTATCCTCTTCTTCTAAATCAATTTCAGCCTTCTCCCTTTTTACTTTTATTCTCTCTTTCTCCAGCGGCTCTTGATCTTCAATTTTTACTTCATTATGTAAATAACCTTTATTCAACGATGTAATTTTATTTGGATCACCAAGGTGGTTTTCTCTCCTTTTAAGTTCCCAGATTTTATCCTTCTTCGAGTTTAATAGTTGATAAAATTTCTCTTTTAGATCATCAACTATCAAGGAGTGCTGTGATCTTGCTACCATATAGTTGTCATGAGTTGTTTGAAGAGCCATCTTCATGCCACTTAATTGCAGCTTCATAGCTGAGAGGCCCTCATTGAGCTTCATATTTTCTTCTGTCAACAATTCTATCCAATGGAATAAGTCCTGCTCAAGCTTCAAAACGTGGCTCTCTTCGCCTTGGAGATTCACAGAATAGTCTACTAATATAAGTCTCAAAGTCGCTAGCGTGATAGGAAATTGTCCTATCGTTTTGATGTCAAGTGAAACGAAGTCGTTCATCTCTCCTAAAGGATCCTCCAATAATTCCAAGCTTCGATTAGAGTAATTTTGCCTCAGTGATATCATAGTAGCAGATAATTGCACCGGTGCATCAAAACTATTTTCTTGAACAGGGAATACGATCGGTAGCATTGACTGCCAGTCAGTTTCATTATAGAAATTGTTTTCTTTTCTTGATGTATGCCAGATTTCTGAGTTGATTTTCAGATGAAAGCTACCTTCACGGCACGCCCCTGTAACTGATATTATACAGTCTCCTTCTCTCAACTTCGAGTCTTCTAGTAGACAGTTATGTAAAAAAAGTGTTGTTTCTTTAATGACAGAACCATTAGATTCATCTTCGATTATCAATGGAACCAGAATAATTTGCCCTACAAATCCTTTTCTGTCTTCAGCATGAACCATAGCTAAAAGAGCCGTATTATACTTTTGAGAGTTCTTTTGATTAAGCTATATACAGGTTATCGGATCTAGTCTAGTTGCAAATCTTTTTCTGTTGATTTTAAACAATCTCAATAAAATGGGCACCATCCAAAATAAATTAAAGCTAAGTTTTGAGGGTTTGCAGCATCATTAATAACTTCTCTCACCACAGCTTCATTACTGAGGTTCCCTGCGATTAACTTATCTGAAACAGTGGCTATGGCCCTTCCAGCTTCAGATCCATCTTCTTCTATCTTAGATATTTCAAATTCAGCCGCTTCGTTTTGAAGTCTTCGTCTCCTCAATGGCGAAAGAGTCCAAGAGTACAAAGGATCCCAGCGTAGAACATCTAGAAATGCTAAAATCTGATCTTTGTGTTCTCTAAGTACTCTGAATGTCTGTTCGCATGATCTTTCAAAAACGCCATTTACGCCAGTGACTCCAAAGCCATCTACAATGTCTCTGGTCAATCTGAATGGGACAGTTTCGGGGATTGGTAGCATTTTTCCTTGATCAAAAGCAACACCTAGATCGATGTGAATGGGCTCCCCGGTGGTCTTATCTATTAAGACGTTGTTACAATGCCGATCGCCCAATCCTAAGACATATCCAACAATTGAAGCAGCTGCCGTTCCCCTGGTATAATTCACTCTAGTGTCAAACCACTTATCCGGATAAAGGAATTCTTCAAAAAAGAAAAACCTTAAGACCGGTTTAACTTTAGCTTCAACTTTCTCATATGCTTTTAATCGACTAAGTGCATCCAATGATTGGTGATCTCTCATTACTTCTCGTGCTTTGTCTAACTTGATTGCATCTCTGGTATCATGATATGGCTTAACCACGTCTAAAAATGCTATACTATCGGGTACAAATTCGAGAACTCCTGCTTGTGGTCCCAATGGAACGACCTTGTATGTCCTCATTCTGAGCTTCCGTTTTCTAGTGAGATTATCACTAATGAAGAGTTTATTAACCCTTTCAAAAACCTGTTCCATTACAGAATCCTGCCTCAAATCATCAGTCCCATGCTTGAATAAAATCTTGTGACAAGTACCATTACTCAACGTAAAAGAAGCTATTTTTGGTAAACTTAAACCTGAGCTTGCAATTGATACCTCATTTTTTATCCTTGTCAATACTGGCACGTGAGCATATTCTGCAGATTTATCAACCGGAAGAGTCAAAGTGGGAGGTGGTATATGAGGAAGCTCATTCAACCAGTAGGAACCCAAGTTATGCTTCTTCAAGCTTACTGTTCTGCCTCTCGAAACCTTCATCTCAGCCAATTTCAAGGATTCTTCACAGAACCCAGCAACAGGCAACAATATTTTGGTTGCATAATGATTGTCTGACGTGAGAAGCTTGTTCCAAAGTACGTCAACTGCCTCTCTTCTTTCATTTTCATTCTTGTCATCATCTTGAAGCTCATGGATCCTTAAGGAAATAAGATTGTACAAAGAATGATAAGGGTGATCTGAGAATAGGTTGAATAATAAGGCTTGCAAAACCCTCTGGAACTCATTATTTTTATTAGAAAGTCTTGATGTAAGCTGAGTGCACCATTCTGTGAATTTCCAGGTAGGTAAGCCTAAAAGACCTGTCCTTATAATTGAATTAATATCATCTCTTGATGATTGTTCTAGCCAGAGAACGATGAATTTGCTAGTACCTTCATCATTATTTTCATCAATGGTTATATACTTCAAGTAAAACTCTATGCATTTACTCGAAAACTCGTTCATACTCTCGAGCAAAGCTTGGAAATTTTTTTGCTCAGATGCTAGCAGTGCTTTTAGTCTTGTATAGTATTTCTGTGCCTTTTTTTTTTCTTGCAGGTCCACTGATCTCTTTCCATAATGGGCTTTGAGTTCCTCTATTTCTCCCTTTTTGAATTCAATGCGTTTGCTGAGTTTATCAATATCGTCCCTCATTGTTCTGGAATTGTGTTGACTTTCGCAAAACTTGGCGAAATTGTGATACACTTCGGCCTCTTGTCGAAGGTCAAAATATTTCTCCATTTCGTAGACAGTTGGCATCACATATTTACGCATCAAATTCTCTGGTAGTTCTTGCCGTGATTCTGCCATCCATTTAACTAGAGTGGCTATTATGTATTCCTTAGACGGCGATAGTCCCTTTAGTGGAGTATCATTGTAACTATCAGTCAAGGTTTTCAAAATAGCTACTGGTGTTGTCGTTATGCCCAGGTGCCAAAGGGTGAACGCCGTTTGATACTTAGCCAAATCGCTAACAGTTTGGCGGAGTGAAGCTTCCGCAAGTCCGAACTTTGACTTTGATATACGATCTATGAGGAGTGTTGAGTTTATCATTTTCTGTAACTGATTAGAAGCCCGAGAAAGATTGTTATACCTCACTAATTCACCCAAGGAGCATAAATATGCGTCTTCAGAAGCAATACCAAGTTCCCGAGTGATGTCCGGTGCCCCAAACATTAAAAACACTGAATTTCTTGCAGAAATAAACTCCTCAGGAACATTGCTGTCAGAAAACTCAAACCACGCTGTTTTTTTACTATAATCACTCAACATACTTCTATCATTCTCAACCACGGTGCGAACAGCATTAGATACACTCTTTACAGTGCCCATGAGCTTCATCCAAGAAGAAAGAGTGTTGACAATATCATTTGTGCTTCCGATACGGTTTGCCATCAATTCACTCTTTTGGCTATATACCTCGCTCAAAAAGTTATCTGAGAGCTGTAAAGCGTTTGAAGGATAGTTATGCAACTGCCTGAGTAAATCGTAAACTTTAGCATGGTATTCGTAAGGTCCTCTGGATTTCGGAAGCTCCCATTTGCATAACTTCCATGCCCAGTGATATGAAAAGTCGTCATTTGTTGCATATGAAGACTCGCTGACTAGTTTCGATATACTCATTAAGCCATTCTCCATCAAAGGTTGAATAATATCTTCTGTTGAGTTGTCAGAGCCAAGCATCGACTGTGCTTCAAATATGGCATTACTAAACGCTAAAACATTGTGACCGATATTTTCACGCTTGACTGCGTCTATGGCATTTTGGAGGTCTGGCTCAGCAGGAAGTCCGTATATTAAATCGTGGTCTTCTAATCCCTCGAATATAGCTGTCAAAGTTTCACGGACCGCATCCCATTTTATATCACTTCCAGAAAACTGATCCTCAAAAAAAAGAAGAGCGGTTTTGAAACGCTTAGTTGCCACCGCATGGTTTATGAGTTTGCTACTCAATAAACTTTGATACAATAAATTCAAATCTTTTAGATGATTTCGTCCGCCAAATCTTAGAGTTAGTGAAGTATCCACTAAACACGTAAGAAATCTTTTGTCTGTAGTCTGGGAATCCACAACTTTTTGAAGTGCATCTGATATCGATTGGTAATAATTTGGGGATGAGTTCAATAAAAAGCAAATCAAGAATGGGAACAATTGAGTGGCCAAGGTGGGGTATTCAGTAGCAATATTCATGAAAAGGATTGCTGAATCAGCGACCTTTGCCAGCTCTTGAATTAATAAACCCGTGGTATTAGTTATCCAATGTTCAAAGAGTCCTGATGAAAGGCAATCAAGAGTGAACGCTGATAGTTTAGCAATGGATAATGACATCCAATTATGGGATGCCGTTAAGCTCAAGACCAAATTTGTGGGTCCATTCACAGGTAAAATATAGCTAGAATATATCTTGTAGTATTCATCGAATCGCAAATAAGCAATACGCCTATCCTTGGAATTCTCAAGTTTCCATATTAAAACTCCGAGGATATTCTCTATGACGGAATTGACATTATCATTCCCAAGTTTACTCTGGAACTCCAAAACTATCCTCAAGAGGACATCAATATTAGAAAGTGATGACTCAAAGTCATCCACCAAATTATTTGTAAACTCTTCGAGGTGAATAATTTGCCCTACACCTTTTTCGAGGCCCCCACTCAAGTAATAATTGGATACGTAGTTAGCACCCCACCGAGTAAAAGCACTCTTTCTTTTGAACGACCTTTCATCCATGTTGACTAAGAACTTTACCACCAGTTCTTTATTACCATTATCATTGAAGACTTTAATGTGATCAAAGATACTGGATAAAATAGCTATTAGGTCGCTCGCATTATTGTCACTTGAGATGATACTCTGTTCAGAGGCATCGTCAAGTAGCCTCTCAACCAGCAACGAAGTTGGTTGCACGTTTTTTCGGCCCAATATAAGAATCGCTTCTTCTAAGATTTTTTGTAGATAAGACTGATCTCTAAATTTTGCAACAACAGCTTCAAGCATTAGCTGTAATTCTGAACAGTCCTTGCTAAGATTCACATCATGTTTTAGCAAGGCTGAAATGACGCCAACTACTAAAGTGGCAGTATTTTCGCTCTCAGGTAGATTTATTAGGTCCATTCGTAACGAAAGCATTAGCAGGAGCACATTTTTTCTAGAGGAAGATTCCAATCCCCATTTACAAAGACATCTGAGAATGAGGTTGATAAGGGGGAACAGATATGAATCATTTTCTTTCAAGAGCATTAAAAGTTTAAGCTTTCTGATAACAATGATCTTGTCGTCAGGTAAAGAGCTCCATGATAAAGAGCAAATAACCTTTCTCATTAGAAAATATATCTCTTTGTCTCCCCAGTAAGAACCCTGCAAGGAGGCCTTCGCGATACATGCATCCAACAAAGCTAACCCAGAATCTAAAGAGATTGTGGTCTCCAAAGGTAATTCTATGATGCTGAGGTCGGTCGCAGTCTTAAATCTATTACTAGCCGAAGATTTCTCGAACTTTTGAAGAAGTTTTTGCTCTTCTGAAAGGTTTAAATGCTCGATAATGCGTAAGACGATAAGCGATAAGATATTAGATAATATACAACTGACGGTTTCACCTGTAGCTGATCCAACAATCTCAAAAACTTTATCTCTGATACCACCTCTAGTGTAGGATAGCGCGATAGCATGGGGAATTGAAGAGTATACAATTTTGTTCGCATCGCCCGTTATTGACAATTTTTCTATAAATTTATCCCGTTTGTCGTTATCACTGAAAGCTACGGCTATGGCACAAAGCTCTGTAGAATTTTTCATCCAGAAATCAGCCCTATCTTTGTAATCAAATACATCCCAGGGAAACAAGTCAAAAGTGTAATAGAGCCACCAATGCTTAAAAATTTCAAACTTATACTTATCGAATAGCAATCTCTGGCTTGGAAATCCACCTTGACGAGTTAAAGTCACAATGGATAATTTCAAATACGGGAAGAAAACTCTTGAATCAAAACACTCGAGAATATTTATCAATGCAGCAGTAAAAATAGTCCTCGAGGATCGAGCCAAATCACATAGGAAAAGAGCATACGTAGAGGCAGACACTCTTGAGCGCGTTGGGTTTTCAACCCTCAGCAATATTTCCTTGTACATCTTGACTTGACTTGGCAAGGTGCTTTCTTTGAAGAATCCTGTGATAGAACTTCTCAAGTTTACTTTAACTGAATTAGTTAATTTAACAAAACGTTCCAAGAAGCGCAGATATAAATCTTCATCAATTGCCTCTGGCTTAGTCCCACTCTTGAGTAAAATTAATACTAACTTTAGGAACTGGGTTGATGATAGTTCAGTTATTACATAGCCCTTATCTGAGCACTCCATTATCCATTTACATATATCAGTAACATCGTTCTTAAGGTCTATGTTAATATCATCATAAGACCTGGGGACAACAAATTGCAAGTAGCGACACACAATACTTATTGTCGCTTCAGATCGATCAAGCGTTGAGTCTCTGAGAGGACCCTCTCCTAATAGTCGGGTCAATTTTATAAGTGCTTCAGCTGAAATATCTTTAAGGTGAACTCTTTTCCTATCAATTTCATCAAGAAGAGTTGCGTAACAACAGAGAAGCTCCTTTGGATTCAAAGTCCTCAAATAATGTAAGTAAGTATTAAGTTTTTCTGAAGCCGCAGAGTTTTTCAAGCTTTCCGAAACTACCAAAAATTTAAAATTTGTCACACTGGATACTTGCAGATAAATTGAAGATGTGTAGTTAAACAATGTAGATAAAGGTTTAAAAGTAAAAGGAGTTATACTATGAAACTCCAACTCCAAAGGATTCTTAGTCTCCAAATTTGACTCAATCAAAGACGATGGACTAGGCCCTTCATTCAATCTCAGAATAAAGCCTTCAAAAGGAAAACTGTTTTTGAATATAAGAAGTCCCTTGTTATTAAGATCAAAACTTTCTAAATCATTGACGACTTTGATAACTTTGAAAAACGTATCTTGTTTTAAATTTGAGACTCTCAAATTGCCCAATGTTAAAGAACACTGACTTTCCAAAGATACAATAAAGCCAGCCATAGTAGGAATATCTTGCAAAAGTTCAATAAGCTTTAGACAAAGAAGCGTCCAACTACACTGACCAATGATGTCTTGGTGTGACGTGAAACTTAACATATGACCTAAAAGCTTCAGTAATAGCGATCCCTCTATATTGCCACCCAAAGAAGATAATGGGCGGCGTATATAGGGGTTGTTTTTTTCTCTATCGTCAAGATTTCCCGAAACGAAATTTCGAAGCTCATACCTCTGTTCATAGAGGTAAATATAGTCAGACAAGCTACTTGGTAATGGTCCTCCCACGCTTTGCCTTTTAGATTCGAAGGACTTGACTTCACTGCCACATAACCAAGCAAGAAATCTTGGCAAACCTCTAAGGGAGTCATAAATAGCTGAGCCAAAACTAAATGAATATTCCCACTTCGAAACTAGCCACTCTTGGATCTTGACGCTGATAATCCTTTTCTTAGGAGAGCCTACGTATTGGAGCACATCAGCCAAAGCGTACCAAAATACAAAGCTTGCATCAGAAATGATATGAGGACCGTAGATCACAGGGAAGTCCACCAAATTCTCCAATAAAGAAACAACAGTTTTTTCAATCTTTTCAGATTCATTTAAGCTCATTGTCATAAACAAAAGATCGTAAACCAAAATACTCGTGACTTTCGACAAGGTGCTATCTTTGACATACTGTAATGATAAATTTAAGATTTGGCTAATCTGGCCTGGAAAAACTTTTGAGTCTCCATTAGTTATACTTCTTTCGATCAAACACTTTAGACAAAGCATAGTCCAAAATATAAGTTTCTTTTCATTCTGAGTAGACATTACAGCCTTGAATGTATTGATTGAATCCGAGTCGCCGATTGTCTCTAACAGAATGTTATTTTCTTGGCCTACATCTGAAAATAAATTTCGAGGCCTCTCATCTCTATTTGAAGACCTACTATTATTCTGAATTTGGGTAGAAAAAACAAGAATTTGTAATGCTAACTTCTTAACATTGTTATTATTATTCTCCAGAATGAGGACAGAAAGAAACTCTATCTCAGTCAGGGATTCTTTTAGAAACTTGATGATTCCATCTGCTCTTCTCCGCTTATTTCCTAACATCAAAATCGAGCCCGAACTTTCAACTCTCGCTAGGTCAATAAATTTTCTCAACCTGTAATAAGCTGACAATAAACCCAGAATACCTAGATAAGACATCCAAGAAAGGTGCTTATTTGTTTTTAGCTCTATGTTGGTCAACAGAAACCAATCGCTTGGGAGTTTATTATCAATAACGTTTATATCCTCATCTGTAAGTATACCCGTCGAAGAAATCAGTTGTGAAAAAAATAAATGAATGACCACTTGAATAGAGTAACAGACTTGTTCAATGTCGCTCTCATGCAGCAGTGATGTATCATGTACGTCTTTCATGAAGTAAAAAGGTAGATCCATGTACAGAAAGAGATTCATGAAAACCGTAATTTGACCCTGCATTGACTCCAATTGAGAGAGATGAAATCGTAGAACAAATTCCAAACCAATTTTAATTAGATCTAATATTGCTTTTTCGTCTTCAGTGGATAATACAACAAGCATTTTGTTGACAATTCGGAACAAGTTCAATGATAGCGTGTTCTCTCTTTTGTACAAGGAACTTGCCTTCTGTACTAAAGCTATGACGGTTTTATATCTATTCTCCAACGAAAGGGGAATATAACTAATGGTTACTGGACTCAGACACAGTGAAAACCTTTCTAAGCTTCTAAAAAGCTCGAAGATTAGACCATCATAATCACTTCTATCATCTTTTTCAGCCTCACGAGATGAAATCAAAGATGCGAGGGTTGAGGTCAAATATTCATATACTTTAAGCCACTCTTCTTCACTAATATTATCTCTGAAAACCCTGCTATCAATAATCATAGTCAAACTTTTCGTTAGATCAACGAAGAAGGCGTTCATCGCGTACTCAAGCTTAAAATTATCAATAACAAAATTCACAATCTCTGACCGGAGCCTATGCTTTGGGGTATTGTTATTGTCAAAGAAGTTGACAATGAAAGTCCTCAAGTTATTGGATGCCCGCTCCAATCTGTCAGCGGAAGAAGCAGACCCCGTGCTCTGAAATACCTGTAGCTCATTATGGGTCAAATTCAAAAGTCCCTGCGCTAACTGTTTCAAGCGCTTGGGGCTAAGGTGAATATTTGATATCGACAAACTCTCGTAAAACTTAAGTCCTTCGCTTCGTTCTCTAATCTTAGAAGAACCGAGCAATGATAATGCTCTGTCTATGTCACTGTCAGACATTATGTCATTATGAATATTGTTAGTCAATCTAAACCTTTTCCTTATTAGTCTTTGATTTGTACAAATTCTGTTCCACTGTTGACTTCTTGCTTGTTTTTCTTACCTTGCAATAAAGTCACGGCCTCTCATCAGTTATGTTCCATCTGTTTTGGGAGTGCTACTTTGGTTACATGTAAAATGTAGTGCGATTCTCTATCCTGCACCTTTTCGCATAACGCATCAATTCAGTGATTTTCAAGTTGACGGTTTCACAAGAATGACACTATAAGCGAGCGCTGGTGAGCCATTAGGACCAAGCCATTAGGCCCCAAGCCATTAGGACCAAGCCATTAGGACCGACTTCTTGAAAAATCTGATTGGCTACACAATTTACTTTAAGTTGTTTGCTAGAGAAGCGCTCGTTCTAGTCGTTTACCGCCTGGACTCCAAATCCCTCTAATGTTTTGATGACAAGCGTAAATATATTCATTTTTCCTAAGGGATTGTGTTGTACAAGGCTACTTAGAAACATTGTTATTTCAATTTCTTTACTTTGGGGCAGAATTTTGCAATTTCTTTGAAAAAGTGCAGTCGCACATTTGGCAAACTTGTTGCAAACTGAATGAACTATTGTGGGTAGTATAACAACTACAAAGACCCAAACCTGAAAAATATGAAAAATATGACACCATAGAAAAAGGTCTGAGAGGCATTTGAAAAAATATGTTTCCGTAAAGGAAGGAAACGCTGAACTATCCAGCTTCATATGTGGGGCCCCTAGACAATTCTTACTTCTTAATCAGGTAATCATTACTGACTCAGTGTTTTTTGTTCCAGAATTGATCCTGACCAAAAAATATATATAAAAGATTGAAGAATTCAATTAATCCAATTAAAACTGTCTAAATTATTTATGAAGGATATAACATGCCCAAGAAATTATCTAAGACTTCAGTCGTCCTCTCTGAGTTGAAAATGCTTGATGTAAATGAGGGTGATTGTGATCATGCAGGATCAAATTGTCAGTGCAATTCTTGTGCATTCTTAGATTTATCTAACAAAATCACTCTCTATCTTCTTTTTGGGGGTGTTGTTTGTCCACCGGTAGGATTAGTTAACGTGTTTTATATCATATATGGTCTTATGTTAAAGGATCATAAACCATGTTTGACCAAAAACCATGTTGAACTGTTTGGATTAACGTGGGGTCAAACTGAATGCGAGGAGAGTCGCGAAGTTCTCTTAGATCACAGATACCGAAGAGGAGCCGCATGGGTCCGAATTGGGTATACCATAGCTGCCATAAGCTTATCTGCCATTGTATTAGGATGCCTATCAATAGGTTTGCTATGGCATCCTGTTGTGAGAGTATAAAAATCTGTCAGCAAGAAGCTGATAATTGTTTGTGCTTTTGCTAATTGCTGCAATTTTGTTTTTTTCCATCCCTCCAGAGTCAATGACCGAGTCACAATCCGAGTCCAAATTGGAATTTTTAAAAACCCTACAGGCTCTTTTTTGTACTCAAGAGTAGTTAGCCTTTTGTCATTGAAATATTTCTGCCATAAATATGATTAAGCTTACAAAAAGATTATATTCAAGTGGTACTAAACTTGCCAGAACTCCTTTATACGAAGCGCATCTAGAGCTTGGGGGTAAAATGGTCCCTTACGGGGGATACGAGATGCCTGTCTTGTATAAGGGCCAGTCACACATAGACTCTCACAACTGGGTGAGGAGTAAAGTAGGTTTATTTGATGTCAGTCACATGGTACAACATAATTTTTCCGGTAAAGATTCTGTTGATTTATTACAAAAAATTACTCCTAGTGATTTGGAGAACATGGAGGTCAATAATTCTACTTTGTCTATGCTTCTCAATGAAAAAGGCGGAGTTGTTGATGATTGCATCATAACCAAGCATGGCGATAACCAATTTTATGTGGTTACGAATGCGGGCCGTAGAGCAGAGGATCTTAACTTTATCAAGACAGAGGCCAAGGCTTTTGGTGATGTAAATCATCTGACATTTGAAAGCACACTCCTTGCAATTCAGGGACCCAAAGCCGCTGAACTTTTGCAAAAGTATACTTCACAAAACTTGTCTGAAATCACATTTGGGAAGACGCTATTCACTAAGTTGGCTCCGATTACTTCTCAAGTACATTTGGCAAGATCTGGATACACCGGAGAAGATGGATTTGAGCTTTCAATCCCATCATCTAAGAATGCTGAAGTGGAAGAGTCGTTGAGCTTTTTCTTATCTCTCATCTCAGACCACCCTGACTTGGTGAGACCTATAGGTTTGGCAGCAAGGGATTCACTAAGACTAGAAGCTGGAATGTGCTTATATGGCCATGAACTTAACGAAGAGACTACTCCAGTGGAAGCCTCATTGTCTTGGACGATTCCTAAGAGCCGTAGAGGAGAAGGCTCTCATTTCAATGGACTGTCTAAGATTTTGGGTCAAATAAGAGATAAGTCATCGTTCACTCGTCGTCGGGTTGGTGTTCTTTCTAAAGGACCTTCTCCTAGAGATGGAAATACCATTGTTGATATGGAGGGTAATGAAATTGGATACATAACGTCAGGCTCTCCATCGCCAACATTGGGCGGCAACATCGCTCAAGCTTATATTGACAAGAAACACAAAATAGGCTCGCCTGTGAAAATACAGATACGAGGCAAGGCGAGAGATGGAACTATTGCTAAGTTACCATTTGTTGCCAGTAACTTTTACAGAGGATAAACAACGATGATTAATCTACCATTGGTAGCTTTCATCACCCGTAAAATAGAAAATTGGAGATACTCGTATTGATATTAGGATAGGGTACATATTAAACATAAATATTCCTTTGATAGTATATCGGTGGAATCTTTTTAACAAATTTGGGTGAGCGTCAAAGTATTCAAGCTCTTTTAGCTGTCTTTGAAGCTTATTTTTCTAGTTATCATAACACGTTACTGTATCTGTAGCGCGTATTTTCGCGTAAACATGCACGAAAGAGGGTCTCACTCACGTATTTTGCCCATTTCATAAGCTAGCGTGAATAAGGGATATCAAGTAATACCTTAGCGCACAAAAAGTTTGGAAAAAAAAAGGCTATCTAATTTGGTCGTTTTGCTTTCTATCCTGGGGTGCTGTGACAAAGAGCTCAGAATGTCTCATCCATCGCAGTACAGATCTGTGCTATCACCTAAACATTCGAATTTAATGAGTCCTACGAAGAATCTCGGGAAATCATCATCTTCATTTAGCTCCAGCAAGAGTCATCACCGGCCCCTTTATGAAAGTAATAAAGCATCCCCCAAGCGTCCTGAGACTCCTGATACTTTGGGATTCACTATTTTTGAGGATAAACCCGATTTTTCCAACAACCTTAAATCTTCCGAACCCGACAGTCTGAACTTCAATGATCAGGAGAACATTTTGAAACCCCTGAAAATCAAAGACGGAAGATCTAAAAGATCACCATTGAAACCATTAGATATGTATGATTTTCCGGGATTTATCACTTATCGTGACTCGTCTACGAGGCAATTGCTTGAGCCTTACCATCCTGTCAATTCTGATAATGAATTTAAGTCGCTGCATAAACATCTGGATCTATTGAACTATGTGACACCTCCAAGGAAACATAGAAGAAAGTATTTAGTAAGCTCGAAATCCTCTATAGGTAATGATTACTCAAAGGAGAAATATCCCGCTGGACGTCAAAGGTCGTTGTCTGTGGGTAAGAATGATTCTAAGCATGACCTCATTTCAAAGAACAATTTCAACATTATGACAAATTAGTTTAATAGATTTTATTAAAAACTAAAAACACACCTTATGGTTCTTTACTTCATTATATCCTTCGGCATCGTTCTTTATGATAATTAAACAGATACCCTACAGAAAACAAAAATGTGTTTAATTCAATGAGAAGTGTTTTAGCAACATTTTTAAAAATCTACATCGGCAAAACGGGATTCACAATCAATAGAAAATATACGATTAACCTGAAAAAGCCTTATCAAACTCGGTGAAAACAAATCTATATCTAATGTCTCCTTTATCACATCTCTCTAAGGCATACTTTACACCCTTTTCACTGATGGGAACTTCTTCTATCCATGGTTTCACGCCTTTTGAACCAGCCATTTCGAGCATATCAAGGGCCTCAGACTTTGACCCTAACAAAGAAGAACCGAAACTACCTCCGTTTTTAAGGAAAGTGAATGGGGAAACATCAAACTTATCATCAGCTGTTGGAAGACCCACAGAGAGGAACTTAGAATCTACCTTCAAAACTGACAAATATTTGTTTAACGTGAAATCATCTGCACCTGAAGCACAGTTAATGATGAAATCAAATTTATCGAAATACTTACTTTCCCAGTCTTTGTCTTCATTAGTAGCAATGAAACCATGAGCACCCATCTTCAAGGCCTCACTTTTCTTTGCAGAAGATCTAGAGAAAGCATAAACTTCAGCGCCCATAGCTCTGGCAAACTGAATTGCCAAGTGACCTAATCCTCCAATACCAATAACACCAACAGTTTTGCCGGTGGCATCCTTACCTACATTTCTGACTAAAGGTGAATAAACTGTTAAGCCAGCACACATCAAAGGAGCAGCATGCTTGGATTCTAAATTGTCCGGGATAGGAAATACAAATTGTTGATTAGCGATGGTGTGAGACGAGTAGCCACCCTGAGTGACGTAACCATCAGCGAACGAATCCTTGGAGTTATAAGTACCAACACGTTTAGGACAGTACTGCTCATTTTCATGCTCGCATCTTGAGCAAGACCCACAAGAGGAAGAAGCAGCACCAAGACCAACTCTATCACCTATCTTGATGCCTTTGACGTCATCACCAACAGCTATGACATGTCCAATGACTTCGTGTCCAACAACCAAATCTTCTCTATTTTTTTTGCCCCAGTTTTCCTGGATTGTGTGAATATCACTACCACAAAGTCCACAGGCGATGTTCTTGATCACCACATCTGTGGGAGTAAGCTTCTTTCTATCATACTTGACGTATTTAGCATTACTCCATTCCTTAGGGTTAAAGGATGCGAAGCCTTCAATTTGCTCTGGTATATCAACAGTCATCTTCTTGAATATCTGATTAGAATATGCGAAGAAAAAAGATATAAAAGCGATATCTGTTCTTTTATACTGTCGACGACCGTACGTGAAAGCAATGCCTTTGAATGTACATAGGAAACTATATGCACTTCTCGACATTGACGGGATCGCAATTCCTATTTTGGTCTAAGCACCTACATATGGGATGACAAATTATTCAAATAATTAGCATATCCGCACATACCACGTGATTACAGGTTCTTGACTACTTATATTGACTTGCTGTGTCTAATTACTTTTTAGCCTTCTTCTTTTTCTTTTTAGCTTTCAGCGGTGTAGCATTTGAATTGCTAGGACCAGTAGTGACTGCCGCGCTGACGGCACCCTGTACACTAGAAGCTTTCTTTTTGTCTTTTTTAGATGGCCTGTAGTAGGACCTCAACTTCATTGGTAACCATCTTTCTTTATCAGGCTCGTATTCCGTTTTATATACCTTTGAAGAAGAAAATTTAGCTTTTCTCTTTTTCTTCTGTACCTTAGATACTCCTGGGTTTGATACTACAACCCTGGTTGACTTATTGGGAACCAAAGCTTCGATGTTCGAAGACAAAAGTTCTTCTATATCCTTAGTAGAGGCAAGGCTCTCCACCGAAGGGAGCCCGCTCGCTGACTGCAACAGAATAGCACTAATAAGCTTATCCGATGAATCAATCTCAGCCAACAATTTGAAAATCGATTCATAGTGTCTGTCTCCCTGAGAATACAATTGGAATCCTATCTCTTTGACAAAATTAAAGTAGTTTGTGTCTTCAGTTAGAGTTTCTTTCGGCGTCATTAATAATATTGAAATAAGTTTATCATAAATTTCTTGTAGTCTAACACTAGAGCCTATCTTTTCATAGACTTTTATTAGCAATCTGAACAAAATTGGTGTAACCTTCGCTTTTGATAACTCGTTACTTGTAAAATGCTCCAAAACCGCAACTGATTGATCGAATTTACCTAGCCTATCATTCAATGACGTGAGTAGGAGCAATGCACTGAGCTTTTCATTACAAACTTCGGTGTCCAGCATGATGTACTTGACCAATTTTTTTGATGTAGCCTTATTAAATGCAAGATCAAAATGAGTAATGTTAAGAGAATCCAATGCCTTATAAAGCGACCGTGTCAAGTCATTACCATGCAATATCGAAGAATTATTCAGATATGCAGCACCCAAAGTTCCTGCAACAAACTTGGAAAACAAATTGTTATTAATGAGGATTTTAGATTGTGCCACGGTAAGTTTTTGTGATAGCTTATGCAAGCTCTGCTGATAATTCACATCTCTTGCAATTAGATTGATCTCTGGCTTCTGAGGTATAGCCGAATAATAGTTATTCTTAAAAATTAAGGCCGAAAGGGGGTCTTCGATGTTTTCACCTTCAAGATCCTTAAGAATTACCAAACCCTTCTTCTCGTCTCCATTCACAGCATATATATAAGCAGTCGTCAATTTTATGGCAAGCAATTCGGCTTGAAAATCGTTAGACACTAGTTCCTGATTTTGATCCATCAAAACGTCTTCAGATTCTTGGAGGAGATTAAGTGCTTCTTCCCTTTGATTTAAAGAAATTTTAATAAGTGCCTCGTTGAAAAGCAAGTCATGACTTTTGGCGGTGTTGGGATATTTTGATTGCAACAAATTACCAGTTTGAAAATTTAATTGTGAAATTGCAGACCTTTCATTTACCAAAAACTCCAATGATTTCTCTTGAGCCCCGGATTCAACTAACTCATAAAATATACCTAAAGCTTTTTCATATGCGCCCATCTTGTAAAATGTTTGGGCCAAAACATTCTTCAATCCATGAGATAACTTACCCTTATCCTGACTTCTTTCAACAAGCTCCTCAATCTCCTTGAACTTACCCAATTTATAGTAAACATATGAGATTTCGAGGACCAATTCCAATTTAAGATCATCAGAAGGAATTTTGTCTATTATGCTGAGAGCCTTGTGATATGCGTCCATATTAACCAAGGATACCAAACAATTCCTTAAAGCAGATAAGTCACCAAACGAGACTGACGGGTCGGACAAGTAGCTTTTAGTTACCTCATAGACTCGTTGATCATTATTGGGAGCATCCTTAGACAATTTTAATTCGTCAAATGCTTGAAAAATCGATTTGCTCATTCTACCTCTAGCATCTGTAAGTTTGAATTGAATAGATTTTTTTCGAGCACTTTTGTTCGTATCGGGCGAGAATAAAAACTACCATATTTTTTTGTGTTATATTCGAGAAGCGTCTCTGCAACATAAAGATTGATTATAAATGTCATGGCATATGTCCCTGTCATTGCAAAATCCAGAGGCCATTAGAAATCGAATCGACCATATTGAGTCTACGACGTTCACTTAACTTAAGCATCTTTGAAGTTAATAATGCCCCATACTTTAAAAAAAGTAATAGGCTCAATATATGTTCTGGGAGCTAAATTTAGGTCATACAGAATACCTGTTGAAAGAATTAGAAGAAGGTGTAGAATATCCTAAAATCAAATCTTACAAGACAAAGGACTCTTGTAATCTGCCTAAATCCTTTTCAAAGGATGTAGAAAGATGAAAGCTCCATAGAAGAGAAATGGGCACGTGATATAGATATCTTATTTTCAAACGAAGACCACTGGCTAATTTTTAGCTTTCCTCTTCTCGTAAGTAGCATTGTTATGAAGTCCAGCAGCTTTTTATTAAGATCGCTGATAGGTCAAAGCAGAAGGTTTGTTTCCCATTCTTTATGTTTGAGATCGTCAGACCCGAAGAATATTCTCTACGGTTCTAACAATTCTGAAAAAATTGAATCACCCGTTGAGTTGGCTGAGGAACCAACATTGTCGAATACCCAACATGATCTTCCAAAGAAACTCAGACAGCCTAAAATAAAGCTACCATTTTTATCTGGAAATAAGATCGAAAATGATTCTAACTTTCGAATGGCAGACTGGAAGCAAAGTATCGGGCAATGGGTCATTAAGAGTTTCGGTATAGATATGGATAGGTCGAGGGCTGGACCAGTTGCAGGGTCTGTTTACTTCGGTGAATGCAAAAGGCAGGGGCTCTATTATCCTAATGAACCTTTGTCTAATACAGCGAGATTTTACTATGAAACTTTGAACTTGCCCCAGACTTTTAGTCAGACTTTTCAGATCACGGTGCTACACTATTGGCTTCTTTCTGTAAGGATGAGGGCTCTACCATTCAAGTACGGGAAAAATTATCAGCAAAAGTTGGTTGATAGGATATTCAAAGACATGGAACTTCGTATGGCAGAGGAATTAAAGATCACCTCGAACAGAGCAATCGAAGGTTTCCTAAAAGATTTTCACAAGCAATTATTAGGTGCGGTGTTAAGTTACGACGAGGGTTTAGTGACAGATGATATTACACTAGCATCTGCATTATGGCGTAACGTTTTCAATGGAGATCAAGGCATTCATATGAGGCAATTAGAAGCACTTCTTGATTATGTGAGATCTCAATTGTATGTATTATCCAAAATTAGTGATAGGGAATTTGGGTTCGGTAAGTTCAAATTCGTTCCCCCTGATGAGGTTGTAAAACCGCTTACTAAGACACAGGAACAAAGATTAAGAGACAAAGTTAAAAAAGAGTTTGCAACCAAAACGCTTCCTTCACAAAGGAGTATTTTATCTCTCGATGAGTAATCGCCTAATGTACATAGCTATCAACAATTAATGAGTTTTTGGTTCTAGCAAGGATCTTCGAATTTATATATATGCTTTCTTTACACTATGATCATAAGTTAGCCGTTATATTGGTCAACTTTTTTTCATCCCATTGATCACCCTGTACGCCCCGTATCATAATGTTCATTACACAAAAGTCACTACCTTCGACAGCACTATCGCTCTTATCGCCCAAGAAAATATCTTCATAGAAATTGAAACCAAACTTTTTGTAAATTGGAATATTTGTCTTCGATGAGCTTTCCAAATAGCAGATTGTATTGGGTTGGACATCAACAAAATTACTGAACATGTACTCAAACATCTTTCTGACATTTCCCTTTCCTGCAGCGGCCTTTGTTGAGCCAACATACACCAAAGTAAAAACATTCTTGTCAAAGAATCTCTCGTCATGCGTCATAACTCCGTTAAACTCGTCATGTAACAACCGAAGTAAACCACTGAAAATTCTCTCCTTACACTGTTTATCAATCGTATCAAAAAGATCTCCATAGCCTGCATCCATCATGACATCAAAAGACTCAAGGCCAGATTTTTCTGAAGATGGAGTAGACCAGACTGCAACTGTCTCAAATGCATCAGTTGTCTCATTAATACCAAGACAAATACCTTTTACTATATGTTGCCTGACGTAAGCTGAGTAGAACAACAGCCTCCATGTATCTTGTTTTTCAGTACCCACATGGGAGAAAAGATAACGGTCTAAGACATCATTTTTGAACGAATCTTTCAAAGTTACAACAGCTTTGTCGACATCGCCCAATGTCAAATGCCGAACACCACCATCTGTTTTAGAAATAACTGTATTTGAAGTCACCTTCATATTGTAGTTCAATTTAACTAAGCCTAACCTTAGGGAAAATATTCATAACTCAGCTATGAACAACTACTAGTCTTATTATTCAAAATTAACCTCAAGAAACATGGGGAACCAGTTCCGTATATTGGTTGATATTAGCTATCGCTCTGAGTTGTCTAATTGGGAAGGATTAAGATTTCACAAAGTCACTTTCCTTTTCTGGTATGTTTAAGCATGTCGTTATTAAACCCAGTTTTTAGCAAAGCTGAGTAGTGTCAACTGACGAATCTTTATCTGTAATAGAGAAAACTAAGATGATTTAAGTCTCTAAATCACTCGAATATATAGCAGCTAGACTTTTCTTCGTTGCACAAGGCAGGCGTCCGATATCATTTATATACAGGATATCAACATATCTCTCTTTTCATCAGGTCTTCGAAACATCGTAGAAAGCATATGAACATAAATGTTCAGCTCACAATTACCAGATCCCAAGAATGGGGCTAGCAAAACTAAATGGAAACGACAGTTCATGCCAACTGTAGAAACAAGAAAATTGAAAGCTCTCACTTACAATGGAATAAGAACTGGGATGGTTAGGTCCGAGTCCTCAGATGATCCTATATCAAGATTAAATTTGGCTGGAGAACCGAATAGAACTATTTCAAAATTAAACAATGACGCTTTTAGTAGTACTATACCTCTAAAAATTCAGTATCCAGACTTGAGGCACCATTTTCCGAGGAATGATGTTTTGAATGAAAAATTGTTGAAAGAAACTTTTGAAGATACAAGAACTGTGATCAATAAGCTTCTTTCAGATAAAACCAATAGTAGCTTTTCTGGTAAACTGAGAGAAAAGGATGTTAGCCACATTAAGTACAGCACAACAAATATTATGGACAAGGACAACATACGTGATGAGAAACTCATACTGGTTCGAAGTTACCAAGAGGATCCTATGCTCCCTCCCAAATTTAAATTAAGAAAGAACAGACTTCAGCCACAGACATCACAGGCTCCCATATTGAGTGAAAATAGTGATACCAAATTATCTAAAGAGGATAAAAAGAAATGGAGCATACCAACGTCGATTTCCAATTGGAAGAACAATCAAGGCTTCACGATTTCACTAGAAAAACGGATTCACGCTGCAAAAAAGGTAACAGAGGAAGAAGGCACCAATAATATAAATAAGTTGGAAGACTTATCAGTGGCATTGGAAACGGCTGAACGTAATGCCCGTGCAGATATACAAAAAAGAAACGAAATGAGACATGAGGTAGCCATGGAGGACCAAAGGAGGAGAGAAATACAATTGAAGGAGCTTGCTCAACTTACTAGGAGTGAAAGAGAAAACAATCCAGGAAAAAGAAAAAAAGAAGATTCGAAAAGTTATTCAAATAAAAGAGCAAAGAGCTGATATATACCCTACTGTACATTTCTAGTCGTATGTAAATATAAACCCTCAAGAACAATTCTTGACGCTATTTCAGATTAGACTAGACTTTCTGCCTGGTTCTCTTACCACTTTTCATTTCTCTATCACCTCCATCATACAAAGATCTTCCTAGAGATTCTTCCGCGAAAGAATTAGCATAGCCCAAGACCCTAGTAACTTCATTTTCTTCTTGCTTCTCTCGAAGCTTCAGTTCTAAATCTTGACTCATTTCTTTGATACTTGTTGGATCTCTATTCTCTAGCGTTTCTTCAACAGACCCAATTTTCTGAAACTTACGTGGTGTCTGCTTTGACCGAAGGTTACGCTTTGAAGATGATAACAAAACTTCTTCTGTGTCGTCAAGTTTATCGTCATGTTTATTTTTGTCTAATTCCACGAGCTTCTGCTTTGCTTTTTCTAGTGATTTCTTTATACCCAACTCTTCTTCCGACGTCTGGTTAAATTTTAAAGCTTCTCTCCTTGCCTTGATACTCAGAACTAATGCATCCTTAACGTTAAGAAGTTCCTTGCGTAGCTGTGATTCCCTTTTACCCCATGGATTAAGCCATTGACTAATTTGCTCAATATTCTCGGGTGAATCATAAAACCCCCATGCGTTACCATTGAAAAGAGGATCAGGTGCTTCTTCGAGAATTTTTCTCTGCACCAAAGATAATTGAGTATCCGATATCGAATTAGGTAACCCTCCATAAGAATCAATCAAGAGGTTTCCATTATTTGAGTCGTAAACTTCACTCGAAGTAAAGCGTAACAGGTGAGGCTTTAGTGCTGTCAAAATAAAGGCTTTTGGTAGGCGTTCAAAATTCATTTGAAGAGAGGGAGGAATTAAGCTTTCATCACTCTCTGATAAGTTATCAGCACCATTAGGCCCATCAATAGGTACATCAATCTTTCGCTGATTAGAGATCGATGAAGAATCTTTAAATTCAACGTTAAAAAGTTCTGATTGGTCTAGTGTAACTTTATAATGCGTCAATATGTCACCATCGGAGGGGCCCTGAACCCAAAGGAGACCCATGAAATAGGTTTCTTCCGTAGATTCGTCGTCTTCTTCATTTTCGTCCACAACACTGTCAAAGTCTTGTTCCTTTTCCCTATCATCTTCAACGTCTTCATCCCCTGATGAACGAGAGTTCACCGTTGGCAATCCATTGTTCTCGAACCACCAGTATCGATTGTAGAAGCGGTCTTTTCCTAGAAGCTTGACTCTTTGACAATCTAAAGTTACTAGTTCCCTTTCAACGTTTCTTTTCGCAGCCTTGATCTCATTTATTTTGAAATGTAGTTCTTTTTTCAATTCCCATGCTTTTTCAAACTTCGTATCGTCCTTCATTATCAGGCTCTGCTCATCATTCAAGATCATACCAGTTAAGTCTAGTTTCAGCTTCTTAGAGAAGCTTTGCTTTACTTCTAATTTTTTCTCATACATACTTGAGAGCTCCTCATTTAATTTCAGAGATTCTTCGAGTGCTTGCCTAAAATCCCTTATATGGTCTAATCTGGTACGCCTTAGAGAAGCTGATGACTCTAAATAATGATCAATATGGTTCCTGACCAAAGTTCCATTAGAAATTAAGTCAGTGAGAATGCTTAGGGCTTTGAATTTTGTATCAATGTCTAATGACTTATAAAAAGCTTTCAAAGCTGTATGAGGGGTGGGCGTTGAATTCTTCGGAGCTAGGATTCTGTAGACAGTTTTGATGGTATCTTTATATTTTGAGATATGTTCAACCATAGAAAGTGCACCTAATAAAATACATTGCCAATTACCATCTTTGAAGTTCCTCTTTCTTAGTCGATCATGCCATGATATATTCCTATAGTTCATTAATAAGAATGCGTTATGATCTTCTATTTCATCGTCACTATCCTCAGAGTCTGGTTCGTGTGACATTTCTTCGTCCTCATCAGTTGATTTATCGTCTGAATTAGCTAACTGATTATCTTCAGATTTGATAACTCCTTTAGTATCTGAATCAGTTGACAGTCGCTCAGGATTTCTTATAGTTGTTGAGTCATGGTCAACAAAATCATCAGAAGTGATCTGTTCTTCCGGAAAATTCACCATCGCCCCAAAGACACCACCGCCTTCATCGGCCTCCCTTAATTGTTGAGCAGATGCTGATTTATTAGAAACTAAAGCGCTCAATGAAGCACACCATATTTCATCGAGAAGTTCACACCTTCCATAATCTTCCAATTGCCTGAGGTTCCATCCCATAGCATACACAAAATCATCAAAGGTGAATGGATCGATTTTCAAAGGTTCATGATATATGTTTATTGTTGCCCATGCTTCTAATGCCTGTTGAGTAGAGGGCAAGAAAAGCTGACTTAATCTATCGATTTCATTTTTGTGATAAAGTACATCTTCTTTGTTCAAAGGTTCATTATCAAGTAGGTTACCATGGTAGTTGATTATTTCCAAATTCGAGACTTGTGCATTCAATGGTAATTTAAGTCTAGCAGAGGGCGGCTTCTTAGTCTGCAAGTCGAAGCCTAGGGTTAGGTCTTCCACTATGTTCTTTCTAGTAGGTTGAGCTGAACTAGAATTCGACCCGAGGACAGGTGTGCCAACCCTTTGTAGGTACAGATCATTTTTGAAAAACGCTTCAGGCAAGTGATGAGGAGGAAACCTCTTTTTCGAGTTAATTGGGGTGATTTCTCTCGAATCGCTCGGCGCCACATACTGAGTAGCTTCACTCTTGACTAAAGGCGATGGTGAACCTCTCTCATTAAATGATTTGCTAGAAAATGCTTTCTTGTGAATAGGCTTTTGATTAGGGCGCCTCTTGTCGTTCAAGCGACTGTCTCCATTCAGAAATCCAGAATGACTTGTCTTCTCTGATTCTTCGTAAAGAACCTCACCGGAAGGAGTAGTGGATTCAAATTGCTTGAGGTCTTCAGGAAATTCTTGAGGTATTCTAAATTCTTTAGCATATTTGTCTTTGACCACCCATGGTGCTCCAACTTTGTGTGATCTCGTCATAGTAAGTTTAACAAATATTTTAATTAACCACTTTGTGAAATGATTCCTGTCTCTACCTATACGGTCGCCAGTAACAATAGCTTGTTGCATATCATTCAGCCTTACTACTAGATATTTAGTGGTCACAGATTCAGATGAGCCGTATTGGACCTTTTCACGTATAATACCTCTATGCTTTGTTGTGCTATTACCATGGGATTCTGACAGTATATCTTCATCCACATCATTTAAAGGTCCACGAATATATATTGTCTCACCAGGAAAATAATCATCCTTGAATACCAGATAGACTTTATCTACCAATTGGTCCAACCTTGTTATTCTATTAAACTGTAAAAATCTCAAAATATGTTCTTTTAACGTCTCTGGGAAGTTCTTTTCAACACCTTTGATCTCTCTTTGTTCAGAATAGAAAGCTTCAAAGAAAGTCAAACATGAATTGCCTGTGATTTCACAAACAAATTTCTTATTCTTGTAGTAGTCAATTCTAGAAAGATACTCTTCGTAACTTAAAAACCACTCCTTTGTTTCGGGAATGAAATATACTTCAGTGTTTAAATCATCGGGAATATCCGGTGACTTTACGTATAGAACAGGTTTTCTTTTAAAAAGGACCATTATAGAGATAGTGTGCGTGCTAAATGAATTGATCAAGATTACCTTTAAACCAAACTTCTTTTGATAAAACTTTAGTCTTAGAAATGCTCACTTTAAAAACAAAGGCAGACTTTTTTGACCAATTTGGAAGCCTCCCCTTAAGCTACCACACTACTATTAGTGTATGAAAATGCAGCCCAATTAAAAGAAATTACAGGAACAAAATGATGTACGAATGATAAATATGATCATCAGTTTTGTGACACATAAGCGTCGCTTACCGTCGCTGCAAAAAAAAAGTAATAAAAAAAATAGCACTATAAAATTATTCTAAACTAAACATTTATTCTTATACTATTTTAATCTCGTATCTTCTAAATCAAATCGTTTAAAAAATTCCGTAAGACTGACAAGTTCTAAACACCCAACTATAGACCAGGTTTATATTAACTTTTTGAACTGCATCTTCATCGACATGAGAATTGAATCTTTTCTCATCTTCTGTTATACGGTTAGGACCCAAAGTAGATTGGAAAAACTTTAAGAGAGAGTACACAACTTTTTGCTTCACAGTGAGTTGAACTGTGACAGAACCGTCTTTATCTGAGAAGTCCTCCGAAGAAGTCAATTGGGTTATTTCACTTGGCTCATCAATTTTCGAATTTATGCCGTTCTTAACATCCACCATGTAATCTGGTATATCAGTAATAACCCCGAATTCCCTAAGGTTAGCTACTTTACCAATGTGATCTAGATACTCATATTGAGCTTTATTATTAATCGTCCAAGAATATAACTTGAGATCTTGTAGTTTCAAAAGCGGAATAAACTTTGTTAAAAATCCCACTGACCAAGTACTGATATATATGAGAGAAACGGCAGTCAATTTGAATCGAAAATTTCCATCCTTAGGCAAATTGTCAACATAAAAATTATAATTTATGTAATGGACCGAGTCTCTCCAATTAACAGAGATATGGATTATATCAAAATGTTTGTAGCCAAACTTGTTATCTTCAGATTCCTTGAATACTTTCTGGAAAAATGGATCCTGATTTAAATACTTCAAAACATTTAAACTCCAGATACCGAACTGTATTCTATGAAACCACCAGCTTATATTACTTTTGACTGCTAATAATTCCTCAACAATCAACTTTGTAATCTTTACCGGATTTTCTTTTTTGATATCGAGCATAAGTTTATGTGAGTCTGACCCTACCTCATCCACATAACTCACAAACCACCTCAAAAGATCTCTGAAAGTCAAAAGCCCTTCTGAGGACTCAATTGTTACAAGATCCTTAAGATATTTAAATTTGGTTGAAGGAATATGGTAGTCTGCAGGTGAGCCATCATCATGACAGAATATTCTCTTGGTGCTTGCGTCATGCGATATTACCAATACATCATCTAAAGTTTTCCATAAGTCAGTTTCGATTACTGTGGCACCACTATCATAACACTTGTTAAAACCTTCTATCGTATTTTCAGTATACTTAGCTTTAAAGCCTCTATGGCCAACTATTACTGGCGATGTATACTGTGACATTGTAGGTTCTATATGTCTTTTTTATAAAATGCCCGAAAGCGTATGAACTTTGAAACTATTTTATAGTTCGATCATCGAAGCTATCTATAGTCAAATCCATGATCCACCACGCGGATATACGCTAATTATATATGTATTCACAGTTTCCTTTTACAAACTCAAAAAAAAACTGCTCCACGTTCCGGTCTCGTTTCTTTTTTTTTTGGTCAATTAATGCACGGTCTCATCTCAGAGGCCACCGGCACACCGATTTACTAACCCGACAAATTTGCCTCTTTAAAATGGGACGGAGCACCTTGAATATGAAAACGATTCCTTCAGTTACACCAAGAGGTATTCTATATTCATTGTGTACACAACTTATTTATGAAAGTAAGATAGAACAAAAGATGGAGAAATTGAGTGTAATATTCCGAGAATTTGGTGAGCGTTTTGAGTCGTGGTCTATTTTTTTTGCCGGTCCAATTGTCGCAATTTCCTCTATATAAAACTAAGTGAGGGATAAAACTCTATTTTTGGAAATATAAGCCTCCAGATTATATATGAGACTTGATCGAACACCCCTGCTGAAACCCTTCCTCTTACATGTCAAAAAGTCTAGCATCTTTTTTTAGCCGGTATAGTTTCTACTTGCGCATAGAGGAAATTTCGAAAGCCTATACGGTCTAAACCCCGATAAGTGTTCCATAATAAGCCAACGATGACCATCTATAATCTAGACTTATTTGTGGCCTGATCAACTACTAATTTGATGAGCAGGAAAGCTATTGATTCAGGACTTGGGAGGAGAATTCCTTCTGGGTTTGATTCCAAGGTATTAGTCAGCGGATCCATTAGATTACGTATAAAGTTTGTATCAAACCAACGTGCGTCAGCTAGTTCCCTGTCATGATCCAAACTTATCAATTCATTTTTGCCATTAAAATCGACCGTTGCTAGACATCCTATCATTAAATTTCCAGGAAATGGCCATGGTTGAGTCATAACAATATTTATTGATTTACTTGTCACACCAGTTTCCTCCCAAATCTCTCTTCTAGTTGCGTTCTCAACTGTTTCAGATGGCTCCATAAATCCAGCTGTACAAGCATACATTTTTGTAGCAGCGTAACGTTTGGACAAAGAAAGTAATATTTTATCCCTTGAATCATTTGTAATTGCGGTGATTACCACCGCATCTGTCCGGGGAAAAGAAACATTAGAAACTCGAACTCTTTTGACAGGACATACGTAAATATCTGACTCCTTGGCTTCATTTGTACAATTTAGTTTACCACCGGCATGAATTGGAATTACAATAGATCCACAGCCTGGACAATATCTATTCCTTTCAAGCCAATCTAGAAACATTTTCCCATATGAGTAAAGTGCTGCCTCGATGGATGTGAATCCTAAGTAGTGCTTTCGAGAATGAGAGAAAATGAGATCTTCTTTATTAACATTGGTTTCTTCTGCCACTCTTGCACAAATTGTTTCCGCTAGCTCTGGGCCTCGACTCAAATCGACAGCGTAATATGGGATACCTTGATAGCGTCCTTGGTGATCCAAATAACGCTCTTCCTGAGTGTCATTTTCTGAAAATCTTAAAGATTTCAAGTCTAGCCCCACGCTTTCATCTTGCAATCCTAGAAATAAGAATGTGGGCTTCTCTCCGACTCTCGATTGTGGACTCTGTTCTTTATTATCTTCACTCCATACCTCTAAAATCTTGTCCCAGGATATATTCATTGATTTAAGACCCCTTTTTGGCTGAAACAGGCCATTACCTGGTAATTGGTTATCACCATTTGTTAAAATTACCAACTTTTCTGGTGATTTCTTATTTACTAAAGGATTTGTCTCCTTGAAAAATATGAACCTTGTGGATGGATGTAGTATACTATTGCTGATAAATTCATGGTCCTCTCTTAAAAAGGATACTCTATTAACAACTTCTTTACCAAAATGTGCATCTTCAATATTAGGAGAATTACCTGTTATTACATCAGAAAAACTCGCCATTTTAATACACACAAGATTAATAACCCATTCAAGTCACGTCCTATCCTATTGATGTTCGTATAAAAAATGAGTCTCAGGCCTTGGATATGTACGAGAAAACTACACGAGTTCTAATCTATGAAAAAAAAAAAAAAGCATCCTCACATCCGAGCGCTTATCAATTTTTCAGTTAATCATGCCTTTCAGATAGCTTACCACCCATAATATCACATTAAAATTCATATATACAAAAAATAAAGTAATTATAACAAATCTTTTTTCGTGTCTTCAAATTTGGCACTTCAAAAATTTCTAAAATTCATGCAATTTTCATCTCTAAAAGTCTCATGATGCAAAATAACTCATCCAAAAAACCCAATCCTATTGTTGTGTTAGTGCCAAAAGCTTTTCAAAAAAAAAAAAATAATGTGTTGAGTCTGAATCAGTTAAAAAAATGTCCGTCATTCAATTCGGAAGTCAAACGTCCATATAAAAATTTTAAATCATCATCACAGAACTCAAATGTCTTGAAAACTTACTTACCATTTATCCCAATGCCATACCCTTTTTCACAGCATTTGGAAGACCCCTTATCCATGACTTCCGTTTCTTCTTGTCTATGATCACAAAAACTCGTCCTGATTGCTTCATTCTACCGGTTCTACCTATACGATGAACGAGATCAGCAGAGTTACTTGGCAAATCCATTAAAATAATATTTTTAACCCCTTTAAAATTCAATCCTCGAGCCAATAAATCTGTGGAAATTAACACATTAATCTTACCTTGCCCATTTTCATCTTCTAATAATTCCGCTGGTTTTAGAAATGGCTCAATTTTTTCAAGCCTGGTCTTTGAGGGATCTTCTCCAGTGATGGTCGTAATATCATCCTCGAAGAAATGATACTTTCCAACCAAAATCTCTTTTAAAGGAGCAATATCCCTCTTCTCATTCACAAACACCACAATACGCTTCACAAATCCCAGTTCAGAACCATCATTATTGATCGCATATAGTGCCTGCGCGAGACACCTTGTCTTTGATCCATTATAAGGTGGTAAAGAAGCATCCACAACTTTAATAGAAATTTGCTTCGGGATCTTATGTAGTTGAGGAGTAGTTATGTTGATAACTGAATGGTAATCGGGAAAAATCTTTGATAGGGTATCATTAAACTCTTTGGGGATTGTTGCTGAGCAAAAAACCAAATCTCTACAAGCTGGGAACTTACGAATTGTTGACATCGTGTCCGTAATCCAAGACTTATCGAGCAAGGTATCCGCTTCATCTACTACACAAAACCCAACTTTATTGAAAAAGCGGAAAGGTCTATCGAAATGTTTCAACTT
This sequence comes from Priceomyces fermenticarens, assembly GCA_030574455.1. Taxonomy (NCBI): domain Eukaryota; kingdom Fungi; phylum Ascomycota; class Pichiomycetes; order Serinales; family Debaryomycetaceae; genus Priceomyces; species Priceomyces fermenticarens. The sequence continues at coordinate 172,131 of JAJMEZ010000019.1, read as the reverse complement.
AGCTAACCCTGTGATCTTGCTGGGCGTCGTGATAAGGACATCAACTCTGCTGCTCTCAATAGCTTTAACGAGCTTTGTATGTGGATCACCTGCGCCCCACTTAAGTATATTCAAACGAAGTGATTCATTGTTTTCAGGTAAATTAAGGAAGTCAATATAATCAGAATCTTTTAAATCCTTGCTTCTTACAATCTCCTTCAAGTCATAAGAAACCATAGAAGCCTTTTTAAGAGTTTCATAAACTTGCTCAACTAACTCATGAGTTGGAAGTAAAATAACAGACCTAATTGACGACCTCTTCCTTTCACTTTGATACACGCTTGGGGAAGTCCTGAACAATTTTAAATCTTCTTCTTTTAAGATACTAAGAAGCGGGGCTAAATACGCCCACGTCTTCCCTGATCCTGTCTCAGCCGAAAGGGTAAAAATTTTCAACCTTTTGTGCTCGTTAGAGAAATTTAGATCTTTTAAACTTCCAAATTTTGAATTCTCTGTAACCGAATCTTCCTTTAGTATCTTCGACCTAGACTGATTAATTTTTCTCACAGAGGCAACTTGCACAGGTGATGGTTTCAAATCCAATTGATATTTATCATTTATGTAAGTGTTTTTTAGCACATAACCATCTCTGATTTCTTCCAACATAGCTGCTCTAACTGTAGGGAAAACCTTCAAAGCACCAAACGAATCAATATTTCCCACAGCTTTGCTTGCTAATTGAATATCTTTATTACTTCTGACAAGTAAATTAGAAAACTTGCCGACAGAAAAAGTTTTATTCGATGGCAATGGGGGCCTTGGCTCTTCATGCGGCTTGAGAACTGGACGCTTTCTCAATGTTCTGGCTTTCGACAAAGAGCTCTTGAAGCATGTCGTGTGATAGTTGCCAAAAAGCCTCTGTGAGGCTCTGGACTTTAGAAGACTCTTCAAAATAAGCATTTGCCACCTATTAAAGGTGGTCGTACCATTAGATGATGTATCAAAAACGCTGAAGAACAAAATGTGAACATGAATACTAGAGAAAACGAAAAATTTAAATGACTTTTTTTTTTTCACTGGTCGTGCTCGTGACAATTATTCCGCTTGAAAATTTTAAGAGTAGACAAGACAGGTCTACTCGAAATGAGAATTGGTTATAAAACGAGGGCAATGCTATCAAGAAGCGTATTACGTTGTACCAATGTTGCTGAAAGCTTTGGGTTCAATTCTCTGCGCTTTTTCTCGACAACTCATATTCGTTCAGCAAAACAGGCACCTAAGCCATTAGGCGGTAAGAAGAAGGTCAAACAAGGATTCAAGCCTAAAAATGATGTTAAGAGTTCTAAAACTAAAAAAGGTGGAATGACTCACCTAAAGTTTAGAGACGCTGTACAATCTTTGAAATTTGAAAAGTTGGCTAAAAGTCTAGATACTACCAACATAAAGGAATTGGATCTTGGATCACTTGAAAATTCGAGCAATACTATAGTGAAGTACAATGAGTCTACAGAAGAGATCTTACGCTCATTGGGTGCTTTTAAAAGCTTTCAGCATCATGAGATTTTTTCTAAGCCAATATCGCTAGTTACACATTGTACAACTAGACTTTCAAATCTTTTTCTCTCTAGAATTAATGGTCCTTCTAAAGAGAATAGGGTTTGTTTATTAGGTGAAAAAGGCAGCGGCAAGTCTACTATCTTGACCCAGGTTAAGGCATTGGCTCACTCTGGAGACTCTGTTCCTATTTTATTGCATTTTGATTACCCTCAGAAAATAGTCGATGGATCTAGCGATTACATCTATAACAGTAAAATAGAAAAATATCAGCAGCCAATGTTTACAAAGAGGTGGATTATTAAGACAAGGAATGCTAATGAGCAAGTTTTCAAGAAATTAATGCTTTCACGAGATGTCATGTTCACAACCAAAAAGGTTACATACGAATTGAAGAAAAATGAGCATACTTTATATGACTTTCTTGCTTTGAACCATGATTTCGGAAAATATGGAGCCACAAATGCTTTTAACTTTTTTGTTGAGGAATTGCTATATCATTCAAAAGATGTACCTGTCTTGGTTACCGTTGACGACTTCAACTCTTTAACCAGTAATCCTAAAACTAGGTACCGCCATACAAACTTTGAACCCATAAGATTTAATGAGTTTGAGTTGGGGAATTTTATATTGAAACTCGCTTCAGGCGAAATTAGCTTTGAAAAAGGAGGTATTTTGCTAGCTGAAAGTAAAAATGTTGGTGAGTCTCTCACTTTGCCAGTGGGCTTGGGATTCAAGCAATACGACCCTTATATCTCGGAGGATGTATGTGATTATGAGATTGCCAATAGTTTGTTACAGAATGGTGGTGTTAGATCATTTATTGTTGATAATTTACTAAAAGAAGAGGCAAGAAACTTTCTCGAATTTTGGAGAGCAGTGGGTATGTTGCATGTAAGGTCTGACCCAGCTGCAGCGAATGCAAATTCTACAGATTCTCAGGGTCTTTCCGAACAATCGAACACAGGAGAAAACATAGTATCATATAGTCTGGACCAGTTTGAGAAGCTTTCTCAAACATATTTCTTGATGTCTTCTGGGAATCCAGGACATCTTCTCAAATCTGTTGCATTGAGCTACTAATAGGTAGACTTCCAATAACTAAACTTGTACAAAGATAAGAACATTACTGATATGGTCATCATTTCCAATAAGTACCGATTACTAATATAAATGCTATGCGACATGATATAGATTTAACGATTATGTACTACGTGAAAAGTGTATCTTCCTCACGTAAATATTCCCCAATATCACCCTGTCTAAACGCCACTATTCCAGTTGGTTGTAAATTACGTGCTTCTATTGCTGATTTTGAACTTACTCCAAATCCAAGTGGAACGTCATTCATAGAAAACACTATTACACCAGCATGCTCTGGTACATCTTCCGACATTCTTCCGACGTGTGCCTTTAAAACATGATTACCATACATGAAGGGCATCTCACCATTTTGTTTAATCCAAATTTTATACTTTGCATACTTTGCTAAATAAGGTAAAGCCGTTATATGTAAACGGAACTTACATGTCTTTGTAAACTTTCCAATACAAGTTCCTAAAGACATAAGCTTGGGTCTGGCCACTGAAGTCGCTACTTTTGCAATAGTTTCAGATACATAGTACACTCTATCTTTTTGAAGCCTGAAAACATATGAGTCGCTGGGATTATCGATTAAGTATGTTATATTTCTGCCAATATAATTCGCGAGTTTTTCAAACACTGTTTTCGTCTCTTCCTCTGTTAAAGGTCTCATAGCTTTAGTTCTTTAACGTTGATAAGTTTACTTTCTTCAATTCTACATACGATGCTTCGAATTTTTTTATTTAGTCATGTGACCTCGATGCCTCTTCCAAATTAAAAAATTAAGTTTTTTCAAAGTTGTCTACTGTTGAGGTAATCGAGTTGACAGATGTCTGGTCCTTCAAACAGAGGTTCTAGTCTAGAGGAAGCCCCTAGAAAAGAGAATTTAAAAAATGATGAGGAAGTTGACGAATCTGCTTACAAGAGGGGGCAGCAGTCTAAGTGGACTAGGGCGCGTAGCTCAGATAAGAGGGAAGATAATGTCAAGAGACAAAGGCCATCGAGGGAAAGAAATCACAAGGTCACGTATGTATGTTTTTGGGAGCCTTAAAAAAGTTCACTTTTACTAATTTTTATAGTGAGTTCAAGCCAAGGTTAGATGAAGATGGTAACCCTCTTCCGAAGTCCGAAAGAAGACCTAAAAAGAAGGTAGCCTGTATGATTGGCTATTGTGGGACAGGTTATAATGGAATGCAGATTCAAAATAATCCTGACGTGAAGACTATTGAAGGGGACTTATTTAAGGCATTTGTTAAAGCGGGTGCAATTTCACCAGAGAATGCAGATGATCTTAAGAAAAATGGTTTTATGAGAGCTGCTAGAACCGATAAGGGAGTCCATGCTGCAGGCAATGTAATTTCATGTAAATTGATTATCGAAGATGATGACGTCAAAGAAAAAATCAACCAAGAACTACCTGATCAGATCAGAGTTTGGGGTATAGAGAGGACTAATAAATCTTTTGACTGCAGAAAGATGTGTTCTTCCAGAGTCTATGAGTATCTTTTACCAACATACAGCTTGTTGCCTCCGAAACCTGGTTCCGCCTTGAGCAAATTAATCGCATCGAAGGACAAGGAAAATCCAGGAATAATCAGGGATGATAATGAAGGTAGCACATGGTGGAAATTGACTAAAGATGCTCTCCTCAACAGTGATATAACAGAGGAGCAGTTGTTGGAGGTCGACACTTTAGCTAGGAATCGGTCAAACGACAAGGACTCAAAAGAGTCATCTAAATTGTATGATGAAAATGGAAACATTACCTCTCATGGAAGATTGATCAAGGCCATCAAAACCATTGAGAATAAGAGGCGAAGGGAGTATAAAATTTCCTCGGAAAGATTAGAGCTATTCAGACAAGCCATGTGTCAGTATGAAGGATCTCATAATTTCCATAATTTTACATTAGGAAAGACTTATAAGGATCCGTCCGCAAGACGTTACATCATGAAGACCAAAGTTTCTGACCCTTTTGTCATTGATGGAACTGAATGGGTATCTATTAAAATACATGGCCAGTCGTTTATGTTACACCAAATTAGAAAAATGATCGCAATGGCTGTCTTGGTAATTAGAACTGGTTGCCCTCTAGAAAGAATAAGTGATTGCTATGGCCCAATTAAAATCAATATCCCCAAGGCTCCTGCACTAGGTCTTTTATTGGAGAGTCCTGTTTATGAAGGTTATAACTCAATGCTTGAAAAATTTGGCTACAACAAAATTGATTTCTCGACTTATGAAGAAGACATGGATGCTTTTAAAATGAAGTTCATTTATGACAAGATTTATGGAGAGGAAGTTAGAGAGAACTCTTTCTATGGGTTCTTCGGTTTTATTGATACATTTAAAGGAACTGAAGACTCCAATGAAGGCAAGCATATTTTTGACTTTTTGGGTGCGGCTTTCAACACAGATTCGAATACAACGGAAAAATTTTCAGATAAGGAAGATGAACAAGATGTTAAGCCCGCCCAGGCTCAGGAAAATGTCGATTAATGACTTAATTTATAGAAACTATTTAATATCTAGTGCTTAAGCTAAACAACCCAATAACTATGAGCCACCTATTCTATATACGTCTGTCTAAAGTAAACCAATGCATGTACATTGAAGTCCTTGCAAATCACCAATGCCTTTTTTAACGCACAACCAAAGTTCTGGACTTCTGCTATCGTAGCTCTCAAATCCATGCAGGATTATCAAAATTTTGTTGCGATGTCAGAACGTTGTCTCTTGAAGCAAGCTTGGACGTATCATCAGGACCTTGCACTTGATTAGGGCTACCGAATCGTTGAAAATTTGCACTATTAAGATATTTCGACCTTACCTTAGACTTCTGTTGTATTGCTTGCAGCAGTAACTGCAGGGGATGATATTGAAATTGACTTACTTGTTTGGGGTCACTGTCAAGAACGTTGGCCAACTGAGATGTTTGTTGTTGCATTCGTTCCTGGTCTCGCTCTTGTTCTTGTTGTTGTTGTTGTTGTTGTTGTTGTTGTTGTTGTTGTTGTTGCTGATGCTGTTCCTGTTGTTCATCAGTGAGCTTTCCTTGTTCACGTTGTTTCTCTTGTTGAAATTTATACAACGTCCAGTCAAACACATAATCATATCTGTAGTTCTCTCTCTTAAATAAGTCTCTAAATATTTTCCTCAAATAAGGATAATCAGGCTTATCATCAAACCGCAAAGTCTTGATATAGTTCATGTAATCCAAAAACTCCTTCGGTAAGCCTTTAGTCAAGATATCATTGGGTGTGGTCATTTTTTTCTCCATGATTCGATCATACTTTTGTCTTTTCGTAGCTGCCTTCAACCCTTGCCAAGGTAATGATCCCCTGCAAAAATATATCAAAACGTAACCCAAACTCTCTAAATCATCCCTTCGAGATTGCTCGATACCTAAATGTGTATTCACAGATGCATACCTCGCAGTACCTGTTAAATTTTTATTTTCACGATATGGTATATGCAAGTGAGTTCTTGGATCTCGGTACTTTTTCGCTAAGCCAAAATCAATAACATTAACCTGTGATCCCCGTCTTCCAATCCCCATCAAAAAGTTATCTGGCTTTATATCCCTGTGTATGAAGCATCGAGCATGAATGTATTCAATACGACAAATTAACTGGTCTGCCAAAAGCAATACTGTCTTATAGGTGAATTTGCGGTTACAATAGTTAAACAAGTCCTCTAAGGAGGGTCCCAACAAATCTATCACCATCGCATTATAATCACATTCTGTTCCATACCATCTCACAAACGGAATACCAACACCACCGCTTAATGCTTTATATACCTTGGCCTCATATTCCAACTGCGGGTGCTTAGCTTTGGTGTTCTCCAACTTAATAGCTACTTCTTCACCTGATATAATATTTGTCCCCAAGTAGATATCACCGAAAGATCCTGATCCAATCTTTCGACCGATACGATACTTCTTTCCAACCCTTAAATCCATTTTATAGAGAGAATATTGGTCTCTACTTGCAATGATGAAGAAAGCAAAAAGCCTTTTAGAAATACGGGACTTTTTCGTAAAGCCCCCGAAATTATTTTTGTTTTCTTTCCAACACCCAAGAATGAGTATTTGACGTTAAAGATTTATTAGGTTGCACCCTTTATGCAGATAAAATTAACAGGAATTCAACCCAGGTGCTTTAGTATAATTATTTATTATGTAGTTATCTATCCGTCAAATTAACGCCAATTGTCCTGAGGGAAAAAGCCACAAAACAGAGCAATTACAAAAGAAATTAAATGCGGATGATGACCGGGAGATTTAAAACTGAACACAAAAGGTGGCTGGCATTCCCGCTGCGCATAAAAGAAGAACAAAGGGATACATACCAAGAAGGAGAAATGTGCTTCAAAATTGTAAGATGGCTCTCACGGTGATGCTTCAATCCATGCTAGTATTTAAATGAATTAATTGTATTTGATCGGAAAAGAAAAAAAGCTAATTAAACAATACATAAAATATATTAAAAGAGGTAAGGCGATTCTGTGTAATGGTAACTTGAATTGAAAGTCTAGAAAGTAAGCCTTGTGAAGTTATCTCTCGATTATATTCGATAGTGTTGAATTTAAATTACAAATAAAATCACCACCTTCAATATTAAGCTTGAGGAACAAAAAAAGTAGTAGCAAATGGCTGCAACTAATAGTGCACAATTGAAATACATTGGTACTTTATTAGATAACCAGAGTAAATCATGCATCTTTAGTAGCGGTCTGCTTTTTAAATTTATCCAAAAACTTCTTGAAGAGATCATTCTTCTTAGTAGCTTTACCAACTTCCTTGGATGATTTCTCTACATCCTTTTTGGCGGATTCGCCTTTCTTTGCCAAATTATTGGAGACTTCTTTCGGCTTATCTGCTGCTTCTTTAACTTCAGACGGAGAAGTCACCTCATTGTTGGTATCGGAGCCCTCAACCAAGGGAGCAGAATCATTTTGAATTTGGGTTTCTTCCATTTGTACTTCGGCATTAGAATCTTTCACGGGTTCATCTTTTTTTGCAGTTTCTTTGGGTTCCAGAGTGATTTCATCGCCAATTGGAACGTCTTCATTTTCTTTGGCTGTCGTTTCTTCAGTTTCTTTTGACTCTTTTTTATCCTTTTTTTCTAAATTTTCCAGTGAGTCATTAAGAAAAATCTTTGAGGTTCTCTTTAAAGTATTTTTGATACCCATTACGATATTGTATTAAGATTTAAATTACTATTCAATTTATTCTGTCCTTAGTGAGAAAAGAGGGATGTTAAACAGGACTTATTTATATATTCAGGAGTGTGCTTTATTATGTTCCAATTGGCGACGCAACAGTGTTCCATATTTGGAACCACGCCTGAAAATACAAAGTAGTGCGTGCTTCTTTATGCTATGCTATATGTTATTGTTCATATCCGTCTACTTAGCGGAACGTTTTGGGTTATTTTCAAACCAGTCAAAAACTTTCTACGATATAGCTATGAGATCTTGTAAGTCATCAAGCTGCAAATCCAAAAGGCATATTGTGGTAGGAGACGTCTTATTGAATACGTATCAAAGTTCTTCTTATTATTGGTAATCTTCTGTGGGCCTTTCTTGTTCGTGAGGCTGATGTTATCCTGCATTTTTAGTCGAAAATTGTGTTAGCGGATCATGCAAGAAGGCCCCCCTCTCCTCCGTCAAACACTCTACGGTCATTAATAATGTTCTATGGTAAAGAGTTAATCTTGCATAGCCTCTTTAGGCTTTCCGCAGAGTAAGATTTCGACAATGCTTTTTTTTTTTTGTTTCCTCCTTCAAGGCCGTCACGGCTCCTCTACCACACCATCAGCCGTACACGATTCTGGAGTAGTTTATGTGTATTATCCGGCATAAAATAAAACCGGCAATTGTTTTAACGCACAATGAGAGCTTTTTTTTTTTTTTTTACAATGAGTTTTGAATATGCCAGACGACGCCTTTCCCAAAGAAAATAAAAATACGAGACCATAGATTACAAACGGTACTGCTTGCATTTGGTACCATTTGAGCAATTCAAGTCACTATTTCACCTCGTCTGTAAGAGACATGACCGTCTACGTTTCATCATTTCAGTGATAATTGGGAGCATGTTATCATTTAGATAATAGGGTTGGAAAAGAGGTGTCTATTTGCTATCCAGCTATACTTTTTTCTGCACTTTCCGTATAAATTTATTTTCCTAGATTGATTGTTTAACTCAGTTGGCAAGATCCTTCGATGGATCCACTTTTATGGTACGTCTGTCTTATCTAACTCAGTTGACCAGATCCTTCGCTGAATGTGCTTTCTTTAATATATCTTTCTAATAGCTAATTCATTCCATTCGCAGTTTTATATTCTCTATTTTTTGTGTAACAAAAGACATGGCTGTCACGTAAACAGAGCCTTAACGCTTTTAAATTAAGATCGATACTTTGTTAATTTTCGTAGGACACTTTAAAAAGCTGCTTATATGTCTCCGATTTCGACTTCAAGTCAGCTTCGAAGAATCGAGACTAGAATAGAAAGTCTTTCCGAAGCTCTTTCAAAATCCAACACACAAATGTCCAACCATCCGCGGCGACCTTTAAGCAAGTTTCAATTGAATACCCTAGGTACAACATCAAAAATAGCTAAAGGTACCAAAAATACCCTGAGTCTTACCCCAACTAACAAACTGCCTGATGTAAACAAGATAATCGAAAAATCAGTTTTAAATAAAATTGACTCTCAAACGTTGGATGATGTTTTACTCACAAATGCATCACTGCGATTCAAAAAGTTTACTATAGATGATTTTGAGATCGGAAGAACCCTTGGCAAAGGGAAGTTGGGAAAAGTCTATTGTGTGAGACACAAAGAATCGGGATATATCAGTGCATTGAAGGTGATGTCTAAAAAGGACTTGACAAATTTGAAGTTGGAAAAGAACTTCAGGCGTGAAATTGAGATTCAGGCTAACTTGGCACATTGCAATATATCAAGACTCTATGGATTCTTTTATGACTCGAAGTATGTTTACCTCATACTAGAATACGCTGCATATGGTGAACTTTATCAGCATCTAAAGACCCATAGAAGATTTAACGATTACACTGCATCTTGTTACATTTATCAGGTGAGCTTAGCATTATCGTATTTACACTCCAAGAACATAATACACCGAGATATTAAGCCTGAAAATATTTTGGTATCATTTGATAACGTTTTGAAGTTGAGCGACTTTGGTTGGTCAGTCAAAGTCTCTCCTGTCAAGAAGCGGTTAACTATATGCGGAACTTTGGACTATTTACCTCCAGAAATGATTGAATCAAACGAACATGATTATAACGTGGATATATGGGCATTGGGAATTTTGTGTTACGAGTTGCTCGTCGGTAAACCCCCATTTGAGGAAATTGATAAGAATGCTACCTACAAAAGAATTGCCAAAGTAGATTTGAGAATTCCAAGTTACGTCTCACCTGAGGCATCAGATTTGATCACAAAATTGTTGAACAGAAATCCTAAGAGGCGTCTTCAAATTAAGGACATACTTGTTCATCCGTGGATAACTAATCACCAGAATTCTTGGGTGAAAAAATAATGATCTTGAATTTTAATTACTTATTACGAATATTGTACATAGCCTTATGAATGAACTTAACACCTGGAGTGTACTCACTGTTGTTTCAACTGTACCTTGGATTTCTCTTGTTGAGCGGCAGCTGCTTGGCGTTGTCTCAATAGGAGCATTTGTTGCTGTTGAAGTTTCATAATTTGCTGCTGGAACATTTGTTGCTGCATGGCATTGTATTGCGCCGTCAATAAGACCGCTTTCAGTGGAGCCCTCACTTGATACATCTCGCCGGGTACAGAAGCGATGGCCTGCGTTGAATCGCTATGGCTATCAACATTCACCAATGCACAACGGCCTTGCAACCCACCGATAGAACCTGAAATGGCCTGATTGGCTAACGTTTGCTCGTTTGACTGAGTGCTGTCATGAACATTTTGTGTATTTCCACCACTGGTAATGAGTGAATCAGCGTAAAACTCACGCATGGACAAAAACCTGTGTCGATATCTTGTAGGAACTATTACACTTTCTTCTAAAGGGGCAGGGTTGTTTTTAGATAAGCCTTCTAATACCAAATGAGTTTCTTCATCAGGATCCAACATCTTTGCATACGATCCTCCGTTCATATGCTCACTCATAGAGCTTCCATTTTCATGAAAAGCTGCATTTTCTCTCCTCTGGGCGGCTAATGCATTATTGGCTGCCAATTTAGCCTGGTTCCTTTTCTGATATTGTTGTAGTAAAACGTCATACGGCGCACTTCTTCCCATTACTGCCCTTTTGGCTCCCATGGAATGCGTTTTGCAAGTAAGAGATCTAGCACAAAATCCTCCTGAGGGTAATGGAACACCGCATTGCTTTTCGACATCGACAGGACCTTTTGGTTTAGCCGTAGTTTTGGGTTTACCTGATTTCTTTTTCCTTCCATTCTCAGATCCAGCTGATAATGAATTGTCATTAACTGAATTCTTCTCATCTTTATTTTTCTTATACTTCTTTTTTGGTCTAGTGACGTTATTTGTTGGTGCTGGGGTTCCTTTTTGTGGTGAACCGTTTCGAGACGAATCCATTGATGTATCACCCACGTCAACACTTGAGCCAGGTACTCTCCCCCTTTTCTTTTTCACCGCTTGATTGCTACTTGGAGTACCTGACTCTCTGGACCTTTTCTGTTTCATTTCTTCACACCTTAAATAATGACTTTCTAAGCTTTTCTCTCCAACTGGCCTCTTGCAAGAATTGCAAATCTTATACTTAATGTTCTGGGCCAAATAAGAGTTATCTGTAAACGGACCTGAAGTCAGATTATTCTTACCTTGTTTGCTAGTGTATGGCTCTAATTTTCCGTCTAAGTATAATCCAAAATCTTTCCAAGCAATAGGCTTCCTTACTGAGTCCTTATGATTGAGTGAGTTTACTTTCGATAATGTGATAACTTGATCTGACCTATTCTTGGACATTATCCTCGCACAAGGGAAGATTCAAGTAATGATATGGTGGATTATATGAGGAATTTTGGTGTTCTAAAGTCCTTATCTTCCAGTGAATCAATAAGTTGTCCTTCAGTTCCTTAGCGACGAAGATATTGGCAATTTTTACCATACCATCGATAGTACTTTGAGTCGCGATAATATATGCAGGTATAAATGTTAAACACTAACGTTATTCGAATACATAGTCAAAGTAGTATTTAGTTAATTACTTTTAAGGTTCTTCCCCTGGCTCTAATATAAGGAGTTTGTTTTGCTTTATCTTTCAATATATCGATCTTATCACCATGTTTGTTTTTGAAGTGGCGGAAGTAACTAAGTAGCTTATTGGACTTCATACTCCAACAGCCAACCTCTATTACCTCAAAACATTGTGGACACTGAATTGCTTCCACCTCTCTCACGCGGACTCCCTTCTTGTTAGGTAGCTGTTTTTCTTTTTTGATATTATAGGTTCCATAATAAACCCCGTTCGGTGTCAAATAGTTGTTTGAAAACACGCCATGTTCTAACGTTAGATGTGATAAATAACTTGAATTCTTGAATGGCAAAAACTTAACTTCTTCGCAATATGAACATAATCCACATTTAGATTCATTAATGAGATTGCCAGTAGCATCCACTTCGAAACGATAATATTGAGGTTCGTAGGGATTTAACAAATTAAAGACAGAACTTGTTTTGTAGACGATATTCTGAACGGCATTCAGTATTGCTTCAATGTTCCTTACGTATTTTGTTCTTTGTCTAGCAGCTGATATCGGGGAAAGAGGTCCATTTCTTTCCAGGTAAATGTGAGTTGCTCTCCTTCTTTGTGTTTCATAATCGTGTTCATTGCAATAGCTATTGACAAGGTGGGGGCTATCCTCATAGAGTTCTAGAATCGAGCCCGTGTAACCACCATAATCAATTCCAATGGAAAGGCATGTCACAGAAGAATCAGTAATAAATAAGTTTATTCCAGTATTCTGTTGTGCATGCGTTTCCGCTATTCTGAAGTGGCGGTTCTTGGAACTTTTAGCATCATGAGGCTTAACTCTTTCATTTCCATCGACTGGATTAGTGCTATTTTCTGAACACTTATCTCTGGGAATAAAGCCATCATTTAAATAAGGAGAAATAATAGTTGACCCAGAATTCTGTGGTGCTGCTGCCAATTGGGTGCCAAAATCAGTTTCCTGCATGTTAGTCTCTTGCTTGCAACCTTTCAAAGCACCAGATAAAGTCAAGAGGTCACTTTCATAATTTCTGGGAGCTTCTTCTAAACCCCAATTTGAACCTAATAAACCTACAAAGTTAAGATTTGATACATGTGCCTGATTTATAGGAGTCTGGTAACTCACATCCTGGTATGGCCTTTGAAGGTTTAATTCATAATTGTTTCTCGTCAGCGCCAAGTAAGAGTTAAAAGTGGGGTTGAATATTTCTGTGCAACCATTTTCAATGCCCAAAGCTTCATCGGATAATGGTAGATCTTCGAATGATTGGAGTTCACCTAATTTTAAGTCTTGTTGCTGAGGAATGTGGTCTGGTTCAATACCTCCTCGATGAAAGTCATGTAAACTATTCTCTAAAACAGTACCTTTAAAAATGCTACGCTGCTTCATGGGCTATCTTTCTTTTCTTTTAACGTTTGTTTAATGTTAGTAAAGGTGTAGCCCATTTTCGGTTTTTAAATAGCTTATAAACACTTTAATTGTCCATGTTGAGTTTTAAACATATCAAGATTTTTTTGCAAAATGTTATGCAAAAATCAGCGTGAGCATATCTACAAAATTAACCAAGCCTAAAAATTAAAAATTAAAAGACAAAATAAGCCCCCTGTTTAATATATTTCCTAAAGAGTTAAGGGTGAACCGTTATCGTTCGACTGTAAGTTCTTTTTGTGGATTAGATATATAGGCTGCAAAATAGGCAATACTCGATGGGAGTGCACATACTCCCTTTAAGATCAAAAATTTTCTGCTCAGAACTAGTTCAAAATATTAATCAAATGTCCGTATTCTAAATGTCAACTGGGAAATGGATAGCCGTAGCATGTATTGCTACATACTTAATATCTGGTGGCAGATGGTCGCTAGTGATAGCTTTCTGTGTCACTTACTACTCAATAGGTAGCACTTATAAGGATACTTCCACTGTTACAAATAATCTAAAAGAAGATCTAAAGTCTACTTCACATAATTCAAGAAAGCTGCCAGCGATTTTTGAAGTGGACTATACAAGCACTTCATTCGATTTAACACAACAATCAGAATTTCCAAGAAGAAAAGGCAGGAATTTGCGTTCAAAAAGAGTACCAAAGATAATCAAAGCATCTAAACCAAAATCAGAGAAGCACACACCTAAAGAAGCTCAGTTGACACAGTCCAATATCAGTCTATTGGATTCTCAAATATTTATTTTCTACACAACGCTCACAGGGTCGTCAAAGAGAGTCGCGGAGTCTCTTCATCAAAAGTTATCTAACATCCACGAATTGACTTTGACTCCAAAAATATTGAGTCTTGACGATGATGTCGATGACCTTGAAGAATATTTTTTGAAGACCCCTGGTGGCCCTGGGAAAAACATTTACTTGTTCGTGTTACCTTCTTATGAAACTGATTCTCCTATTGATTACTTCTTGGAGCATCTTAGGGAGACTCACAATGACTTCAGAATTGACAAATATCCAATGAAATCTCTTCTAGGTTTTTCAATATTGGGTCTTGGAGACTCAGAGTCCTATGATGACTCAAAATTCTGCTACCAAGCACGCATGGCTGATAAATATCTTTCTAAGCTAGGTGCCAGAAGAGTCTTTCCTCTTGGCGAAGTGTGTATGAAATATGAAGGAGAGCCTAAGACGAATGAATGGATACAGAACTTCGCCGAATTAATGGTGGATAATGAACCTTTTTACGTTGACGACAATCAAGAGATCGATGATAGCGATATTGAGGAGAGTACAGGGAGTGATAGTAGCGAGACACTTGTTGATGTCGAAGATATGGGTAATGTGATGAGAAGCTCCGGTGCAGGAAAACTATCATCTCCTGAAACTAAAGAAATGGTGAGCCAAGACTCACCTACTTTCAAGTCTTTGACTAAACAAGGTTATACCATTGTAGGTTCTCATTCAGGTGTTAAAATATGTAGGTGGACAAAAAGTGCTCTTAGAGGAAGGGGTTCGTGTTATAAATTCGCCTTTTATGGTATAAAGTCGCACTTATGTATGGAAACGACACCGTCTTTGGCTTGTTCCAATAAATGTGTGTTTTGTTGGAGACATGGGACCAATCCTGTTGCGAAGTCTAATTGGAGATGGGAACTAGACCCACCAGAAAAAGTGGTCGATGGTGCATTACAAGGCCACTACCAAAAAATAAAACAAATGAGAGGCGTTCCAGGTATTCAGTTGGAAAGATTCCAAGAGGCCTTTAAGGTGAAGCATTGCGCCTTGTCTTTGGTGGGTGAGCCAATATTTTATCCACATATAAGTGAACTTGTAGGACTTCTACATGAAAAGCACATTTCATCATTTTTGGTATGCAATGCTCAGCATCCGGATCAATTAGCCAAATTATCTAAGGTGACGCAGCTTTACGTTAGTATTGATGCACCAACAAAGGTTGATTTAAAAAAGGTGGATAGACCGTTGAATGGTGATTTTTGGGAGAGACTCATTAAATGCTTAGACATACTTAGAACTGTACAATCACACCAGAGGACAGTTTTCAGATTGACATTGGTAAAGGGCTTCAATATGAATGAAGTAGAAGGTTACGCTGACATGGTTGCCCGTGCATTGCCTTCTCAAATAGAGGTGAAAGGGGCAACTTTTTGCGGGTCATCTAATGGTAACGGCAATCCTCTCACTATGCAAAATATTCCGTTCTATGAAGAGTGTAAACTCTTTGTAAAAAATTTGACTTCTGCATTGAAGGCGAGGGGACTCAATTATGATATCGCTGCGGAGCACGCACATTCATGTTGTATATTGATAGCACACGAAAAGTTCAAAAAGAACGGAAAGTGGTGTACACATATTGATTATCCTAAGTTCTTTGAGCTCCTTGAAAGCGGAAAAGATTTTACAGATCTCGACTATATCCAAGAAACTCCTGATTGGGCAGTATGGGGTTCTGAAGAAGCAGGCTTTAATCCTAATGATGTCAAATTTGATAGGAAAGCAGAGAAATTGAAGAGAAAGCAGCAAAGGGATGCTCAAGCCTACGCTGTATCTCAAATAAGCTAATACAATTGGGCCCTGTATATTCTATATTGACACTAGAATGCATTCGCGCTCAATTAAAATTATGTACTCGTAGCTTTTTTCAAAATTTAGTTCTAGTGACTAGTCGTTTTTTCTTCCATCTATTAGGATGACGGAGGGAGTCGAGCTGATCAAGAAAATAGGATTTATACACCCTGATTTGGGTATCGGTGGTGCTGAAAGACTTGTTGTAGATGCGGCAGCAAGTCTCCAAGAGCGCGGACATGATATCACAATCTTCACATCACATTGTGATAAGAGCCATAGTTTCGAAGAAGTGAGCAGTGGCCAGTTAAAGGTTGACGTATTTGGTGACTTTCTACCTACTAACATATGCAAAAGACTACATATATTTTTTGCAATCTTGAGACAGTTATATCTTGTGCTAAAGTTGATATTCACTGGTGCCATATCTCAGTTCGACTACTTCGTGGTAGATCAGCTTTCATTTTGCATTCCTTTCTTAATTTACTTCAGTAGACTGGATACTAGGGTGATGTTTTATTGCCACTTCCCAGATTTAAGATTGTCTAAGAAGGGAGGTGTACTAAAAAGGGTGTATAGAGTTCCGTTTAATTTATTAGAGGAATGGACTACTGGCTTAAGTGACAAAATTGTTGTGAACTCAAACTTTACAAAGAGCATCTTTTATGAAACTTTTACAGGACTACAAAACTTAAATCCAAGCGTGATTTACCCTTGTGTTGATATAGATGCCAAAGATGATAGCGAAGAAGACAGAGTAGCAGATACTGAAGTGGAAGATTTCTTCAAAGACAGCCAGGTATTTTTATCAATTAACAGATTTGAAAGGTCGAAGAATATGGAACTTGCAATTAACACACTCGCAAAATTCAAAAGGCTCGTACCTTCCAAGAAGAAGATAATCTTGGTCATTACGGGAGGATATGATTATAGAATTGCTGAAAATGTGGAATACCTTAATGAATTGGAAAAATTATGTGACTCTTTAAAGCTTACGAATTTCGTAATTAGAGGAAAGTTGATTATCATGCCGCCGTCGACCGATGTTCTCTTTTTACCATCTGTTAGCACATCATTAAAGAATGCTTTAATCCGAAAATCAACTTTGCTACTTTACACTCCAACTTTTGAACATTTTGGTATCGTTCCACTAGAAGGTATGCTTCGCAGAACGCCGATATTGGGGGTGAATTATGGGGGGCCATTGGAAACTATCGTAAACTTTGATGGTACAAATTTGGACGAAGCCACAGGGTTTATTGAAGAGCCTACTAGTGATAAATGGGCCAAAAAGATGGTATTGTTTTATGAATTAGCACACGAAAGCAAAGATAGACTCGGAAGAAATGGCCATGACAGAGTAGTCAGTATATTTCTGAGAGAAACAATGAGTCGAGCATTTATTCAAAACCTCCGTGATAGCAATGTACTGATCACGGACAAAGGTA
This sequence comes from Priceomyces fermenticarens, assembly GCA_030574455.1. NCBI lineage: Eukaryota > Fungi > Ascomycota > Pichiomycetes > Serinales > Debaryomycetaceae > Priceomyces > Priceomyces fermenticarens. The sequence continues at coordinate 154,785 of JAJMEZ010000019.1, read as the reverse complement.
TTCTCTTTAAATTGATTTCTTTATGGCAAGCATGGATTATACTATCACTTGCTATATGTATTTATTATATATATTAAGTCGTAGGAGATCTCAATTCTTTGAACATGTCCTTAAAAGAATTCCAAGCATTTAGCTTTCCTACTTGTCTTTGAGGGATTTGCAGATTTGATGAGTTCAAGAATAGGCCGGCAAATAAACTTTGCTCATGGGAGGAATTCGTGACGGTTCCAGTTCTTTTTTTGTATAAGTCATGAATCTTCTCGTTAATTTTTTTTGTTGATCTATGGAACAGATTTTCAATCTCATTATTTAAAGTCAATTTCATCTTATGAAAATTACCAGAGGGGGCTTGGAGATTAAACGACCTAATTTCAGCATTTAGTAACTTTGTCTTCTCATTTAAATAGTTCTTACTCTCATTGAACACAGTTGTGCTCCTTATTGACCTCTGATCGACTTTTTGGAATGCCTCTAGCCATTCTTTTACATCATGGTCTTCTGTACTAATGATCCTGAAGATCGCTTTATACCACATATTGTCCAAGTCATTTCTAAAGTTCTCAATATCTTTGGTTACTCTTTGTTGGCTTTCAACAAGTGGAGGCAACACTTCTTGGTTTTGTAATATTTTGTTCATAAAATAGTCACTACTCACACAATTCGTTAAATGTTCTTTAGAAAGTGGCTTGCCTCTTACATCTTTCATTTTTTCATGCCCAAACTTTCCTGTTTTTTTCTCTATCTGGGAATTTATCCTTGCTTCAGCTAATGTTGTTGCAAATCCTAAAGATGTATAGGGCGAAGATGTGTTTATGAATATAGAAGGTCCTAATATTCTTTCTCGGTACATTTCTCTAAAATCATCTTCTTCGGTTTTGCCCTTATTAATTCGATAGTCTAAACCTCCTTCTTTGGCGTTCAAAAGTCTTTCCAGATCTCTAACTCTTCTCCTTGGCTTCGCTTTTACTCCCTTAGGAATTGGATTCAGGTCAACTAACATTCTCAAGTTCGAATCATGTATCGTTTCTGACCCTGTCCACGGCCTTGTTATTGCTGGGTCTGCCAACTCCCTAGCATGCTTATTGAATTTCAAGACCTCATTACTAGCGACTGCCGCAAGTTGTTGATATTGCTCACGAAATTTTGCATCCTCGATGCTTCCTTCCCTATATTTCTCTTGTATTTTCTTGAACTCAGGATTTGCCAGCAAAACCAGGGTACCCAGTTCTGATAATTTGCCATCTAATATCTGATTGAATCTTTCAGCGATTGCTGAACCCTCTTTCAGAGACCTATCAGAAACAGAGCGGATCTGATATACTGCGCTCGAGAGTCTCAGTCTGAGAGCCATTACAAGTCAGTTATTTCCTTATCTACAAACACGTTCGAAGCTCGTGCGAAAAGATAATTTATAGGCAATGTACTGGGCATATATTCCTGTTTGAGTGTGTAACTCCAACTAAGAGTAAGATTGAAGCTAACAATAATCAAAAGAGCAGCAGATTATAGTGTAATCAATTCGAACCAAAAGGTGACTCACTTAGAAAACTTGTATATCTTTACTCGGATTTAAAAATTCAAAAGGTTGCATCATTAATTTCCAGATCACCATTCCATGACGAAATGACTGATCAAGTCTGCTGAAGAGCTAGAAATATGAGAATACAGCAGCCTGAAACTATGGTACCGAGGAAAATCAACTTCAATATGAAACCACAAACATATTCTTTTTTTCCTCCAGCGCTAAGAATCAACTGCTTTTCCAAGTCGATCTTATCATCCAATTTAACTGGTGGACCTTTTGTAGCCACTTTAGGGATATCATTCAAGAGGCTGTCCGAGTGAGACGACATGACTGAATCCATTGAGCTCACTGTAGAGGAACCCGGTCTTTTAAATTTTGCAGCATTCGATGTAGACCTTGATCTGTTTATATCCACCATGATACAACAAGAACTTTAGTAATAAGAAAGTCAGTAACTGCCCTTACGTGGGGTCATAATTACCATTCAAAAGATAAGAGTTAATTAAGGAACTTAGATCCTTTATAGACTGTCTCAGGTGATGCGGCTTGACACTAAGAATATCGAGCCCTTGACAAGGCTACGCTGCATTCGTTAAATTTTTCTACCATAAAGGAACTGTTGAGCTATTAATAGTTCATCAAGTACAAATTGCTCTAGCTTCCTATTGATTGATTATAAGAGCTGTATCAATAGAGGGCCATTGGTTTGAAAGTCTAATCTCGTGTACGCATATAAATAGGGATTATTGACAAATTCTCATAAGACCTCCCTTAACATTCAATCCTATATATTAAATGAAACGGCAAAGAAGTGTAACAAGAAAACAAAGCTTCAAACTATTTAGACACCTTTAATCGCTTGGACTACCGTCTATGTCGTGCTGTTGCAATGTATCGTATATTTTTGTGTAATAATAAATGCTGTTTTGCGGGCGTCTCGTTCGATCACATGGATTGGCATGAAATGAAAATAACGAAAATAATCGCTAGTATAATACACTTGTAATTTATCACACTATTCTACAGGTAGCTTGAGATAGTATTCAGTAATAGAGAAATTATGTGGATTCTCGATTGGTGTAAGTATTGATTCGCTCAATAGTTTATGCGTTTGTTGACTTAGAACCAAAAGTATTAACACAAGGGGCTAGTTCAAGATATCTTATCTACTTTAGGCTTATGGAATAAACATGCCAAGTTACTTTTCTTAGGGTTGGACAACGCCGGGAAAACAACTTTGTTGCACATGTTGAAGAATGACAGGTTAGCGACGTTACAGCCGACATTGCATCCTACATCAGAAGAATTGGCTATTGGCTCTGTAAGATTTACTACGTTTGATCTTGGTGGCCATTTGCAAGCAAGACGTCTCTGGAAAGACTACTTTCCAGAAGTGAACGGTATTGTATTTTTAGTTGATGCAGCAGACCCTGAAAGGTTCGCTGAGTCTAAAGCAGAGTTGGAATCTTTGTTCAGAATTGAAGAACTTTCAAGTGTTCCGTTCTTGATCTTAGGGAACAAGATAGATGCTCCTGTTGCCGTCAGCGAGATTGAATTAAAATCAGCTTTGGGCTTGTATAATACTACAGGTAAAGATACTGGTAAGTTAAATGAAGGACAAAGACCAATCGAAGTGTTCATGGTGTCTGTTGTCATGAGATCTGGTTACGCTGAGGGATTCAAGTGGCTCTCTCAATATATTTAGTCTCGTCCTGTAATTCCTTCATCAAATGTTGGTATTTTATGGGTAATAACGTTAATACATACAATCTGTGTATATCTAAGGTGACACGTGACTTTTTTTCCAAAGGTGCCATCGCTTCTTGATTTGCCTTTCAAGTGTATCTAGCAATCCCTCATATTTTATAAACTTGTAACCTTAAACTTGTAATCATGAGTGATGGTGTAAACAAGGTCAGTACGCATCCAGAAGCAAAGAAATGGAAACCACCCAAGGGTCCAAAGCCCATTGCACGTAAAAATAAGAACATTATTGGGCTAGGGAGATCCATCGCAAACCAAAGACGTCTCGAAAATGAAGTATCCTTCTTACCTGATGGTGACATCAGATTCACGACTGAAAAGAAAGAAGCGGATTGGGTCAAGTTGAGGTCAGTGACCCAAGAAAACTCGCTTGACGAATTTTTGAATACGGCAGAGTTAGCAGACACTGACTTTACAGCTGACAGAAGAAATCAAGTGAAAATTATAAAGGTGGGTAACAATTCAATAGCTGATAAGGATGGATTACTCACAGCTGAGGAGAGAAATCAAGTCAAGAAGAAACATGACATGTTTGAGAACAGGTTGAGAATTCCAAGAAGACCTAAGTGGTCGAGAAACCAATCTAGACTCGAAATACAGCGTCAAGAAAATTTAGCCTTCTTAGACTGGAGACGAGATTTAGCTGCGTTGACCGAAAATAATGATCTTCTTTTGACCCCTTTTGAGAGAAATATTGAGGTTTGGAGACAACTTTGGAGAGTTATCGAGAGATCTGATCTTGTAGTGCAAATTGTTGATGCCAGAAACCCCTTGCTTTTCAGATCTGTAGATCTTGTGAATTATGTCAAAGACTTGAGTGATCCAGAAAATAATAAACCTAAACGTAACCTTTTATTGGTTAATAAAGCTGACTTATTATCTTTGCAACAAAGGAAAAGCTGGTCTGAATATTTTAAAGAAAGAGGGATTAACTACGTCTTTTTCAGTGCAGCAAAAGCAAATGAGCTTTTAGAGAAGGAGAAAGAAGAAATCAAGGAGTCACTAGTGGAAGATAATGCAGCACGCCATGCTGCTTTAGATGTCAATGCCGAGTTAGATAGGAACCTTAAGATCATCCTGGTAAATGAGCTTGAGGATTTGTTCTTGAAAGAGGCACCGAAATTTGAATTTGACCCAGAATTCCCACAGAGAAAGACAAACGTGGGACTTGTAGGTTACCCTAATGTTGGTAAATCTTCTACAATTAATGCTTTGGTTGGTTCCAAAAAGGTTTCTGTCTCATCTACACCAGGGAAAACGAAGCATTTCCAAACTGTTCATTTAACTGACAACATTATTTTACTTGATTGCCCAGGTTTGGTTTTTCCAAATTTTGCCTACACAAATGCCGATTTGGTATGCAATGGTATCTTACCCATAGATCAGCTTAGAGAACATATTCCTCCAATTTCGTTAACTTGTCAGAGAATTCCAAAATTTTACCTAGAAGCAATTTATGGTATTCATATCATAAGCAAGAGTGCAGAGGATGGTGGTAGCAATGACTTTGTCTCCGCAAGAGAACTTTTAAATGCATATGCCAGAGCAAGAGGATTTGTAACTCAGGGTTTTGGAAGTTCAGATGAGCCAAGAGCTTCTAGATATATTTTAAAAGACTATGTAAATGGTAAACTCCTATTTGTTAATCCGCCTCCAAAGTTGGTGGAGGGAACTTGGGAATCGCCTTCACTCGAAGAATCGAGAGAGTATAACAAAGAGTTGTATACATTACAGTCGTTGCCTGAATCTAGAAGGAGACAAATTGTTGCATCTATGAATTCAAAAAACCTTGAGGTTGATGAGTTCGATCTTTCAAAAGACTTGAAGAATTTAAACTTCTCCATGCATAGAGGAGAAAATGGTACATCAGGAGGTGGTATTGCAACAAAGAAATCTTCAAATGCTTCGAGAGGTGCCAAAATAGAAAACGAGGGTGATGACCTAGATACCGACTTTTTTAAATTGAATAAGGTAAACGGGAAATTGAATTCTCCATTTCATAAGCAGGAAGGTTTCTTAGCCAGTAAGAAACATAATAAAAAGAATAAGAAGGCTAAAAAAAAGGGAAGAGTAGCCAATAACTGATAGTTTTACGTACTTACTACCTATAGAATGAAAATACATATGCTTTGATTACATTATTGTAGTTTTATTTTTAATGTTAGAATTTTACATTAACTTATAACTATTTAAGCTTAGTAAATTCTGAATGATGGACCCATTGTGGACTTGATAACCAAAGAACCAACGTTTTGCCAGTTCTTCTTCAACAAAGAGACCAAGAAGTTAGCAGACATCATGATTTGGTTAACCAAGACGTCTTCTTCCATCTCCACATTACCAATAGCAACAGCTAAACACAAAACCTTCTTCAATTGGAACTTGATGGTAGACTTGACATCAGTGACCTTACTGTACAAATCATCGTTGTGAGAAACTGGAGTTGGGAACTTACCAGCCTTAGATAACTGAGGACCTAACAATCTTGGAACTTGTTTAATCAAGACTTCGGAAGCAATGAAGGCGTTGTATTTCTTAGCCAACTTCTTGATCAACTTCTTGTTCTTGTTCAATTTTTTCAAGTCATCGACAGACATAGCGTCAACACCAACAGATTTAGCTCTGTCAACATCGAAAGCATCACCAAAGATACAGATGGTCATATTCGGTCTTGGAACTTGAGGCAATTTCAAAGTACCAGAGAAACGCTTGTCTCTTTGTGGGTCATAGTTCTTTAAACCAACTTGCAATTCAACAGTTTCCAAGAAATTTCTCTTCTTGGTCTCATTAGAGAACTCCAACAACTTGTGGACATTCTCACGGACGTGAGCGTTAGTGATTTTAGACATTATTGATTATGTTCGTCTCCCAAATGTATTTGGTAATTAGATGTTTCGACGATAATGAATAATGATAAAAAAATTTCAATTCGCAGCTCGTTATGAATTTTATTTGAAAGCTCATTAAATTTTCTCATTCCTTCTTGGGCACGTGATATATACTTATTGAGGTTTATTACCCTAATACTTTTTCTCATGAGTTGGCACATGATTGAACCCAAAATATAGTATGCATTTTACGTGTGTTGCGTATACTTTTCAATCTTCGATGTTGCTTGTTTAAACAGTGATTGATGTTGCCTGTTTCGAATAGGAGCTGGTTTGAAGCTTCTTACTTTCTGACTCTTATAGTAACGCGTTCGTTTTACAAGTCAACTCTCCTACGAGCCAGACATGTCACGGTAGACAATGAGGAAAGACCCAAGAAGCCAACGAATAAGTCAACAAGGCAAGAGAAAATTGATATGCGTAACATGATATCTCAGTCTGGGATCTTCAACTTGGATAACAAATTCAAAGTATTTGATCGTTCGATAACTCGCGTTTTAGACTTGGGATGTGTTCCAGGGAATTGGTCTCTTTATTCTAAAAGTAGATTATGCGAAGTTCATGGACTTTCAGAGGAGGATTTTCACAAAACATGCTACGTCTTAGGCTTTGATCTATTGGTAGGTGGAGCATTACAAGGGATTTCGACATTTCAAGGCAATATTTTCTCTAAGTTGACTCACAAACGTATCTTACAACATTTCAAGGAATACCAAGCAAGCAAGTTCTATCAAAGTCTGCCTGTTAATGACCTCGCTCAATCATATTTTTCGAAAGAACAGAATGATTCTTTGAATAGTGACAACAAATCAAATATAGAAGGCAATTCTTTAGGTATCGATGATGATTATAAGCCCCAACTAATACTTTCCGATCTTGGTCAACCTTTTATGCAGCAGTTTGGCTTCTTTTGCAACACCGTCAGTAGACCACATATACGCTTCCATTCCAATACGGCCCTTAATTCCACCATTAACGAGCCTCTAAAAAGAAACATTGATCTAGCTGACGCTGCAATTTTGCTTTGCTGTAACACACTACAAACACACGGAAGATTAGTTTTACGCCTAAACCAGGTAGATATGACAGATCCAGAAATGAAGTTGCTACGCTCTAGACTTGAAAAGATGTTCCATGAGGTGAAATCTTGGCATCTGGGTGGCAATGTGCTACTGAAAACTGTTGTGAATGATTACTTCTACATTTGCTGTGGAAAAAGAGATAACATAACGAAGGAAATGATATTTTAAAGTATAGGCTGCATAAAGTTGTCCTCAAAGAATACTTAATTTGTGCATAAAGACTTTTCGATAAATCTTAAGTCTAATAGAATGATATGTAATGAGAAATGAAGCTAAAACCAGTTAACTGACTGTAGGAGATTCAGCATTAATTTCAGAATTCATAGCTGGCTCATTGAGATCAATCAATTTTTCAGGTTCCGCTTTACCATTGTTAGATATGGAGAGATCGCTAAACTCTTGAATAAGCCTTTCGCTTATTTTAATCTTGTTCTGTGCTTGTAGTTTATCCTTCCATGCTTGGATAGCCCTATCCACATTCTCTTTGTTGACTCCATAGTTAACTCCAAAGAAAGCCGCTTCGGTCACCCTATCACTTTTAATTAATAGGTCCAAGCATTTTTCTTTGTTATCAGCTAGCCACCACGATTGCCATGCAATATTATACTTTCCTTTTTCTTCACATGTCTGAGCTAATCTCTGCAAACCCAATTTATCATTGGACGATGATAACAGCAACAATAACGAACTATAATCATTTGCTAACCAAAAACAATCTTGAGCTAGTTTAATCTTCCACTTGCTCAAAGCTAAGTCGCCAAGCTTTTTCCACTTATTATTATTAACCACTGCCGTCGAAGGGTATTCTTGTTGATAACTTGAAAGTAAATCAAAAGCTTTGGAGAGATTTCCTATTGTAAGAGCCACTTGAAATTTCGAATCGAAGTCTTGAGATAATGCATATGATAGAGACAAGTAGCCCAATTTTTCAAAAAATCTTGAAAGCTGGTTCATCTCGGCCTTGCTAAACCCCGTTAATAAGCTTGAGTAATCCTCAGATAGATCTGAAACATCTATGGTGGAAACATCTGCGATCTCTTCTCCACTTTCCTCATCGACAATATTACGCTTTGCAAACTGTTCAAAGTCACCTCTCATTACCAAAGTTTGAAGTTCCAAAAGGTCGGAGTTAACATACCAAGAGATCACATTGAAAGTCTTGTCAATAAGGTACAACTTCCCATCGTTGGCCTTGTATCCAACAATATAGTATTTATGATCAAAATGCCCCAAATTGATTATCTCACCCCCAACAAAATAGTTCAAACGATTGGAAGTTGACGTAAGATACACAAAAACATCACCAATAAACTTTCCTGATAATATCGCTTCGGTCGTCGGCAATGTGTATAACACTTCAAAAGCAGATTCTGCTCCCTCTTCGGGGTCAAGTTCATCATTGACTCGTGCTTCCTCAAACAATTGTGAACTATAGCTCAAGAAATACGTTTCGTCATTCTTCTTTGTCTGGTGGCTATTACTTTCAGTGACAGCCGAAGAAGTGACAATGGCTAAGAGTTCACCGTTGTCCGACCATACAACATCTTGAATATCATCTTCCAAGTCTACTCTTCTTACTAAATTTCCATAATCCCAGTCGTAAAAAGATATACATCCTTCCAGTTTCACACCAAGCAAAGCACCACCAAAAATCTTGTCTGCTTGATAAATCAAATCAATCTTTTGATCCTCTTGGAAATTTTTGAAAGTCTTTACTGATAACGGTGATTCTCTTATAGCAAACTGGCAATTGTTAGAAAAATCTTGAGTATTCCAGCAAAAGTCTAAAGCATTACCATAAGCCTTGGATCTCCAAGCTAATGAGGTATAGACAATATATTCACCATCGCCACATACAGCAGCATATCTACCGTTAGGGGAATGAGCCAAGAATTGTGGATATATTTCAATAGAGCCTAGATCTCTCTGCTGGAGCGCCAACATCTCCCCATCTTTCAATCCCTCTATCGATCCAGGCTTGATCACTGATTGAAAGACTTCCGAGTTTCTTGCATAGATTAACTTATTATTAGTATCCATGGAGAATAAAGGCTCTTCGTTACCTAACTTTATAACTACGAAACCTGAATCACTTCCGACTGCAGCCAAATTGGATCTTTGTAAAAGTCCGATACACCACACTCTTTCTAAACCATAGTTGATTGATTTCTCTAATTTAAATGTATTTGAATTCCAAAATCTAACTGTTCCATCCTCAGAACCAGAGATTATTAAAGGAAGCTCAGAGTGAAAGACGGCAAATGAGACATTAGATAAATGGCCCTCTAACACAGCAACAACTGATTTCGTTTGATAATCCCAAACCTTGATCGTTTTGTCATCTGAACAAGTGATTAAATATGGCTTATCTGCCTGCGGATAGTAGTCAACGTAATTTACGCCCTTCGATTCATGAGCAATAAGAGTGAAATTGGGTTGACTAGATCCCAAAGACCAAACTTTAACTGTTCTATCAAGACAGGCTGACGCAAAAGTGTTAGGATCTTTCAAGTTGAAGTTGACGCCCATAACATAATGCTGATGACCTTCAAAAGTTTGTTCTAGTTTCCAGTTATTTTCCCAGTTCCAAAGCTTGATGGTCATATCATCTGACGAGGTCAAAATATAAGGTCTAGATGGGTGAACAGCAATGCTTCTAATATAGTCAGGGTGTGCTTCGAATTGGGCAACCCTTTCCCCTGTATTGTAATTATAGACTCTTATATGAAAATCATCGGCTCCTAATACAATCCAATTCTTACGAGCCAAAAACTTCCCAGTACGTACAGGGAGCTCTGTAACTTGAATTGATTTGACAAGGGTATTGGTGGCATATGACCAAATCTCAACTGTACCGTTGTATAGAGTAGTTAGAATCCATGGCTCAGAAGGATGAAAATCTATACCCTTCACTCTATCAGAACGAGTAGAAAACTGTTTTGTAACATCCAACTTCATCTTCTGTTTGCCCCTGTCTAACAAGTTCACTTTCAAAAGTAAATTTCGTTCGTACCCAGCAGACCTCGATCAGAAAAAGAACACGCCGACTCAATGTTGATCTTGTCATATTTGTGTTTCGCACGTTTATGAAACTTTAGGATTTTACATCGACATAATTATAGTATGTTATGAATTGTATATATATGTTAGTAAACTAAGTCGGGCCCTGACCTCCTTTCTGTTCTATAATTTTGCTCTAGAGTTGTTGAGTAGTGAATGTGCTCAATCCACTTTTGCATGAAAATTTCGTCTGAAAACTTATTTGAGACTGAAAGTATTGCCTTATCTCTCATTCTACTGGCACGATCCTCATCAACTTGTTCAGGCGAATCGATAAACAAATCCTTGAAAAGATGGTACAAACTAGGAAAGGGAATAATCTTTACACCGTTCTTTGATTTCATCTCAAAGTTAAGCATTTCTCCCTCATCGTTTTGCAATGACAGATTAAAATCCGGGTCATTAACGCTTTTGAAAAAGAAACCTAAATTGTTGGCGCATCTTTGGTTAGGTTCATCATTTTCAACAACGATGTCTAACCAAGGACCTGCAGAAGCATGGCTTATTGGAATTGTACCATGACTAAGGTATTCTACCACCCCTATTCCGAAATGTTCATTCCACATAGCATTTAAACCGAATTTTGACCTGTATAAAGCGTATTCTAATTCATCATATGTGCTATCGATAATAAACTCAACATAAGGATCGATATTGAGATCATGGACTCTTTGTTTAACGTTCTTCAATACCTCAGTATCGTTTGGAGTACGGCAAGAACCAAGGAAAATAATCGTGGGTAATTTCTTAATGCTTCCCTTATTTTTGATGTATGTGTCCAAGAATGCCGAGTACTCTTCAAGAATCAACTCATGACGTTTTTCAGGCCTGAATTGAGCGATATATATCATTTTGTTTTCTTTTGAGGTCAAGTCTTTCTTATCTACTAAATCCTTGACAGATACACATGGAGGATATAATATCCCCATTTCTTGCTCGGGACTGGTGTTATGAGTCCATAAGCTTGAAATATGATTGAAGGTCCACGTCCCATTAGTCAATGTAATATCTACCTTGGAACCAAGGTAGATATAAAGGTAATATAGTAAAGACCAATAAGTCAACTTTCCTATAGCAAAAAAGTCATGAGGTTTAAATTCGAAGTTCTTGAACTGATCATAAGAAAACAGGTGAAACTTTAGCTTTCTGAACATATCTTGTTGAATTATTGGATAGTGAACATAGCTGATTATCGGTATCTTTAAGATAGCCGAGACAGGAAGGTAGCCTCCTGGAAATCCAATTGTGTCCACCCAAACATCAGGAGAAAGTTCATTCATTGCCTCAAGGGATAAAAGAGCAGATCCTAACAACTGGCCTACTATAGTGAAATGTTTCCAGTATTTGTCATCGATGAGATGTGCAAATCTTCTTAGATATATAATTAAAACTCTGCGCAGATCGATGTCTTTAACATTATGTTTATCATTGGCCTTTCGTATTATATCTGCTGGCTGTGCTTCAATATTTGTCGTATAAACAATTGCAATATTTCTCTCGTGTGCTTTTAATGTAGCGTTAACTGCATGCCATAACACCTTTTCCCCACCTCCACCATTATTAGCGTAAGGATGAAAGAAGCCAAATAAAATGTTTCGTCTAGGATCGCTAGCTTCACGAAATGACATGCGATTTAAAAATTTTTCTTTGTTCTTTGAGTCTCCTTCATATATCTTAATTTTGTTGTTTAGAAAATTGGTATAATATGATGGATTCAGACTAGCGAGAACCAACCTTCTCCTATAGCTTGATCTCTTCATCCCCACATTGAGATAAATCGGTATTTCACGAACTAGCACATCATTGATCTTCTCTCTCCAATTATAAGACGGTACTAGAAAAAATCTTGGTAGAGCTATTCGAAGAGCCTGAGTAATTGCAAAAATACAAAGTACCAAAACCACCCCGAGTATTATGACACTGTCGTACAGAATCGATGAAAGCAGCATTCTTCACCATGCGTACGACAAATGTAGATAGTATTGCGGTTTCAAACAGAAGCGCTGGGACAATATAACTTATCTCTCAACGTGTCCTCTCTGCATTTACGTTCTTCGCGAATTGATGCTACGATAATCATTTTGCGGTTCTGTATATTGATTTCATGATTCAAAGCTCTCTATTACATTTCTTTAAACGGAAAAAATAAATCCATCACCTTTGATACGCGTGAGGGATAAAAATTCCATTCGGGAGTGGCTACAGGTAGAATTGCTATACATTTTGAATTTTATGTCATTTAGATCTTGATTCATACCAACTTTGAAGTAAATAATCAGAACGTCTGAAAGAAACTAAGGAAGCATTGTCCTTTTTTATGAGTAACCCATTCTAGAGCAGGGAAATATATCTTAAATTCAGAGAGAAACGCAACAGACCATCTCCAGAATAACGTAAAGCGACCATAACCAAAATGACTTTAGAATCTACAAATGGTAGCTCAAGTACCAAGCAAAAGCCATCATTGAAAAAAGAAGAACTAGAACAGATCGCCAAGCAGTTGAAACGGAAGTTGTCAAAAGCTTCAATAGCTGCTAAGCAATCCATATCGCCTTCCAAAGGCTCCTCATCAGGCTCAACTACAAATTCAAGCCCTCTAGCTTATAATATATCCAAGAGAAGCTCTCCAGGAACCCATGGTAAGGTTTTGAGTTCATCACCCGGTGGCCTATATTCTCCAAACGGCATTTCACCTGTTCAAAGCAAAACTCCATCAGGGGTATATTTGAACTCCTCTCCCCTAAAAAGAGTATCCGAATCTTCGGGGATTGACGAGAGTCCAACAAAGAAGAAGGACTCCAGAGGTGAACCTCAAATGATACTTGAACATGTTACGCGTCCTAAAACGCCATCGAAAAAGTCGTCAACTTCAGAAGCCAATAATGAAAATGATGACAATTCCTTACCTGTGTTGGGGCAAACTACTCCAACTTTGCCTAAAAAGCAAGTTCCAGGTTCGAGTGGTATGACCCCGTTACTCAGAACACCAACCCAATCGCGTGGTAACACATCTGGTTCTTATAACGACGAAGAAGGAGCAGATCTATTGATGTATTTAGCTACCTCACCATCTCCTGCAAAGCCTTACTTTTCCAATACTCCAAAATCTTATTCACTGCTTCAGCATGGTACATCCACAGACCATCATACATCTAGTAGCTCTGGACAAAAGCCTGGCTCCCCAACTAACCTGAGCACATTTATCGCCCCACCGCCATTGACTCCGAAACGTCATTTTGCTAACACAGCAAAGACCCCACAAAATAAGCTCACACCATCTGTTAACTTGTTCAACGCATTAAACTCAAACTCAGGTACTGGATTACCTTCGTCTGGCCTTGGCCTAACACCCGCTGGATTCAACATGAATGATTATGTCAACTTTTTCACTCCTTCACCGGGTGCAGCTAATGCTCATTCTGGTGGAAGGGCCTACTTGAGAACACCTGATTACAACAATTTAATAAGTAATACTAACTCTAAGCAAAGAGTTGACGGAAAGATGATAAATTTCGACAAAGTGCTCTTTGGTAATGCAAACACGAACAATGAAAATATAAGCAAAGAGTAACTTAAAAGTTTAGAGTTCAACAGGATTAATCTACCTACTGACAATCTCCAAGTCAAGGAGAACATTAAGAAAAGTACTTTACATCTAGATGTTACTTAGCACAATGAACATGCATAGCTCACAATGTTTATAATCGCATTTTCTACTCGTTGAACAGGTTATATTTCGAAAGAGTGACTTCAATTTTATCTGCTCTTCGACTTTACTTCTGGCCTAATTTTTTTAGAACATCAACACTTTCTCTTATATAGATTTATTGTGACATCAGTTTAATGTTAACTATATGTAGTCTCTTTTTTTCAAAAAATATGCAGCTGTGATAGCACAAATTGGTGAGACCTTAAATTTTTTAAGGTTTCAGTAGAAGGATTTTTGAAATCAAAATGGATGGTCCTTTTAAGACAGAGAAGAATATGGTCTCTGATATATCCAATGAAGTTCAAAACTTGCAAGTAGATAACCCAGCTAGTGAACCTATTAACGCAGGTGGTCCAAGCGAAGACTCCACCGAAAAGAAAAAGAAAAAGAAGAAGAGCAAGAAGAAGAAGATCACAAGCATCGACAACTCTTATCCAGATGGCATATTTCCAGAGGGTGAATGGCAAGATTACCCTCTAGATGTAAATAGCCACCGTTCTACTTCGGAAGAAATGAGGTACCTTGATAGGCAAAAGAACAATCGTTGGCAAGATTTCAGAAAGGGAGCCGAAATACATAGGAGAGTTCGCCATAAAGCACAGTCATCTATCAGACCAGGTATGTCAATGATAGAAATCGCAGACCTTATTGAGAATTCCGTAAGGAGTTATGCAGCGGCGGATCATACCTTGACGGCTGGCATTGGATTTCCAACTGGTCTTTCACTTAATCATGTGGCAGCACATTACACTCCCAATGCTGGAGATAAGGTCGTATTGAAGTATGATGATGTTATGAAAGTTGACATTGGTGTCCATGTCAATGGGCACATTGTTGATTCTGCTTTCACACTTACATTTAATGATAAATATGATAATTTACTCGCTGCGGTAAAGGATGCAACGAACACCGGAGTCAAAGAGGCTGGAATTGACGTTAGACTCAATGATATTGGGGCTTCAATTCAAGAAGTAATGGAATCATACGAATTAGAATTGGAGGGAAAAACGTATCCAATCAAGTGTATAAGAAACTTGAATGGGCATAACATTGGCGATTACGAAATTCATTCTGGTAAGACTGTACCAATAGTACCAAACGGTGATATGACCAAAATGGAAGAGGGAGAGACATTTGCTATTGAAACATTTGGATCAACAGGTAATGGGTATGTTTTGCCTCAAGGTGAATGTTCTCATTATGCAAAAAATAAGGATGTAGGTGATATCAGAGTTCCTACTGACCGAGCACAATCACTTTTAAAAACTATTGAAGATAATTTCGGTACTTTGCCTTGGTGTAGGAGATATCTTGACAGAACGCGAGAACAGAAATATTTACTTGCTCTTAATCAGTTGGTTAGATCAGGAATTGTTCAAGACTATCCACCCATAGTCGATTCTCTCGGAAGCTATACGGCACAATTTGAGCATACCATTTTGTTACACCCTCATAAGAAAGAGGTTGTTTCTCGTGGTGATGACTATTAGATTATGTCAGTTAGTTAGTAACTATCTTTTCACAACTCACACGATGTGCCTCACTTTCAGGAAGTGTTTCATTAAATTTCCATCGACAAATCTGTTGTATGTTCTTATATTTCAATCTGTTGAATGTCTATGAGAAAATATAAACAAGTTACGTATTTGTCCTTGGAGAAATGCATTTTGTTTATGTTCAGAGTAAGTAATCACAAGCTAATAGTAAAATGTCACTTTATCATAGTGCGAAGTAGTGCCCGACACAAGCATTGAGTCTTGAAATTTGTCTCGCTGGGTTTCGAAGCGTACACAACGAAACAGGTTAAACACAACCAAGTAAATTCTTAAAATAAGCTGAATCAGAGTCAATCAATTGGCTCCGAAGTTTACTTGATAAGATTACAGAAATAAAATATGAACGTTTCTCCTAATGTTTTGGAATTCAAAGGTAAGTTTGGTTATTTGATCTCGGGCACACTCCTGGATGAGACAAAATAACAATCGACGGGGTATCTTTGATGTTTATATCAATGATCATCAAGGGTCCTTTTAGAATGATGTGTCAAAACATTACTAACTATTATTAAGGTGATTTCACCAAGCCAACCACTGAGTATTTGACTTTGACAAATACTGCTGACCACCCTTTAGCATTTAAGGTGAAGACGACTGCGCCCAAATTATACTGTGTTAGACCCAATGCTAGTGTAGTGGAACATGGTGATCAAGTTAAAATATCTATTATTTTACAAGGATTCACCCAATCTTTACCTCCTGATTACAAATGTAAAGACAAGTTTTTGATTGTTTCTTTACCTTGTCCTGATTTAAAGGATGCCTCGAAAGTAAGTGAGAATTGGGCATTGTTGGAAAGTAAATACAAATCTCAAATGGACTCTAAAAAATTAAGAGTTAATTACATCATCACTGGTGGTGAGGGTGAACATGCTGGAGCAAATGGTCACGGTCACAACTTGGACGCTGGCGCTGGTGCCGGAGGAGCGGCAGCTGCCTCTACAGCCGCAGGAATTGCCGCTGCTTCTCAAATAAACAAGAACAAGAACTCATCAGAATTGCAAAAAGAGCTCGATGCTTCTTCTTCGAAAATCGATTCCTTGTCTCAAAAATTGGACTCCAATGAGAAAGAAAATGATCCTGCTGCTCCCAAGGCAGGTGGGAAGTCAGACGAATTAGTTTCCGTACCATTTGCCCTTGTTTTAATTTTATTGGCGTTTTTCTTGGGTTATTTGATATTTTAAAGATCAATATACAGAGAAATGCAATCTCCAATTTGAATGAGGATATGAATTTGTCTACTGAGTATAACTGATTACAAAGAAACTTTTGCAAGGCTATGACCACTTGATTATTATTATTATTTCTTTATAAGTTAAGGCCATGCTTTGACAGTCTGATACTGTTTTGTTGTTGTTTCTTTTTTCCCATTTTCGTTGAATTATTTAGCTAAATATGTGTACTTTTTGTGTAAAGGCTATTATGATCGACGAATTTTGCGAAATTGACCGTGTAGGCAAGTGTGTACTGTAAAGCTGGTAGATGATAAGGGAGCCAGAAAAAAAAAAACAGTCACGTGTGTCTCACAAGGCAGAATGTTTTGAGCTAAGTTCATCCTTTAAAGTCAAAAGAGTATCATCATGGGCACAGCGTCAATCAAGTCAGGTACTATAAACTTGCTCAATACCATCGTTGGCGCTGGAATACTTTCGATGCCCTTTGGCTTGAAGTCAAATGGGTTGCTTTTTGGGTGTATTCTTATTACCTGTTCGGCGCTCACTTCTTCCTTTGGGTTATACTTGCAAAATAAAGTTGCAAAATATACCAATCAAAGAGGTGTAGTCTCATTTTTCAGCTTGTCTCAGATAACATACCCTAATTTATCAATTGTCTTTGATTCTGCTATAACTATCAAGTGCTTTGGTGTGGGTGTTAGTTATTTGGTAGTAATCGGTGACCTTATGCCTAAAATCATAGAAAGTATTGGGGTTGTTCCACATAGTGTTTTGTTGAGTCGTAACTTATGGATTACAATATTTATGTTCTCGTTGGTGGCACCTTTGTCTTATTTGAAAAAATTGGATTCGCTAAAGTATACATCTCTTATATCATTACTCACCATCCTTTACTTGATTTGTCTAGTAGCGGGTCACTATTTTGCAAGAGATACTCCTTCAGATGTACATGTTGATTGGATTTGTCCAATATCATTCAGGGCCACATTATCTTCTTTCCCAATATTCATTTTTGCTTATACATGTCATCAAAACATGTTTGCCATACTTAATGAGTTAAAACCTAATGAAGCTGATGGCTCACAGACTCGCCAGGCAAATATAATAATTTTTAGAGCCATTTCTACGGCATTCTTTTCCTACATGATTGTGGGAATTATCGGGTACCTTAGTTTCGGCAGCAATGTGAATGGTAATGTCATAGCGATGTATCCTAAAGATTCTGTACTGTCGTTGGTTGGAAGACTCGCCATCGTTATCATGATGGCATTTTCATATCCCCTTCAGTGCCATCCTTGTAGGGGCTCCATCAACCATGTAATATATTTTATACAGAATGGCGTTGAATCAAGTAAGACAAGGACTTCAGGCTATTCTGAACTATCAGATTCCGAATCATCAGGTATAAATAATGATTCCAGTGCCAATGACTCTCTAATTTCCACAGCACCAATGGAAGGGTCTTCTGATACAGATGGGCATGATCCAATTATTGTGCCAATGACCACTAAAAAATTTTACATCATAACCACTTGCATAAATGTCTTCGCATATTTGATTGCTATAAGTGTTACCTCTTTGGAACACGTTTTAGCATTTGTTGGAGCTACAGGTTCAACCTCAATTTCATTTATCTTGCCTGGACTATTTGGTTATATGTTAATCAATTCTCAAGATGATCTTCCCTTGACTAAGCTCGAGAAAGCTTGCAAGTATGGTGGTATTTGTCTATCAATATGGGGTGTTTTGGTAATGATAGTTTGCTTAAGCTCTACGTTGATCTTGGGTGCTGTACATTAGTGTTATCCTACGCCATTCCAGTCGATAAGTGTATTTACTTAATATGGAGTTGTAAAATCGTATTAAATAGATTAATATTCATATCACATTATAAAATAAGATCATCACGTTCCCATCCCTTCCCTTTGGTCAAAGTAAGTCCGTTATTTGGCTGGGGCCTTGTGGAGTCACTAACATTCAAAGCAAATGGATTCCTGTCTGATTGTTGACGAAGATTAGCCAATGTGTGATTAACCTCTCTATGCTTGGATTCATCCGCTCTAATTCTTTCTATCAAGTCTCTGAAACTTGACTTTTTGCCCAATTCTGGCCAATATTGCACTGCAATTTTTGGCAATTCGACGCTGTTGAGGTGAGGCAAACGTCCATGATCGATATCATAAAGTAAATGGGTATAAGTACTAACTGCCTCTTCTTCAAGATACCCGACAAACCTATGACAATACCTCGGCTTTATTAAATACATTAAAAAGAAGAGGTTGCAAAAAACACCTTGACCGACATAAATAATTGAACGGGTGAACCACGAGGGTTGTCCAAGTTTTATGAAGGTCAAAAGATGCATTCTTTCATTATAGGCCTCATCAAGAAGTGTTTCAATCCAAGCTTTATCCCTTTTTAAAAGACGGACTGAGTGTAAATGGCGAATAAATGCTGCCACCATACCAGGAACACCAGCAATGCTCTCTAGAAATATACATCTAGTTAGCCACTTTCCTTCATCCATTTCGTATCTAGTTCCCTTGAATCCAATCATTTCTTCAGCATCAGTCTTAGGTTTTTTGTAGCCTGTAACGAAGTCGAATAGCGATCTAGTTAACGTAGTGCCCTTATAAGCGAGTTTATCACCAAATGTTATTGGCTCCCTGTGCTCGAACTTGACCTTTTCACAATCTTCAGCAGAAAATTGAGGATGAGGAAAAAGTGGATGTGTTATAAACTGCTTATCATCGTGCTTTTTAGCCTCGGAATCATCTAAAACTCGAGTCTTTATTGAGAATGGATTGAAGGCCTGTTGCTGCGAATGAGAATATGAACGCGCGAATCTCCTGGCCACAAACACAGAAGGTGGTCCTTCTAAGCTTAGTATATTTCTGTGTGCCGCAAGCATTAAGAATAGTTATTGACTGCTTGAAATAATAATTTGTAGTGTGAGTAATTTATTTAGGCACTATTCTGTTAGGCTGTTTTGCAGTTATATATTAATCAATTTTGCTCTTTAATCTCTATGGAACCGTTAAATTCCGCTGAGGAAATAAACGGCTCTACTATTAATAGTGCGGTGCACGAGGCATAATAATTTCAACTAAAATAATACTGCAAGATGTAACAATTACAGTCATACAATCACATATAGGGCAAAAAAAATGCTCTTTATTTCATCGGAGAATTATCTCCTTTCCGAAAATATCCTAAATGTGTGTAATTGAGTAGTGTGAGACCCTTGGATTCAACCGTTGAAAGAGTGTAACGCAGCATTTACTTTCCTTTTTCTATTGCAGTCAATAGTATATCTGAATCTTGAATCGTGATATCAAGATCAAGGGAGAATAGAAGAAAATCAGTGTAGTGTAGAGAAAGTCGCAAACCGCCTCTAACGTATCTTCCCGTAAGTTTCCCTTTATGCACTTGGTAGGTCATGTAAAATATTGCGACTGAAAAAGGGTTACTTGTCGCACTCTTAGTCAGCTAATGACATATGGATCATACAAACCGTACGTATTTCTAGAACTTTTTAACCCCGTCGCGTAACTTAGAAAAAACAAATAAAAAAAAAAAAAGACACGAAAATAGTTTTATTATGTAAAGTATGTTGATTTTGTGTAACTTTATAGATCCTTTTCCTTCAGAGCTGAAAGGATCAACATGTTCAAAACAATAAATCTCAAATAAATAATTTTCAATAGGCAATTAGAAGTTGTTTATGAGCCTGTGAGTGTGCTGAACTTGCTGGGCATTTTTATGAAAACAACTATAGTTGGTTAACGTTCGCTTATTCATCAAAGAGTGTGTCTCTAGAGAGAGATTTCATAGCCAAAAATTGATAATAAGAAGGATTATTCTTTCCTTTCTTATAGAAGGTTCTGAGCTATTTAAATTTTCATTAATTAATATTTTAAGCAACTTTCTTCAAAATACAGAGGAACAGTACAATTGGTTGTTTTCTATAGAAAGTAATTGTTAGAAGACCATAACTGGAGAGGAGTACGAATAGTGATGTCTTTTAGGTTATCAAATTTATTTCATGACCCTTTTGCGGTTTCAACAGTTTCATTTGCTTTGATTTCATGGATTGTGGCTATTGCTGGTGCGGGAGCAGGTGCCAATAATGTTCAACATTTTACTTGGTGGGCCCTTGTATTTCAAATCATAATGGTTTTGGTGGTAGCCATATTATACCTCTTTAATACCATAGAGTTATACAAGTTTACGTTAGTTGGTTTGTTAGCAGTTGCATTCGTCTACACAACTAATGCTGTGAACAATCAAATCTATAATTCAAATTCAGGATCTCTGTGTTGTGCAGCAGGATGCATTTTGTCATCTATTGTGAATATTATTTGGATTGTTTACTTCGGAGGTCATCCTGAATCACCTACAAATCAACTTATTGACTCTTTCTCATTGCGAACACATCCACATAACCATGGACACTTAGCTTCTAATGATAACCATAAACTAGAAGATGTTGAAGATGCTGATTATAAAAAGTATTCTTCACATGAGGGAGGAACTACAAATTCAAGCGCTCACTTTCAAGATACAAACCTTAGGCAGTCACAATTAACTACTAATAATAAGTCTGCGAATGGTTTATATATGTCGTCAACCCAATTGAATGGGTTGGAAAATTTTTCATCCTCAGATGTGGCCCAGAGTAGAGACCTAACCAACAATAGGAGACAGACTCTAACAAATGAGCCTTCTAATAGTGTTGAATTTAGATACAAGGCCCAAGCCTTGTACTCGTACGACGCCAATCCTGATGATATCAATGAAATTTCTTTCGTTAAGGATGAGATCCTTGAAGTCGATGATATTGATGGAAAATGGTGGCAAGCTAGAAGATCCAATGGTCAAGTCGGAATCTGTCCTTCAAATTATGTTAAATTACTAAACTGATTTGAAATCAGTTATGAAAATATACTTTGATGGTGTTCTCTTTACGTATGATGATTCATGCTGAGCAAAACTCTCTATGAATATTATTCTTTCTTACGATAGTTGTATAAGGTTAAACATTTTATATTTGTGTTAAATACAAGTTTTAGGTTATATCGCTGTAGCTCACAATTTGTATATAGTTGCGCGTGGGAGTTATTTCTCGGATCTGACTGAAAATCTGTACATCTCATTTGAACTTTCAATTTCCAAAACAAATGCTTGTATGGAGATCTTTAGCTCCTTTAAAAGGTAAAATATCCTTTGGTGAATTGAAAAGGCTTTACTCAACATCAAGTCTGTCATATTTAGGCGATGCACTAGCAATTAATAACTCGATCGAAACAGTTGATTTGATCTACGACAAACATGTCCCCCAAAATGACTCCAAAAAGACATCCCCAATTATAATGCTACATGGTCTTTTTGGTTCGAAGATGAATACGAGAACCATTTCCAAACAATTGGCAAATGCTTTGGATAGGGACGTTTACTGCCTCGATTTGCGAAACTTTGGGGGATCTCCACACATCAAAAGACTTGACTATCCATCAATGGCTGCAGATGTTGAAAAACTTGTCGATAAACTTGAGCTCGAGAAGCCTATTTTGATTGGACATTCTATGGGTGCAAAGACAGCAATGGCGGTCGCACTTCGGAGGCCCGACATACCAGGTATGCTTGTCCTGGTCGATAATGCCCCTGTGACTGTGGCATCATCAAGTTCATCACCATTTGCTAAGTACGTGAATCAGCTCAGAGTGGCGCTTGAAAAGTATAAATACACTGAAATGAAGGATATTGAAAAAGAATTGGCAAAAGTTGAACCGTCCGAGGTAGTAAGACAATTTTTACTAACAAATCTCAAAAGGACCAAGAAAGGGAAACCAATTGTATCCAAAATTCCATTGGATATCATAGGTAATGCAATAGTTACAGGCCAGATTTCAGCTTGGCCATTCGACCCAAGGTTAAGTAATTGGACAAAAGGGCCAGCCTTGTTTATTCGCGGCAGTGATTCCACCTACCTTGCTGACGAATACTTACATGACATTGCAAACTTTTTCCCAAACTTCGAAGTTAGAGAAATAGATGCTGGTCATTGGGTAATAAGCGAGAATCCAAAGGAATTTTTCGATGTTGTCGTAGAATTTATAACGAGACATGAAGATGTCTAAATATGTTAAATATCGGAAACCTTAAGGTCCCCCTTACTAACAAAGTCTGTATAAACATCATATTTTCTTTGATAATGAACAGGAATACTTTCACGAGTTTTCGGAAGTAAGTTCTTATCTAATGTGGCAAAAACAATCTCTTCATCTTCCCCCGCTTCGGCAATTATTTTACCATTGGGATCCACCACCAAAGAGTGGCCATAAGCTTGATACCCACCTCCTTCAACATCACGAGCAGGACTACATAACACAGCATATACCTGATTATCTATAGCTCTCGATCTAGCTAGAATATGCCAATGAAGAGGACCAGTAGTTGTATTGAACGCACCTGGATAAAACATAGCAAACGAATTATATGGGTTCCTTGATGCTATCATGGCTAACTCTGGGAACCTTATATCATAACAAATTCCAAGACCAACATTCCCAAATTCTCCCAACTCAAAAACTGTTGACTTATCTCCTGCGCTTAAAGTAGTCGACTCCCTAAATGTGATCCCATCTGGAATACTGATATCAAACAAATGCACCTTCCTATGTTTTGCAATGAGATCACCCTTAGGTGAAAATGTAATCGAAGTATTGTACACCTTATCTTCTGAAGGTTCTAACTCGGGAATTGACCCTCCGATTATAAAGATCTCATTTTTTTTAGCTAAAGCAGATAAATGCCTTGTTGTCTCGCCATTTGGAATTAGTTCAGAGTACTCTCTGAACTTATCAACTGCATACGGTGAGTTGAAACATTCTGGTAGCATTATTAAGTCGATCTTTCCTACAGTGGAAGTCCTAATTGCCTTGTCCACAAATCTGGTAACCTTTTGCAAGTTTGCCGCTGTATCCGGACCTGACTTGAGTTGAATCAATGCAACATTCAAAGAGCGCTTTAATGGGTTTTTGAGTACCACTGAGCTCATTTCTTCTTACTTTAAGTCTTTCTATAAAGTTTATATTCCAAGAACTCGTAATATCATATATATCTAAGTATACTGTATATAACGATCTTGCCATGGAGTCTTTAAGAATGTGAATGCTACATGAATAAATTGCTTGATCCAACGGGTCTAACCCTAGTCTCCTGAACTAAGTTAGTTATAAATGTACTGAGCTGTGATGTTATGGTAAGATCTCAGACATATTGATCTTTTTTGTCTGAAACTACGACCAAGTAATGAGTGCAGCATGCATTGAATTCAGCACGCTTCGGCTAAATTAATTTTACTGTTCACATCATAACAGCCTAGCAATGTTCTTCTACTTTGAATTTCCTTAAACATTCAATCATACCCCCTTAAGTAGTACCCTTTTGATTATAACTATCTTTGATATTGGTGTCCTTGATATTAGTATCCTTGGTATTAGTATCCTTGAATCTAGTTGTTCTCTTTAACCATTCTAAATGAGGCAAAAATACTTCAGAGCATCTCTTTAACTCTATCTCCTGGTCAGTCTTCACGTAGTTTAGAAAGTTACCCATATAATTGTTTTCTCTCGTGACACCCGGTTCACCATCTATGGGAAAACCGTTAACATCGTAGTAGTTAGCACAAAGACCCTCTGTAAAAAACTGAAGAGCTCTCAAGTCAAAATCATACCCGACATTTTCATAAATGGCTTCATACATTCTGATGCGGTGATTCAGATCAGGATAAATTAAATCATGGTTGTCAACTAACCAATTTGGATAATACTTGGGATAAGACAAATGCATAAAAATAATATCCACATCACCATGACTATCAGTGGATTGAATTGGGTCATAATGGCCCAAAGCCTTAGACTGGAAGGTGTGGTCTATTTCGGAAAAATATCCAGTCCATTTAAAGTGCTTCGGAGTCTGGAACCATGGCTCACCGAGAGCATGGGCGGCGGCAACAAACGTCTCCTTATCTCCTTCTCCGGCTGAACCCTGAGTTAATAATGGATAGTAGAAGTCGGGACCAAAGACATTATAGTACAAACACAATAATAGTGTCTTAACATGTTTCGTTTTATTCACGAAGAACATCCCTGCCTCTAAAGTAGGATTGGGAACTGTCCCCTCAAAATCATGAAAATTTGAATTCTCAAAGTTGTATCTGGATAAAGGTTCTACGTCTCCGATACCCTGGTCTCTAGCACGTTTTCTATCATAGCTCGAATATCTGATTTTATTCTCTTTAACGTCCACCCCCGCAATATCATAATATTTAGGATTAGTTGTCCTGGCCCATGCATCTGGCCATAAAATAAGGCCCTTTTCCTTATAAAGCTCCGAGTTGAAAATATATTCCACATTTCTGGTCGGAAAATTATCAGAATCAAGGTATAACACATTCTCAAATTTTGAGCTCAAAATTGCCAACATCTTATATTGGAAACCACCGATCCCAAATCTTTGCTTCAAGTTCTCAGTTAATTCTGAATCAAAAACGTTACATCTTGCGTTATACCTTGGCAATAAAACTTCACAAAAATCTTCTTCGTACTCAGCCTTATTTGCGATAAACAATTCAATTGGAAGTTGGGCCCCTGTGGCTCTGATTTGCTTGATAACTAAATACGCGAGCCAGGAATATCTTTCTCCGCCGACAATGACGTACCCAGCTGAGCCTTCGTAACTTTTCCACTCTGGATCAGATGGAAGTACATTCCCAAAAGTTGGTAATCCAATCTTATCTGTCAAATCAGCTATCTCTCTTCTATATCCATCATGTGACTTCTTTAGTTTTTTGAATGTAGATGCTGGAATATCTAATACATTTTCCAAATATGCTTTGGAAAATAAGAATTTAGGGTCGTTCTCGAATATCTCTGGTGCCTTTTCACTCTTGTACTCGCCCTTTATTGATGGTGCATCTATAGCATATAGTTGAAGATTCCTGAAAAAAATTGTATAATCTTTTATTGATGCTTTAGAATTTCTGTTTATTGACTTAAAATTACTTTCTGGCTTATGTGTATCGATATTGTTGATGCCAGGTGGATCACTTGCAACTTTTGCGTCTGACACAAATTCCGAGTCTTTGTTCAGCTCGAGTCTGAAAAGAGATAACAGCAAGAAAGCCAATATCACGAATATCACAAATGAATTTCGATATTTCCAAATTCTGAAGTTTATCATGTTGACATGAAGATAAATAGCCTACCTCAAAATCCGTTGTTAGTATCAGCATATATCTTTTCCAAACAGTTTGTGATTATATGCCGTATTATTGTTGCGTGAAATGCAAACATTTTTGGCGTAATTCACACCTAAAGACTTAAATAATCCGAGGGGATTCTTGATTGAGAGATATTAACTCAAGAAATTATGATGGGATTCGTGTTAAATTATAATGCAAACTTGCCTGAATGAAACATAAGATCTTGTATATAGTTGGTAAGAAAAGTCCTCATTATATTTCATGGATTAATTACAACGGGTAATTGAATTGTTAATCCTTTGGAAAAATCGATTATTTACAGTATAAGAGAGCGTAAACAGCACGATGAAGCATATCAATTCACCTAACCTTACATATCTAATGAGTAGCTTACCCCTCTTCTATACATAAAATAATTGCTATTTCTATGACATTTAACATTGATTGCGAAAGTCATCCAGACGCTATGCAAACCTGCTGATTAAGTAATAAGCTTCATTAAATTTGCTGAGTGATACAGAGTTCAGATGAGCCTAATAGTAAGATAAGACTAAAAATATATTTGGTCGTACTGTTAAATTTTAGTGAAGTTGAAAAGCTGCGAATTAAATGACCCAGGGACTTCGTATGTGTGATTAGATAACTTTTAATAATATAACTGTTTTCATGTTGATTGACAAGGTAAAAGCATCAAAAAAGTTATTTGTAAATTTGAAACGTCAAATGAGTCAGTTAGCCCAGAAACCTAAAAGTTCTTCATTTACTTCTTCGTTGGCACCAGACGGTAAAATTCCATCTGAAAGTGTCGCTTTGAAAAATGAGAATAAAATTACTAATACCCCAAGGATTTTGGCCTCGGGAAACTTTTCATGGACTTTGCCAGAAGATAGAAAAGAATACAAATTTTTATCTTCTAGTAAGCCTGCTCTCGAAGATCTTGGTCTAGGGCAAGAAGAAGATGAAAATGAGGATTATCGCAAAATTGTGAGTGGTGAATACTACAGTGAAAACAAAGACAGCTTCAAACAATCAGGGTTCCCATTTCCTTATTCTCAAGCCTATGCTGGATGGCAATTTGGTCAGTTTGCCGGTCAGCTTGGAGATGGAAGAGTTGTGAACTTGTTTGAAGTACCAAAAGAGTTTCCTGATAAAAATAATCGTCCATTTTATGAGATTCAATTAAAAGGTGCGGGAATGACTCCTTATTCTCGTTTTGCTGATGGAAAGGCAGTTTTGAGATCATCAATTAGGGAGTATGTAATTTCAGAACACCTAAATTCAATTGGAATTCCAACAACTAGGGCGCTAGCTTTGACTTTCCTTCCAAAAACTTATGCTCAACGTCATTGGGCCGAAAAGTGTGCCATTGTAGCAAGATTTGCAGAACTGTGGGTCAGACTTGGCAGTTTCGATTTATTCAGGTGGAGGGGAGATAGGAATGGAATTAGGAATCTTTCGGATTATGTTATAGACCAGTTATTCACATTCAATGGTACCAGTTTTGTATACTTTGGGAGATACTTGGAGAGGAAGACACTGACTAGAGATCTTTTGGATCTGAGTCTTGGGGAATTGAGTTCCTATGACAAGATGTATTTTGAGACAATCATAAGAAATGCAGAAACTACTGCTATGTGGCAAGCGTATGGTTTCTTGAACGGAGTTTTGAACACAGATAATACTTCTGTTTTAGGTTTATCTATTGATTTTGGCCCTTTTTCAATAATGGATAAGTTCGACCCTGATTATACACCTAATTCTGAAGATCATGAGTTGAGATATGGTTATCGTAATACACCTAGTGCTATTTGGTGGAACTTGACCAGGCTAGGTGAAGACTTAGCTGAATTAATCGGAGCGGGACCTGAAGGACTCGGTAGTCAAGAGGACTTTCTGTCATCTTCTGAATCTCAAGATAAGATCATAAAAAGAGCTACCAAAGTAATCGAATTAGGTGGTGAAATATACCAAGACGCATTCACATTAAAATATGTAAGCACATTATTTAAGAGGTTGGGTTTGAATGAAGAGCAAATTAATCTGGGTAATCCAGAGGAGACTTTTTTGAATGTTATCAATCCGCTTTTAGAAATATTAAGAAAACTGGAATGCGACTTCAACAAATTCTTCTTGCGGTTTCAAACATTGGATGTTGAGCAAGACCAAATTCCAAGAGAAGTTATAGAAAAGCTATTAACTGATAAGTTCAATGAAGACCTTTCAAAATATTCCAAAGAAGAGATAACCAATGAATTCCATGATTGGCTCCGCATCTACAAAGACATCTACGCTAAAATGGGAACGGCTACTTCTAGGTCAGAAATTAGTAAATCATCAAACCCGTTGTTTTTACCCCGCAATTGGATATTGGACGAGGTTATTGAATTTACAGAGAGAAATATTGCAGAAGATTTGTCGTATTTACGGAAACTCGAAAAGATGTCTTTCTATCCTTTCGAAAAGTCGAAATGGGGCGATGATTTGAAAGAATTGGAAGAGAGATGGTTAATTCAGGGAGATATTGATGAAGACTTATCAATGCTTCAGTGTAGTTGTTCAAGTTGAACTTAATACGTTATATTAAATCATAAAATTGATAAAAATACTTAACACTAAGAATACAGTTTTCTTTTTTTGTCTAATGCTTCAAAGCATTTTGTGCATCTTTGTAACCCTTGTGGAATGCGTCCTTGGCTTGTTGTTGAACAGATGGATCTAAAGAAGCAATCTTAGAATCCAACTTATCATTTCCTGTAGTGAAGCCAGCGCCGCCACTTGATGACTTGTTGTAGGAAGAATCAGTACCTTTACTGGTCTTATCCTGGCCGCTGGAGGTTTGACCATAGCCAGAGCTCTTACCATAAGTGTCATCTTGCCCGTAGCCAGAGCTCTTTCCGTAACTGTCGTCACCGTAAGCAGCACCCGAGCTCTTACTCTTACCATAACTATCATCACCGTAAGCATCTGAACCCTTGCTCTTACCATAACTGTCATCTTGGCCATAGGAACCACTTGAGCCCTTACTCTGGTCATATTGGTCAGATGGACCATAACCGGAGCTTCCATAAGCGTTGGTACTTGAGCCATGGTGTTTGGAAGCACCATAAGCAGCTGCACCACCTGCAGCAGCGGCTAATCCCCCACCCACTGCAGCCTTACCTGCGTTACCTGATGAGCCATATTCCTTGCTAGAAGACTTGTAAGCATCGTTTGCTACATCACCATATCCGCCTTTAGATCCTTGAGAGGACCCATAAGCATCCTTACCAGATGAACCGTAAGCATCCTTACCAGAAGATCCATAAGCATCCTTACCAGATGAACCGTAAGCATCCTTACCAGAAGATCCGTAAGCATCTCTGCCAGATGAGCCGTAAGCATCCTTACCAGACGATCCATAAGCATCTCTGCCAGAAGAGCCGTAAGCATCCTTACCAGATGAACCGTAAGCATCCTTACCAGATGAACCGTAAGCATCTCTGCCAGAAGAACCGTAAGCATCCTTACCAGATGAACCGTAAGCATCTCTGCCAGAAGAACCGTAAGCATCCTTACCAGATGAACCGTAAGCATCTCTGCCAGAAGAACCGTAAGCATCCTTACCAGATGAACCGTAAGCATCTCTGCCAGAAGAACCGTAAGCATCCTTACCAGATGAACCGTAAGCATCTCTGCCAGAAGAACCGTAAGCGTCTCTACCAGAAGAACCGTAAGCGTCCTTGCCAGAAGAACCGTAAGCGTCCTTGCCAGAAGAGCCATAAGCGTCCTTGCCAGAAGAGCCATAAGCGTCCTTGCCAGATGATCCATAGGCATCCTTACCAGATGATCCATAGGCATCCTTACCAGACGATCCATAGGCATCCTTACCAGACGATCCATAGGCATCGTCACCTGCGGAGCCATAAGGATCCTTGCCTGAGGAACCATAAGCATCACTTGATCCCTTTCCCCCTAACGCATCGCTGTCTTCACCGGCTCCGGAAGCGGATTTTCCACCAAACTTACTTCCGATACCACCATCAACACCAGAGAGGTTATCTCTACCCAATGCTTTACCACCCTTCTTATCAAGGTCGTTGGCATACTTAGCAGCTTGGTCTTTGTTCAAGCTACCATCTTTCAATTTGTTTTGGACTTCTTTGGACAACCCTTCTTTGCCACCAATAGCCTTACCAGCCTTATTATCGAGATCCTCGATATCCTTTTTACCAATCTTGCTTGAGATTTTATCAGCAAAGCCCATTTTTAAGTCACTCTACTTCGTCAGCAATTAATCACTAAATTTTAAAACTACAATTTTGCGGATACAAGTATACCCCCCCTTTTTATATTTGAAATAACATCGAAGCATTGTCACCTTAAAATTCCTCGATTGCTGCGCTTAGGCCAACCTGTTGTGTGGTTGCGAAATACACGTGTTCATAACCAAACGCTGGCTAAAGTTTCAGGGTAATCGTGGCTCCAACGCGTACTGAATAGCAAGCATGGCAGCAAAAACATGTGGACACAGGTAATAAATATATTAGGAACTAATCACTTACTAAACCTATTCGAAGTTGGCGAGTTATGATTTAAATGGCCTAGAGTTTAACTATAAACAAGAAGGGGTTTTCATTTAAGGGATGTCTGAGCCTCCGACCTGCGTATGAAACTCCAATATATACATTTAGGAGCTGCATAGAATTGTCACGAGTTTTATGTCATCTCACCTGCACAATGGTATTATTATGCATATGATGTAATTGTATAAAGTATAGCACCCTCGAGGGGATCCTAGTCATACTCACTTTTTTATTTCAAGGGGAACTCTGATACCGAACGTGTCAGAATTGGAAAGGTGAATTGAGAATTTCACGTAATAAAAGCGGCACATGAAACATGATTGAAAACTTGGCACTAAGCAGTATCGGTCATAAAGAGGTTTCCTAGCAACCTTTGAGTCCTCTGCTTTCATAAAACTAGAGTCTAAATTAACCTTCAAATCTAAATTAATATTTCTCGTTCCTTCCGACATGTCTTGAGTCCAATCAATTGAAGAAATGTTATTGGGATCTAAAATCCTTTGATTGTGATAAAGTTGTAAGTCATTAATATTAAGCTTGATGAGTCTTTCTTCCATGTTACAAAGTGCTTTTAAATCATCAGCGAATCCTTTCTCGATTGAGAACTGTTCAATTGATTTAGAATATTGAGCTAACTCGGTGGCCTTTGCACGGAGCTCCAACTTGATATTTTTTGTGAATGTATCTTGATCAATATCAAGATCACCGCTATTTAAACTTTCATTTTTATAAAAGAAATCATGATTGAATTCGAAAGGAATGCTATACTTATTCGATTTTAAAGTTAGCACAAACAACTCACCCTTAATGGTCTTAATCGATGGCATTTTTCTTTGATTTGAATTTGCTGATGTTTGGAACAAGGTCAATGGGATACTTAAGATCCTAGGCGGTGGTTGTTCATTGAGATTCAGTCTGAATTTGGATGGCGATATATATTTCGCTTCGTATATCAAACTTGGGGTTCGCACCCCATACACCCCTACCGCTTTCGACAGTAATCCGAAATTAGTCTTCGATACTGGGTGCAAAACTTCATTCATTTTGTGGACAAATTGATGCTTCAGATCTGAAGATGGACTTCTCGTGTACAACTGTCTGGCCTTTGTGACCTCGGCCTCGGCATCATTCAATCGATTAATGCTATCTATGCAATGCAAAGGCCCGTTATTTTTCTTTGAGGATGCGAGACGCTTTGAAATATTAATTTGTTCATTCAACTGTTTTTTAAACATATCAAAGATAACTCTGTTCTTGGTCAAACTCATTGATGTCTCATTTTCATTCAACTTTTTGTTTTCTTGCAATATTCTGATAAAGTTTCTAGTCTCTTTAAAAATAATGTACTCATCTCCTGACGAGTTTACCAATTTAGTGTCCATTTGGGTGGCTTTCATTTTCAGAACTTCCTCAGAAAATGAGGAACTTCTTCCAATAAATCTAGCCAATACATCATAGCTAATAGAACCATCAAGAAAAGAAAGATCTTTCATATGTGTCTTCAGATTCAATGGGGCCTCGTATCTTGAAATTCCCAATGTAGGAGGCAATTCTACATGGCCAGATAAATTATGTTGGCTACATTCACTATCCAAAAGCTTTTCTGGAACCCGAAATGTGAAAAACCTTTTGTAAAGGACTTTAGGTCGCAACACTCGATGTTCTATTCCAAGATATGCTCCATCTAACGAATCTGTATTGAGTGGGCAGGTATAGGGATCATAGCTTTCTTCGAAAAGACGATTAACTTGTGCTTCATTCCAAGATGCACTAAAATCGAACATCTCCAAAAATTTTCTGAAATGAACAGGGTGTTTATCCATAATATTTCTAGTATTGGCTACCATGAAACTTCCTTCAAAAACAACGTAAAACATATCGAATAGTATTGGAGTATCTGATAAATTCTCAATGAGAACAATACCATTAATCAAATCGCCTTGCTTGTACTCATGAAGAGTTGGATCAATAATAACAGGGCTCACCCCTGGCTTTCCAACGTCTCTTGTAAACTTTATTTGGATCTTAATTGATTCTGAAATTCCGTTTTTTGAATCACTAATGTTTCTTAACCTGTGCGCATTATCTAATATAGTTTCTCTCCACATGTTTGATCTCTGATCAGCCAAAATTAAATTCTGACTTGTCTGATTTTCAGTGTCTGAACTTGATGTTAAGTTTGTAGACCTGTTAGACGGAAAGCTCAAGCTAGAAGCTTCTGCTTTCGATTCACGGGAAGATCCCCCAGACGTATAAGAGGAGAATAATGAATGTTCATAAATTGGTGGCTCATTCAAATCATCATCCTTCGGAGCATCAACAGACTTATATATGGACGTATACATCTCATAAGATGGAAGAATTGACCATATAGGGTCGCTTTGAGAATCCGATGGTCGGCCCTCACTTTCGCTCAAGTTGCTGTTCTCTGTAACAAGGTTCAGAGATTCTGGAGAGATTCTTCCACTTTTACCATCTTTTGACACTAATTTAGAGGTTTCAGTTAAATATTTCATACCTACTTTAATAAAGATAAGATAGTGAAGGAGACAATGGCTTAAATATATAAAACGGTATTATTAATCGTGGTGAACTATATTAGGAAACCGTTGAGTCATAGTCTAAAGCCGCACAGTTTTTAACATATATAGGAAAAGTGCTTAGATAAAGAGGTGGGGACCCAAAAGATCTTTCTAGGCGGTGGCAAAAAAAGGGACACTTAAAAAATATCATGACTAAGCGAGACTGTCGCGTATCAGAAAGACTCATCTATGCGCTACTCCAACCAATAGTTAGGGCTGCCCTCTAATCAACATGTAACATGCCAATTGGGGTAGCCCATGATAACAAAAGTTATGCTTTTAGTCATTTATCAACTTTTAACCTCCTCTTTTTACATTTTTAAAAAAAAAAATAAAAAAAAAACTATTGAAATAAATATTGATATAGTTAAAAAGAAATATACATATTGCAGGTCCAATTAAATTTGGAATCAGTTCCAAAGCCTCATAATCTCCTTTTCTCATATAATCTTTTAACTTACCTGTAAGTAAGGCTGACTTACCAAGCCCTGTAGTAACTTTGCCCATGAATAGTCGCATGCTCGCGATATATTAATAGTTAATAGTTCCTCTCATAAATAATGATGGTATCGTCAAAAGTACATCTAAGCTTTTTTTATAGAATCACAGTTGACGAATTTCCATTTGTCCTAATTTTCCTTCTTCAATTTAAGAAGCTTCCCAAAGTATCTTTTTTTATACCGGAAATCAATATTGAAAAATAGTTCGTACCACGTTGCTGTAGTCACAGTCAACCCGGAGTCAAATTCTCTTGTTACGATTTGACCCGAGGACTTGCGGCTCGTGAGTTTATTGGCATTGTAATGTGGAATCTTGATATCCCCTACAAGTTGTATCATTGACCTGCAAAGATACATCCCAAGATCTATGAAGAAAATCAATAACATCGGTAATATTATCAATGAAATTATGCCCTTGCTCGCAAAGGCAACTTGCAGTTCAAGAGTGTTCACCAGCACCCCGGCCATTTTTTCACGTAGATTCAATCATTTGTAGCAAAATCTAAATGTTTTATATACTTATATCCCTTTCCTAGCAACGGTGGGAAATGGTTACCCTACCACTTGTAATATTCTGCATTTGTACTGATCAAACAGAGATGCATTTCCTTTTCGCATCTACGTATAATTACGGAAGGAATATGCATGCTCAGAGGCTTTGCACCCATACACCCGAAAGATAAGGTACGAAGATGAGCAGGCAAGATCTTGCACCACTTTATAAAAAAATCATCAAGAAATCATCACTTCATAACAGGAATTCGAAAACTACGTCTGGAGAATATTTATCGTGGAGAAAACACCATCTATGTAATTATATTGTAAGCTAATATCTTAAACGAGGCGGGAGAGAATTTGAGCCTCACGAAAAAAAAGGTTCGAAGGTGTGCATATACTACAGATAATACGCAGAATGTGGTGGATCTGACCCCACATTACTCTCCCATGCCCCTTTGTTAAGATATGTGGGACCTTCAAGGACAAGTGGAATGAAAAAAAAAGGCTGTTCGAAAGTGCATATATTTCGAAACTTTGGGAAATGTTCGTAACTGCTCGGCATATTTTACAAAAGGTGGAGTACTTGGTGGGTAGATGTTGAAAGATGTTGCATTTTGAGGCAGCTGTTAATAAAGTGCAATATCCTTTCGAGCGATCTTCCAAAGACCCGAAGATAAGAAAGTTTTAGATGAATATGGTAAAAGTTGTAAAAGGTATGATAGGAGTCCGAAGAAAACGTATGGACCCGAAGAGCGGTCGATTAATGATTACTGAGTCTAGTAACTGTTAAAAGATTTCGTAATAAATTTTTTGAATCCATCTGCATTTAAACTTAAAAGGGTAAATCCTCCATTTTTTTATAGCGAAAATAAAAAATAAAAAACATGTTGATATATCTCAAGAATTCTTCTTCTCTCTCGGCAGACATAGATTATGATTTCATAAGGATTTCTGTTATTCAGCAACTGCCCGTTATCGAAACATCAAAATAACTAAAAGAAAATGTAAATCTTTATTTAGATTACAACATAATCAAGCATAATATTTTTTTTATTATAAGAGGTTCCTTGGCCTAGTTGGTTAGGGCGTGGTGCTAATAACACCAAGATCAGCAGTTCGATCCTGTTAGGAACCAATCTTATTTGGGGCGTGTGGCGTAGTTGGTAGCGCGTTCGCTTAGCATGCGAAAGGTCTCCGGTTCGACTCCGGACTCGTCCATTTTCTTTTTTTTTTTTCAAGAGTTTTCGCTACCGTTTTATTTGATTGCTAAAATGACAATTGCTACTTCTGCAGTCTCAAACATATATGAATGTCTCAAATCCCCCTCAAAACTATTGCGCGTCTTAATGAAAGGATCTCCTAGTATTGAAAATGCCGCCTCTTAGGAAGAAGCAGAAAAGGGACCTCTTACCTCCCTTTTCAAGCTCAAGCTATCCAAGTGTTATGAAAGTTAACCAGGTCAAAAAATATTTAAAAGACGAGAACAAGCCTTTTCACATCTTAGAAGAAGCAATTGATAATTCTCGGAAGCAGAGATCTTCCATTGACGTAGGGAAGGCAGTTGGTCACATTTTCACAAGAGACTTCAGAATCGGCGATAATGCTGGGCTCTCGAAAGCAAGTTCACTATCGCAGTTGAAAAACGTCCCTTTGATAACGTGCTACGTTCACTGCAAAGAGGAACTTAAGAAGCACTCGGTGAGTAAAATTCAAACAAACTATCAGATCAAGTCGCTTGAAAGGCTCAGAGAAAAACTCTGGGAAAAAAATATTCCCTTGGTTTCATTCGTCGTTGAAAGGAGTGAAGATATATATACAACGTTGTTGAGATTTTTCCAAGATAACGAGGTTTCAAATGTTTACTCGAATATTGAGTATGAAGTGGATGAGCTTAGAACACATAAAAAATTGTTAGATACACTTTTGAAACATGATATTAGTTACGAGCCTTGTCACAACAGCTGTGTTGTGAAACCAGGAGAGCTAAAAAGTAAAAGCGCAGGAAGTCAGTACTCAGTTTTCAGTCCATTCTGCAAAGCCTGGTGGGCGTATCTAAATGCTAGTAAGGACCCGTTTTTTACTTATCCCGAGCCTTTGTCAAATGAAACAAAGTTCAGAGATCAACGTAAAAACTTGTTTTCATCTGATCTACCGTCTTTAGAACAGATGTTATCATCTCATGAAAAAGTACTCAATTCGATGCCTGTTGGAGAAGATGAGGCAATTCAAGCACTCCATAGCTACATCGAATCTGGAAAAATAAAAGACTACAAAGAAGGAAGGAATAACTTGGATACTGATGTCAATTCACATATGAGTGCACACTTATCTAATGGGACGATCTCAGCCAGGACGATAGTTAAGGTTTTACATGTTAAAGGGTTGATAAAGAGCGTTGATTCGGGAAATGACGGTGCCGTTGAGTACGTTCGTCAAATAGCATGGAGAGATTTCTATAAAAACATTTTGTGCAACTGGCCACATATATGTATGTTTAAGCCATTTCAACTAGACTATGATGACATCAAATGGGAGTATAATGGCGCCCATTTTCAAAGCTGGTGCGAAGGAAAAACTGGATTTCCTGTTGTTGATGCCGCAATGAGAGAATTGCTAGAGACAGGTTACATGCATAACAGAAGTAGAATGATAGTTGCAAGTTTTCTTTCTAAGAACTTGTTAATTGATTGGAGGTATGGAGAGCGGTTTTTTGCTGAGAATTTAGTAGATTGCGACTTCGCTTCAAACAATGGTGGATGGGGGTTCAGCTCTAGTGTAGGAGTTGATCCTCAACCTTACTTTCGAATCTTTAATGCTTGGAGACAATCAGAGAGATTCAGTAAAAAAGGATCATATATACGCAAATGGGTACCTGAACTAAAAGATATCGATGATGAAAAAGCAATTCATAACCCATACGACTCTGACTATGCCCATATCGCAAAGGATAATGGATATCCCCGGCCAATTGTTGATCATCACGATACGCGTGAAAGAGCACTTGAAAGGTATAGAGAAGCTAGATAAATCAAAAATTTTAATTATAACTTAGCTATATACATCACTACTTGGATGATTTCTCAATCAAAGCTCTAGCGAGTTCTAAATTGTCTTTAGAACCTATCATATAAATGTAATTTGCATTTTTATCACTAGACCTTGGAACAAAGACTGATGAAGAGCTTTTGGACCTGATTCTATTGAGATTCGATCCTAAAGGACCAACTATCTTCGATAAGGAAGTTGGATTTTTGACAAATATCCATCCCATTGTGTCAGCCTTTTTGGCGTTTTCCAAACGTTCGGTAATTATCTTTATTGCTTGGTCAACGTTACTTTCCTCTCCTTTAAGCCTCCAGGGGATGACTTTGTTTTCATCATTTTTACTGATATCGATGGGTAAAGTAATGAGTTTGAAATCTGTTTCGTCACCAGATTTCGCATCAGAAGGTACATTAGGAATTGTAGACCCAGAAAGTTTAGCAGCCTTCCTAGCCGAGTTTCCATGATGTATTTCCACATTTAAATCAGATCTCAACGTTTTGAAAATGGAGCCCCTCTCACTTACAAATGCATGATATA
Source organism: Priceomyces fermenticarens (assembly GCA_030574455.1). Classification (NCBI taxonomy): domain Eukaryota; kingdom Fungi; phylum Ascomycota; class Pichiomycetes; order Serinales; family Debaryomycetaceae; genus Priceomyces; species Priceomyces fermenticarens. Next base: position 117,034 of record JAJMEZ010000019.1, on the reverse strand, counting down.
CTTCTGGGATATCTATAGAACTCTGCCAGTCATCCTTTGTCATATTATTCAACTTTTCAATTAAGCGTTTGATATTATCAGGCTGACCACGTAACTTAATCACTGTTGAATCATTATTAGGCCTGGGAACCTCAATATTCACACCAAATTCATCTTGAAGAGCATGACGAATAGATCCAACTGGCCCAACTATCAATTTATGCTTTTCCTTTATCAAATCATAGTCATGGACTACTTCAGACTCCTTTTCATCGATCATTTTCTTGACTTGGTTCATAACTTTATTGACGACCTCTTTATCACCCTGAGATACGACCTCGTTTGAATCTTCTCCCTCATTTGGGATCGTTAAGAGTCTACTATATTTCAAACCAGTATATGCATCTCCACCAGCTTTGCGAATTATTTCTTTCATGACAGAGCCTCCAGGACCAACCAAATCACGGCGGTATTTAGGATCAACATACATCGACACAGTCACGAAGTTTTCAACTTCATCAATGATGTCTTGAATTTTTTGGCCAGCTTCTTTAATTGCAACTCTAGACCCTGTTATTTCAATTTCCGCATATCCATCATTTTGTTCTTTTTCCTTGTCCCTTCTGAATTTGAAATCCACCCCCGTTCCATCTGAGATATCTTTAATAGTTTCTCCAGATTTTCCAATAACTCTTGCAATAGCTTTAGTTGGAATTTGGAAAACCTTTTTATGACCGTTCTCCTTTTCATACTGATACAATTCCTTTAATTCTTCTTCTGCTTTTGCAACACCCCTTGATGGACCTTTGATAGTGATTTCATCCTTCAGCTGGGGAGCATCAGTATAAGAAGACTGAAGCTTATCCACTGAAGGAAACCTAATATAAACCTTGTACTTTGATTGAAGCCTATTAATATTGACACCGTTAGAACCAATTAAACGTCTGTGATATTCGGGGTCGGCCTTCATTCTAACCAACTTTTCGTCTGCCCACTTAGCCGAGATCGTTTGAATACGTTTCTTGCAGCCCTCGCAATTTCTCTTAATACCACGAATAATGACTTCGCTATGGCTCCGGTGATCAGAATCTGAACCATTTTCTTCGTCTGGAACATCTATTTTGACACCAAATTCATTTCTTAAGGAAGTTAAATTTGATCCATTCTTTCCAATTAATCTAGATAATATCGAGAAAAGAACCTCTACCGTAGTTTTGTATTTATCTTGGTACTCTTTCGCGTCTTCAAGTGTTTCCTCGATCTCTTTCTTAGCCAATAAAGCGGATGATTTCAAACCTTGAATGAAAGTTTTGTCATCGCTATTCTCCTTTCCATCAGAATGAAACTTCACAATTACCTGATTTTCACCTACTTCTTGCAAGATCATAGCCAATGTTGTGTCTCCAGGGCCTCTGATGAATTCTTGCAAAGCTGAAGGAATGTCTAAAACAAAAACTTGGAGATCCGATTCAATATTTCTAAGTTCATTTAAAGCTTTATCAACCCTAGAAAATGCTTCTTCAGCATTAGAAGTAGATTCAAAATCCTCCTCATTAGCAGTCAGTTCTGCAAAAAGAGTAATAGCTTTGCCCAAAATTACATATGAGAGTGCCTCTTCTCTTGTGATATTATCAATCGTCTGAGAAACTTTGTCGAGGAAAAAATCGTTGATATCCTGAATTACTCTGGTAGAATCTGGGGAAATCTTATTAACTGCTGATACAATTTGCCTCCTTGCATTCTTCGCATTTTGATTTTTATCTTTTGCGAAAACAATTTCAATAGGAATTGAGGTTAAAGACCCAGAACTCAAATCTTCAATGCTTGGTAGATTTATCAGAACATCGTTTTCATTGGCAATGTCAGTGAACGTACCATTTGAATCTAATAAGGCTGCGACAGCGCTTACATGCAAAATATTACCTTTATGAGCTTTTGCCATATCTAAAACATCAACTTGGTACAGAGTGGTCGTTTTCCTAGAATTCTCGATAGCTAAAGGAATCGACTGTTTTTCACCGATAAACTTGACGACATCACGATTATCTTCATCGATACGAATTAGAACATTGAATTCTTTCAAAACTTGTTCGACAGGTAAAAACTTTTGTTTCAATCTTGGGATATTTACTTCTTCAACATTGAGCTTTTCGGCAAGATTACCCAAGGATTGTTTTATTTCTTCTTTTGCATTAAGAGATGATTCTCTTGATCCTACGATCCTTAAAAATGAATCCCCAGAGTTATAGTCTGGAATAGAGAAATCCAAGTCTGGGTACTTCTCAACAATGTCCTTAATTCTAAAGGGAACGAAAGGTTTCATTTCAGAGTCAACCGTAAGTTTTATTGGTAGCGACTTAGTTTCTTCCTTGACAACTGATAAGATTTGACTCTTGGCATGTTTTGCACCTTCTACGTCTCCTTCAATGGTAACCTTAACAGTTTTAGCAAATATGTCATCCTGGTCATCGATATTTTCATCAGCTGTCTCAACTTGAGACACATTGATTCTTACATCGTTTTCCTGAGTGATGGACTTCAATACTTTACCTTGATGACCTATAACTCTCGACCTAACTTTCGAAGGAATAGTAAAGAAAATTTTAACTGGCTTGGTTAAGCTCTTTATAATGAGCCTCTTTGCTACTCTCACTTCTTGAGGCTTACCTGTAATTAAAAATGTTCTTTTTTTTGTTAAATGAGACGTAGTACATTCAATATTCGAATTGGTGTCAGACTTAACTGAGGTCAAGATTTTGATAAACTCAGGTCGAGTTACATTCAATTGGTCTTCAACGTCTAATGAAAATGCTTCTTGAATTGTAGAAGATTTAACATTTCCATTACCAACAGCTGACTTCAATTGAGATAATGCCGGCCCATCAGATGCATTGTAGCTTATATTGGGGCCCCATAATGGTGCTTCGCTAACCAAGCGTGGTTTTTTCCCACCTAATGCTGGAAAAGCAGTTTCATCGGAAATTGAGGGCACAGAAGCACTCAGAGAGTGTTCATCAGCGCCCCCGTTTTCTTTATCAGCAGAGACATCATCGAAATCAGTAACACTATTAGTCAATGGTGGGAGACTCTCATCATATCGCTTTCCGGCGTTGACTCTTGCGGCAATGATTTCAGCTGGGGTGGACATTCTCGAAAAATTCGACTATAACAGTAAGAACAATGGGCGATGCTATTTATAAGCAGAAGACGTTATCAACTTAAAAGCCGATATGATTCGGTAACCAAATTTGTTCACAAACTTTCACTTCGGGCGAACCAACCGTAACTTTCGTTATAACCAAAAGTAAAGTTTTATAACTCGTAAATTAAAAAGACTTCAAACTTTTTGGGAATTTTTTAGTCTCGCTTAAATTAGTTCGAGACAGTTCAGATCAGGAAGCGAGATCTGCATATTTGCAGTCACTTATATACAATTTTGATGTTACCTTAAACGACCGTAATATAACTAAGCGATTCTATAAATGGGGGAATAAATTATTAACGCCCGAACTTCTTTAGTTCGAAATATCGAAGGAATGGATATACGATCCCACTAAAACCCATAACTAACCACATACCTATGTCTGCGCCATACTCGCCACCGACTTTGCGTGCAACCGGACCTATCCAGTATACTTGGGACATGCCGACCACTGCTCCAACTACTCCTATGATAAATGATAATGATGATGCAATCCCAAATGTGATAACACTATAATTGTCCCAAGCATCCCAATTATAATGATCCTTCTTATCATGTTTTGGGTTAATGTTTTCAGTCCACTGGTCTGGAGGAAATTCTTTAGTAAATAGATGAGCAAATCTGTCTGTTCTAAATATTAAATTCTCCTCTAATAATAGTATGAAGTACATTGATATCCAGTATCCTAACATTGGCAAAAAATTACCCAATATCGTGGAGAATTTGTTCCTTCCGGCTAAAGCACAAACAGTATAAATGATAACAACCACAAGTGTCCAAATACATCTTGGCACCTTCGAAAAGTATGGACTTGACACTTGGATATTAAATACTGCTGAATAGGTTGTCACTATAGTATTGGATATCAATGAGAGGAATAAGATTACCATTAAAAATTTACCTCCTCCGTTCCACCTTTGGAATATCTCACTAACTAAGCCACCTGGACCACTAGATTCATAGGTCAGATACAAAGACTTTTGGTTTAAAGCTATATTCCCTAGTAAAAGACCCAAAACTGCGACAAAGGTCGAGGGAATAAATATTGTAACAAATGTTAACCAGAAGATGTGGGCATCACGAACTCCTTCTGGGAAAAATATATAATAATCCAGGGCCATTCCTGCCCATGTCGCCGTACTTGAGTAGCACAAAGAGAAAAACGATAGAAAATTGCCCTTAACTGTTGCGCTATCTAGGCCCGATTCATTGTGATCGGAAAGAAGGTCATACTTATTCGATGCAACTACGTAGAGAAGAACGAAAGCGACGAAAACTGGACCACTCATATAAGTCTCGTATCTCAAGACTTGTTTTATACCTAATACAGCAATAATTAACGCAATTATGGACCCAATGATGATACCAACAACAACTGGGATCTTGCCATTGCTTATTGCACTAAGAATCTGGCCGCCAAAAACTGCATTCACGACACACCACCCAAGTTCACCGAGGATGCTTATTAAACTCACTATCATTATGAACCATCTTCCAAATAGGTATCTAGCAGTAACCATTTGCCGACAACCAGATCTTGGGCCCATCATTGAGCCATACGCCGCAATCACACATCCTAAGGTTTGTCCAATTATCCCTGCAATCAACGCATTCCTTAAACCAAGCCCGAATGTCAAAGATCCCAAGTAAAAGGATGATTGTGCAGTGAGACCACAACAAGCCGAAAACCATAAACCTGCCACGGAAAGCATTTGTTTGTAAACATTTTGGGACCTTTCATCCGGTGGTATTCTTTCTATGCCTCTACTCTCTATCCCTAATGCATCTAAACGTGAAAAAGCTCTCTTGATGTTCAGCCAAGAGAACTTCCTTTCCGAAGGTCTCGAATCAAGCAGCAACAGGCTCGTAGACCTCTTCGGCGTCACCTTATCTGAGTTGAGAGACTTAATGTCCATTTTCTCACTTTAATTTCTTATTTCCTCCCTAGAACCTTATCAAAATCAATCAATACATATATTGCAGGTATTGACAGTTACGTACATATATCTCCGAAGACAAGACCCTCGGTCAGCAAAATGGAGTCGGAAGTTAGATCCCCTAAATTACTGCTTGGCTATCAGAACTTTAGCAGTAGGAAACTGGCGGCCAGTTTTATCTCAAGACAATAGAAATGAGCAAGCAAAAGTTCAAAGAAAATGCATATATGCGGCGATGCACAATTTGACAATCTATCTTCACCTTCGGTAAAATTAGACAAAAAAAAAACTGATAAAAAAAATTAAACGAAAAAAAATCAGCCCGACGCGGGGGTCGAACCCGCAACCTTTTGATCGCTTCTCTTTTTTGAATAAGAGTCAAACGCTCTACCGATTGAGCTAGCCAGGCCAATCGTTAAGTATTGTTAGCAAACGCAAACATATATTCGGGATTCAACGATTAGACTGATTGTCACGTTAATTGTAACATATCTGAAGATGTGTAACCTCCAGACTCGTTTAAAGTATGTTTTATGTTTTATGTGTAATGTTTTAGATATCCCTTTATAGTTTCCCCACAGGGTACCTCTCAGCTATATAAGGATGGTCTTATTCCTTCCTTATATTGCTGTTCAGCTTTTCCCTGTAGAATCTATTATAGTTCTTATTAAAGACTACCAAGTTCTTAACAAAGTATTGTAAGGGATCAGTCTAATAACTGTACACAAGTAGACATAAAAGGAGGAGTGTTGCAAACAGCTACGAATGAGTGTTGCAAAAGTATATACAGTGCGATAGTCCCCACGAGTAGAATGTGTTAATTCTACTAGGGTTTCCTAGATAGCGTAACTATTCATAAGCTTAGAGTAGTCAAGTGTTCAATAGGAATCACCTAAGTATAGTAGTACCCTTTAAGACGTCTATTTAGACAGCCCTACAAACCACACAAGTATTGTCAGAGAACCAACGCAGATATTATGTATGTGTCACGGGACTCAGCGTCTAACTCGGCTGCTAACTCAGCGGCTAATCAGATCCCCTACTTAAAAAAAAAAGATTGTTCCTTGCTAACTACAAACTAATTAGTTACGATATATATTCTAGTACACTCTTCTTATGTTGAGAGCCCCCCCCCCCCTCCACACTATAATTGGGTTAATACGCTAACAAGTATGATAAGGAACTGCTCCACCCATACCATATTATGAGACAAGCAGATATTTAATTAGTTGCAAACTATCAAGACTGATAATACGTATGTATTATTGACGAGCGAATAAGATATTGATCAGGAAGTTATAATGATTGGTAATTATGGTCAATAATGCCAATTATAGGAAGACTTACTTTGGCATTATCTAGGGCATAAATAAAGACCACGTAGTTTAAAAATCGGAAGCTCATTAACTAAGAAGAAAGTTTTACAAGTACACAAGCCCATTAGATTCCAGAATGTTTAACATAATGTGTTATGAATTGATTTTGTGCACCATAACATGAGGCTATCCTTATTTAGTTGCAAACTATTAAGTCCATTAATACGAGCATATGAACGTCTAAGAGATTGATAAATACAGTTAGCAATTCAGAAAATAGGAGGGGTAGTCATACTATTGTATTATACAAATACAAAAAGGATAGCTCATAACGATTTTCTTTGGATCTTTGTATAATTTCTGAGGGGTTGTGCTTAGAGAATTTCCCACATTACTTGCCAGTTGTTACACTAATTTTGTTATATTTTGCAGCTATATAAAAATAATGGTAGAAGGTAGACCTTATATCTTCATTATCTAAATAATAAAATAAAAATCCGATACTAAGAACCTTTGAAAACCACTTTATCTAAAGATTTGATTTCCTGTGGTTTGAGTTATCGTACATTGTTTGTTATGTATGCTTCGATCTTTTTGTGATCGCGAAAATCAAATTTGAACACAAAATTTTCATTCACTTCTTAAAAGGATTTCATCAGAATAAAGACGTTATGCCGGTAAAAGCAATACCAAAGATATCGCTTTCTCAAAATGGTGTTAGGAGTAATATAAACTCATGTTTTAAAATAAAATTTCAATATTGTAATTGGGGAGGCTCCTCCGCAGGAGCAAGGGCTCTTTTAACATCTGGAGCTTTCAATAAGTTGGCGACTAGCAAACCATCGACATATTTCGAGATAGTGAAGAGTCAAGGCCATCCTACACTTACATTTCATTTCAATAACAATACATCCAAGGTGGTGGACATTAAGAACTTACTGCCCAGAGATATTAAGCAAACGCTAAACGAATACTCACAGAGGAGTGGCAATGAGCTAGCCAAGTTTAATCAAAGAGTTATTTCGAACAATGATTCGGTGAGAGGTATATGGTCACCACTACACGTTCACAAAGATGTTAGACATAGGATATAAAGGTTTTTTTCTGTTGGTAGCATAAGCATAATTTTGTAAATAAATGAAGAAATAACTGAAAATGTACGTAACGTATGCCCAGTAAGGACATTTTGTAGAAAGGAAATTTTGTGCAATGTTTAGTAGTTGTGCCATGTTTAACATCCTAAGATCTGTTGCCATTCTCTGAGTTTTGAAAGCATATGCCGGTCAAGTATGTGGTTAAAAAAATTAAAAGAGAAATGCGGACATCGTTATGGGAAACTGAGAACGAAAAGGGTTTCCGTTTGGGAAAAAATGTTCGCTCTCAGCTAACAGTTACGTGCAAATGGGCTCGATGTTTCCTTCCAAAAGAAGACAAGTCAAGAATAAGACTAAATGACGAAGATGAGCCATGCCAACACGATTTGAAAAAACTTGAAATGTTATTTTCTGCTCTTGTACACTGCTAGAGGTAGTTAAGCATCATGGTGAATTATAAAAACTATCAGCAGATATTAAATTTGTCGCTAAAGCCAAAAAGCCCTCGAGGAGCAACTACTAAGAGGACCAGAATTACTGGTAAATGCGGAGTTCACAAAGAGACTCAAAAAAGAAGAACAAGGACGGGGTGTTTAACTTGCAGAAGAAGGAAAAAGAAGTGCGACGAAGACAAGGTAGATGGTAAATGTCAAGCTTGCACAAGAAACTTTTTGGAGTGTAGCTGGGCACCAGATTTGAATACTGAGGATGCATTTCATTCAAAACCGGAGCAAAGAGTTCATTTTGACCTCGCAACGACACCTAATATCATCGAGGAAGATGAGAAGCATGTAACTGCTTATCCTACGCCAGTACTGACTCCTCCGGCAGAAGAAAGTCTGGTCGAGGAAAGTGAACCTGAATCACCTATGTACGTACATTGTTCTGGTAACGATGGTACGTCGAGTATTAAAAGCGGGTTTGGGGAAAAAAGGAATGTTGGCTATCCTAAATTTGTTATAACATCCTTCGATAAAGAGAAAGCGCTATGTCATGTTTCGACAAAATAAGCTTGACTATAAAAAGGGTGCTCTGAGGTATATATATTGTATTTAATTCTCAAATCTCTGATTTCACGGGAGCAACATTTTGTGCAGCTCAGATGGTTAAAGGTAGATTGTAAAAGTTAATGACAGGATAGGGTAAATTTCATTAATTGACGTGTTTTATTGTAATAATATAAGCTGCGCAGTATGCTAGTAATTGTGGCTTTAGACAGGAAATGAAATGTGGCTGCGAAGTTGCGAGATATACTAAAGCTGTTGTGAATAGCGTGGGGCTCGGTAATCAGCTAGACAGACATATAAAGACCAAATCTATAGTACTGCAATCTTAAAACAGAGACAGAGAACAACGATACACAACATGGCGATCACACATAATTACGGTAATTTTGATACTCATTTTAAGAAGGATCAGGACGAGATAGACGACGACGGAATTTTAACAGTAAGCAAATCAAGCAGAGAAAATGCTAAATTTCCTGAATATCTACCATCTTGGGATCCTAAGGAAAAATATCCTCCGTTGGAGCCTTTCAAACACGTTGATCCTGGCCATAGAGCACACCCTGAGTTACTAAACTTGTTTCCAAAAGATAATGATCACAAGTTAAAAAAAATTACTCCCAAGTTTGGTACAGAAGTTTCAGGTATACAATTGTCCACCTTAAGTGATGAAGCAAAGGACGATTTATCTGCTTTTGTCGCACAGAGAGGTATAGTTGTTTTTAGGAATCAAGACTTTGGTAAGCGTGGTCCGCAATTTGCAGTCGATTATGGTAAATACTTTGGTCGTCTTCACATTCATCCAACATCAGGCCACCCAAAAAATTTTCCTGAGCTTCATATAACTTACAGACGCCCTGATCCTGGAGAATTCGAAAGGAATTTTGCAGACCGCACAAGTAATGTCATCTGGCATTCCGATGTCTCTTATGAGTTACAACCTCCAGGTATCACATTTTTTAGCGTATTGGATGGCCCGGAGTCTGGTGGAGATACCATTTTTGCAGATTCAGTTGAAGCTTATAACCGTTTGTCTCCAGAATTTCAAAAGAGAATTGAAGGGCTTCATGTTCTCCATACATCAGAAGACCAAGCTACAAACTCAAGAAACTATGGTGGCGTTGAAAGAAGAAAACCTGTTTCTCATATTCACCCTCTTGTCAGAGTTCATCCTGTAACGGGAAAGAAAAGTTTGTATTTGAACAAAACATTCGGAAGACAAATAGTTGAGTTAAAGCGTGAAGAATCGGATGCATTATTGGGATTTTTGGTTAGCCATGTTGAGGAGTCTCATGACATACAGTTAAGAGCACAATGGGAGCCTAATACAGTGGTTATCTGGGATAACAGAAGAACAGTTCACTCTGCTATTGTTGATTGGGATAGTCCAGTGTCAAGACATGCATTCAGAATAACACCGCAAGCTGAAAGACCAATTGCAAACCTCGAAGAATTAAATGTTAAAGATATTTAGTTATGAAATAATGAACTATTAGTTTAGTATAGTTCTAATTCTCCAAAATAAATTACTTTGTTTCTTGCTTTTCTCAATAACCTGTCTTTGGTTGTACAGCACGAAGATGGCGCTGATTGTGTTTTGAAACTGTGGCGTCAAAATTTTTCGCAATCATTTCAATTCCCCAGTTTTCGTGTTATCTGAGAGCAATTATTATCTTCTTTAGTTTTTAGAATGTACATAAGATCGTTTGACCAATTGGAATCTTCCATTCAAATTTCCGTTCGGCTACTGATTGTATATCAGTAGTGTTCTAAATGTTTATTCGGATCGGCTCGGTTCGCCGATCACTATGAAATTTGCAGCTTGACTGGAACCCATTTCACGTGAGTTTTGATTACCCTTATTATCTTTGCTAATGCAACCGATCACTTTTGGAGCCACAGTTATGGAGTCCGAGTTCTATTAAAGAGGCCAAATTTCGTTTTCGATAATGCTTAAATAAGTAGCTTACCGAGTTTATATAATGTCAATAAAACCAGCTGCTAACGATTTCGATATTCACTTTAAAGAGGGGCAAGATGAAGTAGGTGAAGATGGTGTTTTAATTATCAATAAAATGAACAGAGATAACTCTCATTTTCCTGATTTCTTACCAACTTGGGATCCTAGAGAGAAGTATCCACCCTTAAAGTTTTTCAAACACGAAGATCCAGGTCACAGGGCGGACCGTGATCTCCCTAATTTGTTTCCAAAGGATGTTTCACATAAATTGAAGAGGATTACCCCAAAATTCGGTACTGAAGTTAAAGGTATTCAATTATCAGAGTTGAATGACAAGGGAAAAGATGAGTTGGCCCTCTTTGTTGCTCAGAGGGGCGTTGCAGTATTCAGAGACCAAGATTTCGGTAACAAGGGACCTCAATTTGCGGTAGAATACGGAAAACATTTTGGTCGCCTTCATATCCACCCTACGTCTGGACACCCGAGAAACCATCCTGAACTTCATATAACCTACAGACGTGCTGATCCTGGTGAATTTGAGAGAACTTTTGCTGCAAAGACAAATAATGTTGGCTGGCATTCTGATATCTCTTACGAGCTTCAAGGCCCAGGAACTACTTTTTTCAGCGTTCTTGAGGGTCCTGAGTCAGGAGGAGATACAATTTTTGCGGATACTGAAGAAGCTTATAACCGTCTTTCCCCAGAATTCCAAAAAAGATTGACTGGTTTACATGTGTTACACACTTCAAGCGATCAAGCATCACACTCAAGAGGAAGAGGTGGGGTTGAAAGAAGGGAAGCTGTTTCCCATGTTCACCCTCTTATCAGAACTCATCCAGTTACAGGGAAGAAAAGTATTTACTTAAATAAGCCATTCTCCAGAAGAATAGTTGAGTTGAAGAAGGAAGAGTCTGACTATTTGCTAAAGTTTCTTTTCGATCATATTGAGTTGTCCCATGATTTGCAGTTAAGAGCACAATGGGAGCCTAAGACAGTTGTTATCTGGGATAACAGAAGAACAGTTCACTCTGCTATTGTTGATTGGGATAGTCCAGTGTCAAGACATGCATTCAGAATAACACCACAAGCTGAGAGGCCTGTGGAGGATCTTAAAGACTTAAATAAAGAAGAATACGCCGTTGGCGATCTTCAAGATAGCTTTGAAAAAGTTTTACGATAGTTACATGTTAAAAATAGTTGCACAAATGATAATAAAAGTTTATTGCAAACATATATATTGAAAAATAACGACATTTCAATCAAAACATAAAAGTAATAATTTACGCATTGTCGAGTAAATAATTAGTAGCCTCTTCTATATTCCAATTACTACGCTTCAAAGCATCTAGTGAAGTAGCTTCATCAAATCCCATTCCCTTCAACTCATCAATAGACATCTCTTGGGATGACTCCAATGTATGGTCCAATTTAGGCCTCTCTGTGTTTACTTTAGAGTTGCCAAATCCTGCAAATAGTTTTTCCCATTCATCATTGGGGTTACTTGATGATCCAACGCTGAAATCAGGTGCGTTCAGACGATAGTCCTCTTCTGACAGTGCATTTGTAAACTCATTTGAGAAACCAAAATCTTGTCTATTATTGAAATCATCTTCTTTATTGTCATCATCAGCTGCAGCCTCGAGGCCCTCAAAATCATCTCCGAAAAGGTCATCGTTTGAGTCTTTCTCATTGGAAGCAGGGGCAAGATCATCAAACGCATTATCAAAGTCATTTCTAGATCCTGATGGATACTGCAGTTGATTAGAGTTACTAGGATTATTTGGAAGCATATCTACAGCATCATCAAACCTATCGTCCCTAGATTCGCTGTCGGAGGAACCGTTTTCTACTCCTAGTTCCTTGATTGGAGGGAACTCTCCACCAGCCATGGCACTACTTCCCTCGTCTCTGTCATTAATGGGGTTCTTGATAATTATAGTTTCCCTATTATTCTCAAAGTCGCCGTGCGAACCGAGTTTGCTCTCATTGCTTCTAGCTTCTTCAGCATTAACTAATTCAAATGACTCTACTCCCGACGACAACTTATCACCCTCACTGGAATCATCACGATGAGCAGCACCTGGTTCACTGTAACCACCTTTTTGATTACCTTCATAAGAGTTCTTTATTTCAGGTTGTCCTGATTGACGACCATGACTAACGTCATGGCCAAGAGTCTCACGATCACTCATTTCTTCTATATTATCATCACGAACAGAGAGTGATGCATTATTCTGGATGCTAGAAGTCAATGACTCTGTGCGCTGAACGCCTACTAAAACACCAGGCATGCCAACCATTCCTCCTACTATACCAGCGTTTCCTTCATGTGGAAACTGGTATTCAGAGGTATTTGGTGAAGTGACAGGGGTCTCGTCTTCATTCTCTTTAAAATCAGTGGTTGAAGAGGAAACTGTTGCATTATTGGCTCTATCATTCACACCTAAATCATTGAATTTGTTCTCAAGATCGCCTTCTCTTTGTCTTGTAGCTGGGTTGACAGCGTCATTTATACTATCGGTACTACTGAATTTATTTCTAGGGTGACCCTCAGCTTCAACTGGGATACCAGCTACCTCCCTATTCTCACTATTTCTGGCATATTCATTTTCTGGAGCATTAGAATTGTAGCGCCTAGCTAATTCTGCTCCTCCAGCTAAAGCACCAATCCCTGCACCGACTCCTGCGGCTATTCCAGTAGATCTTGAGGTATTTGGCCTTTGTTGTTGAAGATGGTGAATTTCGTTTAAGTTAGATGATAGTCCTTTATGATCATTCTCAAGGTCTATCTGCCTTTGGCCGTGTTCTTCATACTCACTTTGAAGAGCACCGTTAGATGAGTGCAAATCTTGTATTTTACTTTTCATTTCTTGCACCCTCGCTATTGCCACTTGTACTTGTGATTTCCTAACTGATACTTGCTTCGAGAGTTTTTCATTCTCGGTAGTAACAGATTTTAAAGATCCTTCGGTTTCGGCATTCTCAGAGTTTAAGTAACCAAGCCTTTCCTTGAGACTTCTATTATTACTTTGCAATTCTTCTAAACTAGACCTTTTCTCCTGCAACTCGGTCGAGAGACTATTAAATTTTGCTTCCGCGATCGAAGTCTCAGACCTAAGAGCTTCAGCTTCTTCTCTGGCCGATGATAGATTGGAATCTACTAATTCCATTTGCTTGACTTCATGTTGGTAGGACAACCTTAGTTGCTTTAATTTTGCATCAATGTCCTTCTTGGTCGATAAAATTTTGTTCAACTCTGCATCGGCTTTACTCTTTTTATCTTGAAGTGAAGTCGTCTGGGAGGTTAGAGACTTTATTTGATTCGACACGTTAGCAATATCAGTCGTTGCCTGTGACAACTGCCCAGAAATTTCCTTATCTGCTAGGAGATCTTCGTTTTGACGAGAAGCTTGCAGAAAATCATTCGATGATGGTGCCAACGGAGACGCCAGTCTCATATCCGAGTCAAAATTCCCAGGACGTGGTGAAGGACCACGATTTCTGGTGTTCGTACTGGGAGCCCGTTTCACTGGTGGAGGAACGGCACGCAATGCATCATAGTTGATAGCCTTAGACTCCATGTTAACTTTATCTGAAGGAGTCAGATCCATAGTTACCAGTCTAGACTCAGGGATATTTTGAGGTGTGTGTTGCCTTTCTACTCTGGTGTCCTGCAAGGTTTCTTCATGAGATGGTCTCAACTGACCTTGCATAAGACTTTGGCCAAAAGTAGATGTCGGCTTAAAACCTCCGAGACTACGCTCCTTCAAGCCTTCTTGGGAAAGATCACTGCTAGAGACTCTTTTCTGAGCTTCCTGAGATGGTGCTGGAACAGGAGTTGTGTTTGAACTCCCGAAAACATCTACTAAGTCATCCATCGCTGTTTTTTGCTTCTCGAGGGGTTTATGAGGTTGTGACACAGAAACTGGAGCTGGAGCCGAGGTTGGAGCCGATGCCAGAGCCTGAGACCATGTCTCAGGATGTTGGCTCAGAGATCCAGTATTTAATGATGACGCCGTTCCCTGTTTCAACGAATGGAGCAAAGACTCCGGAACGATATTGGGAAGATCTTCTCCCTGCAAACGCTTATTGACTAGAAACATGGCAATAGAGAATTCCAATATGGTAAAAGTACCCGTGTTTTGAATGTCAGAAAGGTCCCAAATAGAAGCTAAATCTTGTTGACTAAGTTTTGAAGTCATCAAGAACGAAGCCACTTGATCAGGGCTTAATTTCCCTGACTTAGTTTTGTCCAAGTTATCGAATATAGTGGCATATTGCTGCTTCATAGTGGGAGAGGCAACCCAGTCTTCCCCCTGTGTGCCAGCTGTCCCCAACTCCGAAGAAGGATGCCTTACAGTAGTTTGTTGCGAACTCACCGAACCATGGGATACTTGCCTAGTGTCATTGTTCTGTAATCCATTCGTTCGAAGTGATTGCCAGATGCTTTCGGATAAGAAAGGTGGTAGTTGTTTAATTGAACCACTTAAAAGACCTTGGATTAAATACATTGCAATAACGAATTCACTGATACCCAATTTACCAGAATTATTACGATCCACAAGACTCCAGATTTGACCTAAAGTGGGAGTAGGCAACTTTGCCTTCAAAAAGATATCTCTTGCCTTGGGGCCCGTAAGCTCACCATATGGAGAACCTACTGTTTTCACGAATAAGTCACTAAATTTTTGACTGTCAACCTGGTCAACAGCATTTAAAGAGTCCTGAGGTTGATGCTGCGCCGTAGTGGAACTCAGGGGAACATACGAGCTCGGCTGAGTTTGCATGAGCGAATTGTCTGTTACTTGTGGTTGTAAAGTCATAGAAGGGCTAGCGTTTGATAAGTTAGCGAACTTGGGTAAAGGTCCAGGATATTCAGCTAATTCAGCTGTAGGCCTTTTACCTGATTGGGTCTGCCCAATTAGCCTCATTGCAAAACAGAAGCCAAACTGGGTCAAGAAACCAAGATTGTTATGATCGGCAAGTTGCCATATTTCTCCTAATATCGCTGGCAGTAACCCTGACCTTTCGAAAGTTAACCGTGCTTTATCTCCAGTGACTATTCCTGTAGACTCAGAATCCAAGGATTTAAACAATTGAGAATAAAACTGCTTCTCGTCTGCAGTCAATCCTACTTTGAACGTAGGTGAAGCTATATTTTTTGTTAGTGAAACTAGACAACTACGTAGCTAATCAATTTGAGCTTCATCTATCTTCCGAATACATACACAGTGATATACTCATATCGGAAATAGTACTTCTTTATAATCCTGTAGTTCCGAATATTAAGCAATTTTAAGAAACATAAGCTACCAGCAGCACTATTGGTGATCGAGGGATAAAGGTTAAGCTCACCGACTTAAAAATTGTGCCTCACACTACGAAATTAGTTTAGGCCGTTAAAGAGTGGTAAATGTAATTAAAATGAAGAATCACACAGTAGAAAGGCGTAAATGGTGAGATTTAAGAAACTAAATTCATTATCTTATAACCCCTCCAACATCAGGATGGTCATAAATTTCATATGCCATGTCATCTCCCAGCTGGTAAAGGAAGCCTCATTGCGAATGTCGTGAAAAATGTCACCACTTCCGATGAGACGAAACTTTTTCTTAGATTTTAGTAGCGAAAGTCTCCCATATAGGTATTAAGACACTTAAAGGATATGAACAGAGGTAGAGGTGGCTTTAGAGGTGGCCGTGGTGGAAGAACTGGCCCTTCTCAGTTTCAACAGGGACCACCTGATATCATTTTGGAAATGGGTACTTTTCTCAAGACCTGTGAAAACGACGTAGTCTGTCGCTCAGTTAATGTCAAGGTACCTTACTTCAACGCACCAATCTACTTAGAAAATAAGACTCAAGTGGGAAAAGTGGACGAAATTTTAGGTCCAATTAACGATGTATTCTTCACAATCAAAACTTCTGAAGGTGTCAAAGCTGATTCCTTCAAAGATGGTGATAAATTTTATATTGGCTCAGATAAATTATTACCTCTCGAAAGGTTCCTTCCTAAGCCAAAGCCTGTTGGTCCAAAGATTAAAAAGAAGTCTGCAGGTGGAGCTTCAAGGGGCGGGTTTGGCGGTCGTGGTGGACGCGGCGGTAGTAGAGGTGGCTCAAGAGGTGGATTTGGCGGCCGTGGTGGATCTCGTGGTGGATTTGGTGGCCGTGGTGCTAGAGGTGGGTTTGGAGGTCGTGGTGGCTTCAGAGGAGGCAGAGGGGGTAGAAGGTAAATACTTGAGCTTTCTTACTCCGTTCACTGATGCTATTATAAAACATAAAATGAATAAAGAGAGGAATAGAATGAACTCTTATCTCCTGCCTAAGGGATATATATATATGTACATATATGTCTATATTTTAAGATCATTATTCAGGTGCATTTATGTATAATATTATTTGAACTATCTCGTAAAATTGGGTTGGCAACTCTCCATTATTGATCGCCTTAACTCCTTATAGCCATATCTCCTTCGAATATAAGAATTAACATGCAGATTATTGAACATCAATCGAGGCCAGCTTGGTAAACGGTCAAAACCTCCGGCTTTGATGAGTTTAGTGTAATAGTTTAATATTCTTTGATTCCCTTCTTCAATAAACTGCTGCATGTCTTTTCTTTCGATTGATTTAAGAGTCGATCTCTTTGGCATGTGCTTAGAAATTATTTGATCGACTTTGGTGAATATTAAATCGAAAGATATACCTTCTTCAGTGAGAAATTCAATCATTTTTTGATTTTCGTCTATAAGTCCTAGCGTGCTATCAATTAAAATGAAAACCTTTCGCAACTGTCTACGTTTGGAAAGATATTCTACCACTAAGTCTCCATGTTCTTGAGCCCCAAACTTGCCATATCCAGGAGAATCAACCAAACGAAACTTGCCACCAATATCGAAGCAATTAAGCATCTGCGTGAATCCAGCTCTTCTAGAAACAAAGGCATGCTCCGTTGATGCTCCAATGCTCCTATTTTCATCTTTATTGAGCAAAAGAGTATTGATTAGTGAAGACTTACCTGCATTTGCATGACCAAGAAAAAGAACTTCAGGGAAAGGTCTCAAGTTGTTAGGTTTAGCAAGAATAATTTTCATTATCTTCTTCTCCAGATGTGACAAGTCATTTTTCTGATTCAAAAGGTTGTAGATAACATCCGGTATATCATTGTAGGATTTAGCTGCCCATGCTTGACCAACTTTAGCACCATTGAAAAAGCTTTGTATCCTAGAGATCTCAGACTTCTTATGAAGTGAAGATGGAAAAGGGTTGAAGTGTGCGTTCAATTTCGTAGGAGTAATGATCAAGTTAGATACGTTTTTTAGGGCACCTGTATCTTCACTTTTTCTCACTATCTTAGCATCATAAGTAATATTAATGTCTTTCGAATCTCTTTCTAATGAAGAAACAAGATAAGAAATCGAATATTGGCGCAAGAATTTTGAATGATGTCTCGTCAGTTCAATTGTCTTTAGCATCTTCATGGTTGTGTATCAAAGAAGAAGGTTTTCTCGCGAAAATACGTTTGAAAACTAGACGCAGTTCCTAACTGCAAGAGTTCTGATAATAAGACAAAAGCAACCTCTCATCTTGAATACTTTTCAGCTTTTTGCGACCATTCAATAATAATGGCGGTCTTTAGCATACGAATTCCAGTGTTAATATGTAAGGCATAACATGATTAATGAGGATTTTACTCCCATGAGCTAGAATTGGTACTAATAATAACTTTAGTGTTTTCTTTGAGCATCATGGTTGCACTTTACTTGGGTTTAGCCTCAATAAAGCTTGTACATGACAAGATTGTTCATTTCTTGACATTTTTTATTTTAACAACTGAGTTTTACTTCCTCTTTGATACAAATCATAAGTCATTAAAGCTACTCAGGTACGTAACCTTTTTTGTTTGTACTATAGGAGGAGCTGTGCTCCTGGAGTTTTTCCAGACTTTGATGAACAGTGACAGAGTCTTTGATTATCTTGACATTGTCTCAAATATCCTTGGAAGTGTGATCTCATTAGTTGGTACCTACATTTACGAACAAATTACTAGGAGGAATAGGCGTCGCACAAAACAAAAGAACTTGCATTATAACTTGGGAAATAGCACAGAAGCGACAGAGACTGCTGGCAACGATGATACTCAGGAGTATGTAGCTATTCAGTTAAAGGATATGGAGCCCTAGGTTTCCCATCGTGTTTTATAATTCGATGGTCTTCATGATTTTCTTCAAATATTGATGACAAATCACATTGTCAGTGTTATTAAAATGTCAGTGGACAGAGTTAAGCTTTGTAAGAGTGTATTGAGTATGCTGCATTAATAATTAGGTATCGCTCAGAAGTAAAACTGCTTGACCCGATTGTAGATTGAGCCATTCTTTATCTTGATGCTCCACAAGCAGGAATTACTGTATATAAAACAGTAAACAGTGGGAACTACGTTTTCGAAGTGAAACACATATGGGGTTTGCTTTAATTTATATATTAAAGTTAATCAGCGGAAAAGGATATATGGAAGGCTTCTGCGCAAAGGTCAACAAAGATATATAAGAGTAATAAGTATCATATTATTCTTTCTCCTTAGCAAAAATGCCAGAAGCTAAGGATAATAATGGAACTGTTTCATATGATGGCCTCCCTGAGATATCCTTGCCCGACAACGAAAGCTTTCAAAGGAAAGGTCACAGCAAGGCAAGGAACAATGTAAGTAACCTTAATAATGGCAATGGAAATGAAAATAATCAAGATTTAGTGCACAATGGACAAGGGCGCCCTCTAAGAGAGAGTAGTGATTTACCGCAACTTTACGACAGTGTATCCTTAACCTCTTCGGCATCTCACAATGAGGGTAAAAAAGCACCAAGGGAACATCTGTCCTTTTGGGGAGGTGAGCGAGAGTCACCTCGGGTGATACCAAACACTTTTTCTTATCTTAACAAAGACGACAAGCAAGAAATGAGATATAAAAATGAAGAAGATGAAGAAATGGACAATCGGCCATACAAAGAGGAAAGGAATTCAATAGCAAGAGACCCAAGAAATAGCCAAACTCTTAACCAGGAAAGTGTACAGGCACTTAATAGAGAAAATGAGTTTCATGGAGGTGAAGACCCTAATAGACAAAAATTTATTAGGAAATTTCAGATTTTCGGTAAGCGTAAGAATAGAGACAGGAAAAAATCTGTTGCTCCTCCAGTCAAACTGCTAGATGGAGATGATGAAAATGATATTAGAACAGGAGAGAGAGCAGAGCATTTGATCGCTACACTTAGTATTGGATCTCCTGCGATTAATATTCTTGCTTCTTGTTTGTTAGAGGATGAGCATGGAATTACAAGGTCACCATTATTATTGACATTACTAGGAATAAAAGTGAAAGATATTTCTTCCAACCATAACGCGAAACTAAGAAGATTTCGAATTGACTTAGAATATGGTGTTGGACCTCAAAGAATGAGATGGTCCGTGGAGAAAACAGCTAAAGATTTGTTGTACTTGCATTCCAAGTTTAAGCTCGACAATTGGAGAAGTGTTAGTAACAAAAACGCGGCTGAACTTCCCAAATACCCAATTCCACCTTTGTTGTATCGCGATGGTAAACACAGAGGTAATGCTCATAAGGAAGAAGATTATCCAACAACACATGACGATACCGCTGGAAATCAGATCCCCATGTCTAATGATATCGATAGTCGTCTACTGCATCACGACAATATGTCTATGTTTACGGCTCATACATTTCGTGAGCAATTTGCAAATTTACGTACACATGTATCTAATCTTTCAAACTCGTCCGGGGAGTCTTCTGCGGATCACAAAAGATCTCGAATTCAAAAAAATCATGATTATATTCGTGATGTCAACAAGTATCTCAATGACTTAGTTCAGTTAGTCTCATTGAAACCACAATCAAACAGACTCTTTCAATTTTTTGAACTATCACCGATTTCATCACTTCTTAGTTACGAGACAGGATATTCTGGTAAACAAGGTATAATTCATATCGGAGGTACAGCAAAGTCACAGGGATGGAGAGTAGGCCATTTCAAAGCTAACGATTTGAAAGGTATGATTGACAGACGATCTGAAAAATGGTGTTTGATTCGGAACTCTTACGTGATGTATGTGTCGGATATTAACTCAACATCTCCTCTAGAAGTCTTTTTAGTCGACTCTAATTTTAGGATTAACTATAAGAAAGATCATATTGATGTCAGGGATGACGATGATTCAGATTATGATGATTCTTTTCTGCTACACCATAAATTAGCGAACATTGAAGAGAAAGAAAAAATACATAAAAGAGTTTTCAAGCATTTGAGGATTAGCCTCGAGAATTCCGAAAGGAAATTAATATTGGTGCCCAAATCTCATAAGGAACAAAAGTTGTGGATTGAATCTCTTAATATCATGAAAAACTCTACTCTCTGGTCAGAGAAAAACAGATTTAGCTCTTTTGCACCAATTAGACAAAATTGCTTTGCTCAGTGGTTTGTTGATGGTCGTGATTATTTTTGGGCAGTATCCTCTGCTATTGAGATGGCCAAAGATGTGATTTTTATTCATGACTGGTGGCTTTCACCTGAGCTCTATCTAAGAAGACCTGCAAATGGTAATCAGCAATGGAGAATTGATCGTCTACTTCAAAGAAAGGCACAACAGGGTGTCAAGATTTTTATTATTATCTACAGAAATGTAGGCAGTACCGTGGCAACTGATTCTTTGTACACCAAACACTCGCTTTTATCCTTGCATGAAAACATCCATGTTATCAGGTCCCCAAACCAATTATTACAGAATACTTATTTCTGGGCCCATCACGAAAAGCTTTGCATGATTGATCAGACGGTTGCCTTCTTAGGGGGGATAGATTTATGCTACGGTAGATTTGATACTCCAGATCATGTCTTAGTTGATGATTCAAAGGTCAATTTTGAATCATTGGACCCAAATGAAAGATTTACTAGTGAGGATTTGGTTAAGTTTCAAGTATTCCCAGGGAAGGATTACTCTAATCCAAGGGTAAAAGACTTTTTCGGTTTGGATAAACCATACGAATCTATGTATGATAGAAGCTCGGTACCTCGTATGCCGTGGCACGATGTTCATATGGTAACTTCAGGAAAGATAGCTCGTGATTTATCTAGACACTTTGTTCAACGTTGGAACTATCTTATTCGTCAAAAGAGGCCTAGCAGGTATACTCCTTTGTTAACACCCCCACCGGACATGACCGATGAAGAAGTTAAAGCACTTGGTCTAGAAGGTACTTGCCAAGTTCAATTACTTAGGTCTTCAGGACATTGGTCGTTAGGTTTAAAGGATCATGAGCAAAGTATCCAAAATGCCTATCTAAAGCTTATCGAGACTTCAGAACATTTTGTTTATATCGAGAATCAGTTTTTCGTAACATCATGTTTCATTGACGGCAATGAGATTCATAATAGAATAGGAGATGCACTTGTCGATAGGATAATAAGAGCATATAATGAAGGATCAGACTGGAAAGCGGTCATAGTTATCCCATTAATGCCAGGATTTGAATCCCAAGTAGACGAGCCAGATGGCTCCTCTGTACGTGTGATCATGCAGTGCCAGTTTATGTCTATTTCTAGAGGGTCTACTTCTATATTTGCAAAGCTCAGGAAATACGGCATAGACCCTGATGATTACATCCAGTTTTTTTCTTTGAGAAAATGGGGTAGAATTGGCCCATCTAGAACTCTTGTTACAGAGCAACTATACATCCATGCCAAGACGATGGTTGTTGATGATAGAGCTGCAATCATCGGAAGTGCAAATATTAATGAGAGATCGATGAGAGGTTTCAGAGATTCCGAAGTTGCGGCTGTGGTTCAGGATAAAGAGACTGTATCCACGACTATGAACGGCAAGCCGTATTTGGCTGGTAAGTTTGCACACACATTACGTATGAGACTTATGAGAGAGCACTTAGGCGTCAATGTTGATATTCTCGATATAGTCGAAAGACGCTTCAAGAGGTTTGAGAATTTTGCTAAGTCTGAAAAAGGCATTGAAGCCTCAACAAGCCATTTCAAAAGTCTTGATAACATTATATTGTCTGCCATGGTCGAATTGGCCTCACGTGATATCTTGAACCAATCCGAAGGAACATTCAGATGGCAGAATTTCAGAAATAAGAAAAACCTTGACAAATCCGTGTACCAAGTCCCATTGGACGACATTAAAGAAGACGAAGAATTGCATAATATTCCATCTCCGCTATCATTACCAGTTTCCTTCAGCAACAGAACAGGTTTGCATGAAGCTAATAAAGGTATAAGGGATAGGAAGAAGCATTCGTATGATGCAAGGGTCCAACATAATGAGAATCACAAGATGGACGTGTACGGTGACGGGCTAGACAAGTACAAAACTAAGTTGGCCAAAAAGGCAAGACTTAACGGTACTAAACTTTTGAGAGAGGCTGCTCAGAAAGCTATTTATACAAACCCTACGAGAGTTACACTACCAGATCTTGATAGTGTTCTAGACTTCTTGCATGCCGACGACTATGAAATGGTAGATGAAATGGATGAAGAATCAGAGAAGATTATAAGCGAAAGAAACAAGGAAAGGTGGTTTTTATTAAAGAAAATATCTTACCTCCAGAGAGTTTCAGCTAAAGAGAGTGATGATGCAGAAGAGGAGGCAAAGAAGCGAGCAGAGGCGGGATTTGAACCGCAAATTAACCTTCAGCAAGACAGTGACAGCACAAATTTATCTATTCGTGATGAGCAGTTTGAAAATGTGGATAATCTGGTAAATGGTCCACTAAATGGCATTTCTAATAATGACTCTTCAAGCAGATCATCAAATTCCTTACCTGAAAAGAAGCAAATAGACTCATACGCTAACGAAGTGTCGGAAGATATTCCTGTTATCAAGCTTAATGAAGAGAGCGCACGGGGTATTATTAATGATATAGAATCTAGGGGGGTGAAAAATCTTCGTAATTTCACTGATCCTTATTTGTTTGAAGATCCTTTGAACGAAGATTTCTATGAGGACCTCTGGCAGGAGACTGCAAGACGCAATTCCGAAATATTCAGAATGGTGTTCCATACACAGCCAGATAATGCTGTTGAATCATGGAAGGACTATAAGCACTTTTCAAAATTGAATAGTGCTTTCAAAATTTCACAACAGCATGAGGCAAAGTACCGAAAGCAGAATTTATCAAGAACCACAGAGAGCATCTCTGATGATAGCGATTCGGATGAAGATGAGCAAGTATATTTAAGGCCGGGGTTGCATAAAAGAACTACTGAAGCCAAAATCAACGTCAAAAAACTAGAGCAAGACGTAGGACTACTTGGCCATGTTCCTCCAGTGGTAAACAATACTATGGATTCTGCTGATACGCCTGAACAAAATCTAAGGAGACTGAAATTTAAAGATGCCTTAGGTGAAGTGCTGGAAAAAGAAAGCGACTATGGTGAAGAAAATGGTCTCAAAAATGAATTAAATACTGGCGACGATGTTCGTAATATTAATGAGCAACCTCGAAGTGACACTTCGAATTACCTTGATGATAAATTGGCAAATGCTAATGCCAATGAAGGGGGAGTACTGGGCTCTCAGACAAGCAATAGAAGATCAAGAAGGAAAAGGAATACTTTTTCATGGAGGCGCAGACCTTATTTGGGTGACAAGATATTCGAACGTGATTCTGCAGAGCGTCTTCTAAGGGAAATACGTGGGCATTTGGTTATGTTTCCTGTTGATTGGTTAGTTAGAGAACTAGAATCGGGTAACTGGTTTTACAATACTGACAGAATACCCCCTATTGATATATACGATTGATAAGAGCCATATGTTATCTTTTCGCAAATCTACTAAGTTATTTGATACATTTTCTAGTCTTTCCTGACTGTGAGCGTAGGGATCACGTGCTAAAATAAAAAGCGCGTGAGATAAAATGGGCCTTACGAAAAGCTTGAGACGTGGGCCAAGTAAGAGTCAAGACATGTTCCTTCAGATACTTTCATACCTAGGTATAGTGGTAGGCTTCTTGTTTCTAGTGCTAGCTATAGCATCTGGACTATATTATATATCTGAGCTCGTGGAAGAGCACTCAGAGCCTACGAAGAGGTTATTAAAGAAGTTGATATTATCGGTCATGGTGGCTCTCGTTCTACTTTGGATATTTGACGGATTTCCCTTCACATTGACGTTATTTTCATTGGCTTCCTACCTTGTGTATTTACAAAATCTTAACAAGTTTCCATACGTCCAATTGACGTCCCCAATATTTCTTTTTTCGTGCATTTTAGTGATTGCTAATCATGCCTTATGGTTTCGCCACTTTCATGATCCTTATATTCCACCACTTGAAGTACGATTGCGTCCTGACTATGTCCCTCCACATATCCCATCCTTTTCAGAGGTTTGTTCTTTTTTTGGTTTGTGCATTTGGTTGGTCCCATTTGCATTGTTCGTTAGTTTAAGCGTCAATGATAACTTGTTACCTCATCATATAGAAAACAGTACTAAAGAGAACAAAAAAAGTGGATTGGCCAAAGTTTTGGTATCAAATTTGAGAGAGTTTGTTTACACCATTAGCCGAAACTTTGGATATGAGTTGGATTCACAACATGGTACAATAGTATGAGAGGAGTTCAGTGAAATGTTTCGGCATTGTATCTTTATATATTGCTTACATTACATTTATTAGCCCCATAATTAATATAACATTATTTCATCTGTGGAATCACATTAGTCACTAAATTTTCAATTCTTTTTTGACAAAAAGTTCTTAACAGGTGGTCCAATGTGTTCCAAACTGAGTAAGAATGTGTCATGTCCATAGTTGCTGATATCAGTACCAAGCTCAGTGTACTGAATTTCGCCGCCTTTATTTACAAATTTCAATACATCAACGATTTCTCGTTGCTGCCAGACAGGGAAAAGTATATCAGATTCTACCCCTATCACGAGAACATCAATATGTCCGATCTTGCTAAGACCCAACTTTAGATCCTCAAACGCAGTTTCAGGCAGAATATGAGAGGACTGAACCTTTTCCTTATAAGGTTCAAGAGGCAAAGATCCATCATTTTGAACTGTGTCCTGGTAGAACAGCTTTTCCATTGCCATTCTATTTGCAACTGCCTTTTGTCTATTGGAAATCCCTAGGTCAAAAAGGTCCATACCTTTCAGGATATACAAAAATGAGTTTGCATCGTATTCTAACGAAAACTTCTCTCCTTGGTGATCAAGATAAGTCTCAACCAAAAAATCAGGGCATAAAGCAGGTGGCTGGGAATCATCTGCTCTATTTCTGCCAAATCTGTATTCCCATTCAGGTCCTGAACGATAAGTTACTGTCGCTATCTCTCTTGACAACTTCATTCCAATATGAGGAGGGATTCCTTCGTAATAAAACCCTCTGTTCCAGTTAGGGTCACTCATAAGAACTTGGCGCTGAGTATGCCTCAAAGCAATTGAATAAGGATGAGACCTCGCACACCCACTTATTGAAACTACTTTTTCCACCTCTTCAGGAAACTCCCAGGCATAGGCTAAGGATTGCATCCCCCCCATAGACGCACCTACACATGCATGTACTTTTTTTACACTGAAAACTTCATGTATAAGCTCCCTCTGAGCTCTAACCATGTCATTCACTGTCAATATGGGAAATCGTGTACCATAATAGTCTCCGTCTCCAGGATCCCTGCTAGAAGGGCCCGTGGAACCATAACAACCACCTAAAACATTAGTGCAAATCACAAAGTATTTAGAGGTATCTAAATACTTCCCAGGCCCAATAAAATTTTCCCACCAACCTGGTTTGGTGTTTTGCGGTTGAGACTTAGCATGCGAAGAAGCTGAAAGACCAGTATGTAGCAAAACCACGTTATCTTTAGCTTCATTCAAAACACCCCAAGTCTCATATGCTATCTCATATTTTGGCAAAAATCCTCCATTGTCTGTGAAGAAAGGCCCTGTGCTTCGAAAAAGATTGAAACCCGTTTGAACCTTCGAATAGGAAGGTTCTGGCCCTGTTTTCAACGAAGATGTAGCTTCTGAATTACAAGATAATGCTTCCGTCTTCTTCTCGAGCTTATCTAAACATGGAAATGATAACTGAGGGTTGGAGCTGGTAGTTCTCTTTGACTCTGGTGATGAACGAGCAACATCTGATAAGCATCTCCTTTTGACGTTAATGAAACCCTTGGAGATTGCATTCATGCTGAGGGATGGCCTTCCATATCTAACAACGGAGCATCCGCTTATTGACGCTAAGAGCATATCTGGCACATTAAGATCTTCACTGCTGAGTTTGTTACCTTATTAATTTAGATAACCATTAAACTAGATCTCGTACTACTTCACGTGATATCACACCTCCCCTTGGTTATAAAAAATAAATTTACGCAAAATAGCTGCAAATGAAACTGAGGTGTGCAGCGCCACGTACCTTTCGACGGCGTTTACTTGCTTACAAAATTGAATTGTCAATTCAAAAATTAAGACACCACTGGAACATCAGAATAGAGGGGTGATTTCTCCAGATTGCTATTATTCCATTGCTATTATTGCTACACCAATAGAAGCACTAATATTGTTCCTAAAAGTTGACTGCCTCTTATTTTCCTGCTTAAAAGCTATTCTGTTCGCAAAGGCAGGAATTGTAGCGAGGCCATATGTCAAAATCAACTAATACGTGATTTTTTTTTCTCGCTACATCAAAGGGACAAGACTAAGACCAGCTAGTTATGCTGATTCCTTACAACGAGACCAGGTTACATTTCATAAGTCTTTTTTTTTTTTTTCCAATAGACAAAGTCATGTCTTAGAATAGCCAGGAATATGTAGCAGTGGTTATGGTATTTATGATATTCCATTTCGCAATTCATGTGAGCTCGAGCTTTTATTCACTAAGTTTATTAGCCCAGTTCAGTTACGTATTTACATCTTTTAGGTCTAGCCTTTGCTTAGAGTTCGAGAGATATGCATGATCTTTTGGATTTATAATCCCAGTCAAGTATGATAAGTGGGCATCCTCCTGCATAGCTAATATGTCTCAAAGATCAGCTGTAGCGAATATCTCTCAAAATGTACTTAAGTAGGGACTACAGATGACTCGATAATACTCTATAACATTAATGTGGTTTCAAAGAAGATATTGAAAGCAATCAAAATGTATGAATTAGACATTATCCTTTCCAATGTTCACTGTTCAGAGTGTGAAGAAACAATTTACAAGCTCTTATCTAAGTTTTTTCTGTTGAAAAAATCTTCTTCAAATGAGCTAGTGGACGAAAATGAAGATGAAGATATAAATGAAAGTACTGTGGTGTTCAACTTAAGTGACAATACACTTAAACTAATATCTAAATCAGCTGATAAGTTTAGCCCTGAAGTGACACTGAAGATAGTTAAAAGTATTCGCAAAGCAGGCTTTGTGATAAACTCTTGGAATGAATACAACACAAATGACGAAGAACAGACTCCAAAAGGAACTCCAATTATAATAGACAACCTTCCAGGAGCTGATTTGAAGTTACCGTGGCCATTGTCTTTACTTTCCGAATACAAATCATGGCGGCTGAAAAGGAACCATTTGAAAAACTGCAAACTCTGTAGAGTAAACAGTGATCTCCTGAAAACAAAGAGTAATAATTCTGGCAGCCTTGAAACACTAGTGGATCAAAGTGATAAAGCTTTTCGTGCTGTCTTTTCCATTGGAGGTATGACTTGCGCTTCCTGCTCTAATTCTGTTTCGACGCAAATTGACAACGTATTCAACTCCTGGGATAATGACAAGAAAACTAAACGGGAGTTCTTCGTTAATCTTCTACAGAACAGTGCTGTTGTGATAGTTCCAAACAAACAGATGGTTAACAAAATTGTATCCGAAATCAATGATTCAGGCTTTGAATGTAGGTTGGTAGAGCTTCTACCAATTCAGGAGTCTTTAAATATTAAGGCCACTGCACTTATCGGTGGTGTTTCATGTGCATCTTGCGTTAACACGATACAAACTTCGGTGGACCAACTACCATTTGTTTTAACTAGTGGTGTTAATGCTGTAACAAAAGTTGGCCAATTTGTCTTGGAAAATTCGAACTCAGACACAAATATTAATGAGTTACAGAAAGTGATTGAAGATTGTGGTTTTGATTTTGAGTTGATACTGAAGGAGAATATCAACTACTCAACAAAGGTATCAAGATCAATACATTTACATGTTAAAGGAATGTTTTGTAATAACTGCTTAGATATAATCATGCAGTATCTTGATAGTCATGGGGAGGCCGTTATAATTGAAGATCAGATGTCTTTATCCAACCCTTTTATCAGATTTAAATATATTCCTAGCAAGTCTTTGAATATTAGGACACTTCTATATGATTTGAATCATCTTCTGGCATATGAAGATTCTTACAAAATTACACCAGATGACGGAACTTTTTCTGTTAGTCTAGTAGAGCCAATATCAATGGATGAGCATCTTCGAAATATGTCGAGAAAGGAATTTCATAAAGTTTTATGGAGACTTATCTTAGCGACGGCGGTAGCTATTCCTACGTTTATCTTTGGAATTGTAGGAATGTCATTGCTACTGTCCACTAATAAGTTCCGTTTTTGGCTTGATAGACCTTTATGGGTAGGAAGCGTTTCACGAAATACATGGATCTTGTTCTTCTTGAGTACTCCTGTTTATTTCTGTGCGGCAGATATTTTTCACAGGAAAGCTCTCAAAGAGACCATTTCCCTTTGGGCACATCTGAATTCATTTAAAAGAAGATTTTTGCAATTCGGATCAATGAACCTACTTATGAGTATCGGTACGAGTATCTCTTACTTTGCAAGTATTTGGCTCTTTGGGCTTAGTGCGACGACTGAAGGTAAATCACATGGATTCCTGACAACATACTTTGATTCTGTTGTGTTCTTGACATTTTTTTTGTTGATAGGTCGGCTTTTAGAAAGTTTAACAAAACGTAAAGCCGCAGATGCTTTATCAGGCCTCGACTCTTTGAAAGTTAGTAGGGCAACTTTGGTAGAAGAGAGTGGTGATGGTACTTTCGGGAATGATGAAACGATAGACGTCAAGTTTTTAGAGAGTGGCGACTTCATTCGTATTGCATCTGGCGATTCTCCCCCAGTTGATTGTATCATTATGGAAGGATCTTCGGAATTCGATGAAAGTGCGCTAACTGGAGAGTCTCTTCCAGTCAGACATGATCCAGGTCATCAAATTTTCTCAGGAACAGTCAATGTAGGGAGTAGCTCAATAGTGGCAAAAACTTTGGATGTTGAGAATGGTTCTTTGATAGACAAAATCGTGGAGACAGTGCGGAATGGTCAAATGCGTAAGGCCCCTATTGAAAAGACAGCTGATAAGCTAACGGGATCTTTTGTTCCGGTAATTGTTTTGATTTCGATTGCAACCTGGCTTATATGGTTGATTTTGGCGTACAGTGGTGCTCTACCTAAATCATATTTGGATATAGATGTCGGTGGTTGGACTGTGTGGTCATTGGAGTTTGCTATAGCCGTGTTCGTCATTGCCTGTCCATGTGGAATTGGCTTGGCTGCTCCGACTGCCCTTTTGGTTGGTTCTGGATTGGCAGCTAAGTACGGAATTTTAGCTAAAGGTGGTGGTGCTGCATTTCAACAAGGATCAAAAATTAAAACTTTATGCTTGGATAAAACTGGGACGTTGACCACTGGTGATTTCAAGATAACAGATTTTGGT
The DNA here is from genome assembly GCA_030574455.1 of Priceomyces fermenticarens. Taxonomy (NCBI): domain Eukaryota; kingdom Fungi; phylum Ascomycota; class Pichiomycetes; order Serinales; family Debaryomycetaceae; genus Priceomyces; species Priceomyces fermenticarens. The sequence goes on along the minus strand of JAJMEZ010000019.1, from coordinate 86,805 downwards.
TACATAGATGAAGGGATAATCGAGAAAGAAAAACTTAGTATATTGAGCTTACAAGTGTCACGAGACTTGGAATTAGGATCCAGACACCCCATTGCAACTGCAGTTAAGGAATTTGTAACAAGCCAATTTTCAAAGATGGAGAAAGACTTCTTTCATAATATGATCCCAGAGGTCGAGGTTATACCAGGAAAAGGGTTGAAAGGAATTATTGTTGATGAAAAAGGGGACTCCTCGAGCAAGAACATTTCAAGGGCACTTCTAGGAAATGAGGCATTAATGCTAGAAAATGGAGTTATTATCTCAGAAGCGCAAAGGGTGATTTTAAAGAAATGGAAATCAGAGACAAAATCTGTAATTTTGGTTTCAATACTTTCTGAAGAGATATTTAAAGACGATGCTTTTCATCTTGTGCTTATCATGGCATGCCGTGATCAAGTAAGGCCCGAAACCGCGAAAGTAATTTCCTATCTCCAAGATGTGCTTAAGTTACAGTGTTGGATGATCACGGGGGATAATCGACTCACCGCCGAGTCTCTCGCTGGAGAAATAGGTATTGCCAATGTTGTGAGTGAGGTTTTACCCGAAGATAAGGAACAGCAAGTTAAGAGAATACAACGACAAACAGGAAGTGTTGTGGCCATGGTTGGGGACGGTATCAATGACGCGCCTGCTCTAGCCACAGCTGATGTCGGTATCGCTTTATCCAGCGGAACGGATATTGCCATAACTTCTAGTGATTTTATTTTATTGAACAGAACTTTCCCACTACTTACATTGCCAATTCTCTTAGAGCTTTCGAAGACATGTTTTAACAGAGTGAAATTCAATTTTGGCTGGAGTTTAATATACAACATGATCGGTATTCCTATTGCAGCCGGGGTAATATATCCTTACCATAATTCAAGATTGAATCCTGTTTGGGCAAGTGCTGCAATGGCCGCATCATCCATTAGCGTTGTGGCAAGTAGTTTAGCTTTAAGGCTTTTCCGACCTAAAATCAAAGAGCAAGAGTTTAAAAAGTCAATTGATACAAATGTCCAAGAAGCTCAAGAGGTATTATTTGGTATTTGATCATTTCACATCATTAACTAATACACTCTATTATTTATAGATGTATACAAATGAAGGGCATCAATGTTTCACATAAATAATTAGTTTTAGCTCGCGTAGAATTGTCATGCGAGAATCCTATACTTCAAAAACAGCTTCATCAAACTTTACCACCATGACAGTTACATTATCAGTAGTTGAGTTATCCATGGCTAATTGACAAAGTCTTTTCGCAGCATCTTGAGGGTCGTTGTTACTTCGAAAAAAATCAGAGACAAACTGGCATGCTTTTTGGTCGGGAACAACATCCCAAAGACCATCACAAGCCAATATCATAAACTCATCTTTAGCTGTGATTTCAGTAGAAGTTGTGAAAGGCTTGCCAATAACAATATCTTTCATGTAAGAATCACCTAAAGACCTGGTCACAGCAAGTACTCCGTTGACTCTGTTCTTCATCACTAATCCCCCCATTTCCCTTATTCTATTTATTTCATTGTCATCAGTCGCCTTGTGGTCATAAGATAAGCGATAAGATCTTCCATCCCGATACAACACAATTCTCAGATCACCCACGTTTGAGGTGTATAGAACCCTTTTATAGTTTTGATTTGGAGCAAAATGAAATTTCGAATGCTTCACGGACGTATGATCCTTTTGAAGATCTTCTTGTCCGTTTTCGGTTGACTCCCATCGAAGGACAGCTACAGCAGCGGTACACCCCGATGAACCACTACCTTGCTTTTCTATGAACTCATCTGCCTTAACAAACGAGCTATGCAATTTTTCTTTTATGTCATATCTTTGATTTGCAATAGGACTCTCCTCTTCTTGGTTAATTTCATGTGCCAACAACGTATGAAGATTATTTCCACACCATCTTGCTGTCTCTTTACCAGCATGTCCGTCAAAGATGGCAAAGTAACCCCAATCCACTCTTTCAGCAAAATTTGCTATATAAGTATGGACATCTTCCATCTTAGATCTATATGTTACATTTTTGTTTTCTGCTACCCCCACTTTAAAAGAGAGACCTTGGAATAAATCATTAATTTCCTTTGACTCCTTCCCAGCATTAGATCGATCTCCTTGCATTTCAATATTTGTATACGGTAGAAGTCTTCCCTTTACCTTTTAATGATTCAAAGTGTTAGGCCACCTTAGCGCTCCCTTTATTCTTTCTTTTTCTAGAGTTATCGCTTCTCGAATTTTGGAATAGAATATTTTTGTCTATGTACATGCCTCTCGTCTTATTGTGTAGCTGAGCTGGAACATTCAATTTGGTCGCAAGATAAGGTAGATTTAAACCACTGGGCTATGATTTACCCTTAAAACACTCAATCTTGGAACAATTCAACTTAAGAGCATGCCAGAGGGCTCTTCTCCAAATATAACTTCTAGAAATAGGCGGAAATCCAGTTTTTATAGACCAACTAGTTTTTATCCCATTCAAAGAGAGGGTGAAGTACATGAAAAAGATATTTTGAAAATATATGAACTTCCATTGGCAGTCTTACAAGAGGTTTGCTCATACTTAAGTACCAAGGACCTACTTAATGTTTGTACTTTACTGAAACAATTATACCTCCCTGCGATTTTAAAGCTTTATGAAAGGATTATTGTTGTGAAAGATCAAAAGGCGGTGGATGCCATCAAATCAAGACATTCGCCAATCAGGGGAAAGTTAGGTACATTGGTATCAGCCAATAATCTAAAAATTTTGTTTAATACTTTGAGACTTTCACTGAAGCTACGTTCAAATGTTAAGTCATTGAGATTTATGGATCCGAACGTACCCTGGTTTGAGAAGATAGATAATTTATATCTATGGCAAATTTTTGAAAGAGTAATAGTAGCGTCAAATCTAAATGATTTACTCCTTTTAAAATCCCCTCCTTTAAATAGAGGAGATGCTTTGGGGGGTAGGCTCTATATGATACGAAGGTTAACAATTTCACTCGACAGTTTTGACCTAAATACCTTCCCTTCTTTGACGGAATTGAATCTTATCTACAGCAATGATCTCCAGAATAACAAGATATTTACCCTGCTTGCATTTCATATGAGTCAAAATTTGCCAACATTAGATACGTTAGCTTTTACACTTGACACAAATAGTATGGACTCTTTAAACTATTTGAATACATTCAATTTGAATTGTCCCCGAGCCTCATGGATTTCTTTTTTTGAAGGTCTCAGGACCTCACAGGTAAAACTTCATGTCAAAAATTTGAGTCTTGACGGTTTTATTGGCAGGCTTGGTATTGAAATATCAAAGCTCTTAAGAGACACTCTAGCGTTGGATTTCATCCAAGGTCTCTCATTAGACGTCAAAGAAATCACACATCATCTTGAGGCACATATGGACTCAAGGAATTCACTACTCAGTAACTTAACACATTACACACCGAATCTTGCAAATCTATATTTGAAACCAACTTACAATTGCTTAGCATGCCAGCACACTTCAGTTGTCGACAGCTTAGAAAGCAATCTTGCCCAAAAGCTCAAAACTTTGGTCCTCGTCTTTGAATCGCCTAATAGCTCCTATACATCTGTGTTACAAGAAGTCATTATTAACAGCCAGACCAATTTAAAGAATTTGAGTTTATATGACAAATCGAGGGAAGTTTCAGATAAACTTAAACTTAAAAAGTATGTTGGGGACTTAGAGGCATCAATATATGAGCACGCAGTGTACTACGAAAGAGAGTGGTCAACTATCTCGGCGATCAGTCCTTTTAGGGGCCTTCTGTCATATTCTATAAATGATTACATGGAACAATTTCTTAATGAAGCGTGCACTGAGTTGAGCAGGTTTCTTCACGATTTTGAAGATTCAGGTACAGTAACATACAAAACATATGTTGAGAGACTTCCTATGCTTGAATTGCTCTCCATATTCAATATTTTGATCACATTTAAGCTGGGTATTGCATACTATGTTGCAAATGAAAAGCTTATACCTGTTTGATGTTTGTGTCAATTTCGTAATTTAGGATCACTGCGCGAGAGAATAAACAAATTACTCCTCATTTTGTTTAATCTACTTAATCTGGATTAGGTGAATTAGCTTTTATCTATAGACGATGAGTGTAGAATTGCCTTATAAACCGAAAAATACTCCCACTAAAGAGTCTGTGAACTTTAATGGTGCCAATTTTGTGACTTCAACATGGCGGGTTCCGAAGAACGTAGATTACAAGGGTAAAATCATTTATGTGCACGGTTTTGCTGAAAAATCCGAGTTCTACGTTGAGTTATTCGACAAATTGTCTAATTTAGGATACGAAGTGTTTTATTTCGATCAAAGGGGCGCTGGTGAAACTTCTCCAGGTAATGAGACAGGAAAGACCAATGAAGAACATGTTAGGACTGATTTGGACTTCTTCATAAAGAAGAACCTAGATGAAAGAAGAAATACAGATGAAAAGTTTTTCCTTTTGGGCCATTCTATGGGTGGTGGTATTGCATTGAACTACGGAATTGATGGTACATATTCTAAGGATATAAGAGGAATTCTTGTTAGTGCACCACTAGTTATACTTCACCCCAAGACCGAACCCAACATCATCTTAACATCGCTTGCTCCGATTATATGTTATATTTTGCCTAACCTTAAGTTCGATTCTCAACTTAAGCTTGATTACATCACATCAAACGAGGGTTGGAAAAGGTATTTGGATAACAAAGAGAAGTTGGTTGGAACAGCCCGTCAATTTAACGACATGTTCGCCAGAGGTAGAAAACTTAAACAGAAAGACTTCGTCTCACAGTGGAATAAGAATATTCCCGTGGCAATTATTCATGGAACCACTGACTATGTCAATTGGATCAAGGGATCCCAGGAATTTTATGGCCTTTTGGATGACTCAGTTGATAAACAATTCCATACCATTGAAGGTGCGAGACACTCTCTTTTTATGGAAAATGAGGAAATATTCTCTGACGTTTTCAAAAAGGTCGTTGATTTCTTAGAGTCACACTAACTGTAGTCCCTTATGACTAGTTTAATTAATATTTTATTAGACGTTTAACTATTTACATGATTTTATTTAATCCATCATCTCATACATTCCCCATAATGGAAGGGATAAAGTTCCATTATGCAGCAGGGAATATCTCATTCCTCACCTATCCCAAGCTCTTTGGCTTTCGCTTCTAACCTGGCACGCTTCTCTTGTCTTTCTTTTCTGATCCTAGCTATTTCTGCCTGAATTTCATGAGGTTCTTTGGGAATCTGATTTAAGGAACTGGGATCCGGCCAAAATCCTGGTAAATTAAATTTTTTATCAGTATCTAATCCAACATAGTACATGACGCATATTGGAGTGAGAAGGTAAAATCCAAACTGGACACAATATTAGTGAATGTTCAAGTTAATATCTTAATGACAACAAAATACTTACTTTAGATGTTTCTAGTTGTGTTCTAGTTAAACCTCCTATAAATTTACGATAATATGACATGCTTGCAATGTTTGAGGATATAGGAGAATATTTTTGCTATACATTTTTGATGATGCGAAATCGTTTTCAGTTTTGTACTGCCTTCAAGTTATTCTTGAGGTAACATGAACAATTATACAACAATCGAATCAGATGCACCGCATCTAGAAAGCTCTGGAGATAACAATGATTTGAGTAATAATATTGATCAATCGCTGCCAGCAACATGGACTTTGGCCCAGCGTCTCAAGGAATCTTCACATCCAGCAGCACTTATATTTTACGTGTTCTTAAGATTAGCGCCGGTTTTCACATATGTCTTTGGAGGACTATTCATCGGACTTCTAGTAAAGCGAAGCAAATTTATTCTTCACTTCATAATATTGATCTTATTGATATCTGCAGACTTCTGGAACTTGAAAAACATTGCAGGGAGATTATTGGTTGGATTGAGGTGGTGGAACGAAACTAATATTGTCGATGATAGCACGGATGTCGAAAATGTTTGGATATTTGAGACAGCAGACCCAAGTAGATATATAAATCCAATTGATCTGAAAGTCTTTTGGACCTTACTATATGTTACGCCTTTAATATGGATTGCGTTTGGGATAATAGCATTAATGAAATTAGAGTTTCTATATTTGATATTTATTGCCATTTCGATAACGCTATCATTCACAAATACTTTGGCATTCACAAAGTGTGATAAGTTTGGAAAAGCCAACAATTTGGCTTCTGATATTCTATTCAAAAATACTGGATCAATTTTCAAAAGACTCAACCCATTCTCGTCATGATAGGGCCCAGTGTGAAGAGAAATTGAAGTATCCAGAAGTAAACTTGGTCCCAAATAATCGTTGATCTTGTTCTCAATCAGGATTTACAATTTCCATTTCTAATGCAATATACGTGTATTCATTATATATTATAGTTTGTCTGAAGCTATCTCGCTCGTTTTTTTCTTTTCATCCTCCTCTTTGAATCAGGGTACAAGCTAGGTCTATGGTTTGACCAATAGTATAATACACTTATCTTCTTACCTCCAGCTGAGGTGGAAGCTCTTGTGTAAACGAGTTCACATCCTGACTTAAAGCCTTTAGATGGAGATTTTCCCGTCAGAGACTTCGTTTCCTTGGGAATCATTAAAATGAGATTTGAGTTTCAAGTCAACTGACAAATTCTTATCCAATAGCAATAAAATATCCTCATATACATAGAGTATATCTTGAGGTATTTCATCTATTTCCATTTCCAAACCTCTCAATTTCATATTTTTAAAAGAATCAGCAATTTCATTCGAGCGCTTTACAAGAATACGAAGGATTAATTGGTTTTCAAGGAGTACCAAATCATTCTGCTGTGAAAAACTAATAACCGAATCTTTTAGTCCATCGATCTCGATGTCGCTTGGAACGCCGTTCAATATTGAGATAGGATCATAAAATTGGCCGGTTAGGTCATCAGCTGATTCGAGTAATGCCGTTATGAATGCCGGCTTATCCATTGAGTAATTTATAAGTAAATTCCATGCATCTCTATCATTTTGACGTTTTGCAAATTCTACTGCCTTATGTGGATCGGCTAGTTTATCAGTTATAGTCATAAGTGCTTCTCTATTTTTCCCAATTCTCCCTAATAAGAAAACTAGCTCTTCAATGTATTCATTTCTCTCACAAAGCTCAATTGCTTTGTCTATATCATAATTGTTATTTTTGACCAAGAAAGGGAGTAAAAGGGAACGCTTAAATTGTGAATATAGCCTTACAGTTTCATCTCCAAACTGAAAAGTCAAGAATTCATCAACTTTTGTGAGTGCCTGTAAATATAGAAAACTCATAAAGTCTTGGTTCAGTTCATCAAATATCTTTAATAAGTCACCCACAGAAACCTCATGGCGGTTGTCTACCAAAATATCAACAATATCAATGACTCTCTGATTAAGATCTTCAATTGTTAAAATCTCGATTTCATTACTTTTAAACCTAAGAAGAACAATCGTAGGCAACTCCTTTAAGAAAGTACTCAAAAGATGATTAATAGCTAGAAACTGGATAACGTCTGGACTTCCGAGTTTGATCATATGAGGGACAGATTTCTCAGGCATGTAGGATTTAACATATAACTCAGCTACACTTTCTCTAAGAGTCCGATTATTTTGCTCATTTTCAAGTCTTTCTTCAACCGAACTTACAATAACAGGTAGATCGTACAATTCCGTGTCCCACTTACTAATCAATTCAGCAAAGACATTTTGATCATTATCTAACCAGTGACTGAGAATACGAGTATAAATATTCTTAGGTAAGTTGAGTTTGACTGAGTAAGGAACCACTTCAGTAACTTCTTTAAAATGATTTGTCTCAATAAAGATACTTGACCAAGTTTCCCACTGATGGATTTTTTCTTTCGTTAATGCATCACGATTTTCTTGTTCCGTTGATCCAATTGTACGAATAGTACTCTTACTATCAAAATCTCTAAGTTCAGATGAATCAAAAGTTATAAATTGTTCAAGGAATATTTTAGCATCCAGCCAAAGATCCAGTTTGACACATTGTTCGAGATAACGTACACCTAATTTTAGACGTTCAAGAGGAGGAACAATATGCTCGCTTATTTCCCAAGCTTCGTGATATCTCTCGTGGTCCTTATACCATTCAATTGTATCGATTATTTGAAGTTGCTCGACCATGATTGCATCTGTAGCACTTAAGATAAATCTTCTTACCGGAACATCATTATGAGAGCCCAACATATAGTCATTCAAACCTAAGTTTTCAACTCTTTTCATACCTATTTCTTCCTCGAATTCTACTTCACCAGATGTAGAGTTGATAAGTTTAAGATCAGGATAATTAAACACAGGCCTTCCCTCGGCATCTGAAGAAGGTGGATCATAAGAGAGAACCATCCATAGGTCATCTTTGAAGCTTAAAATACCTGATACTAGAAAATCAAGTCGAAATATATGCTCTATTTTAACTTCCTTCTCATTGAAAGACCTAAATGAAATAGTTGCCGATGAAGGAAGCATCTTACTTGTGGCTTCTTCTACTTTATTAAAAATGCGCAACAACCAAATATAGTTACCCCACCCTATTAAAACTCGGTCTGTCTCTGGAAATGCAACCTTAGGCCAATACAAGTCACCTCTTGGTGAATCATCAGGCTTTTCAAAAACAGCAATTAGCTTTTTCGTGGATAAATGATAGACGCTTATCCCTTTGTCATTCATCCAAAGAAGCAAATCGTCAATGACCTGTAGAGAAACGATGGGCCCAAAGCCATCCTCTAGTATTGTATCACTCTTTTGACCTAGCCAATTTCTGCTGGAATATATCACTTTCCCACTCATTCCACCACTTATGAAACACTTATTTCTAGCGTAATTTTTGTCCAAAACGACCGAATGAATCGGGCGTTTGAAGTCATAGCCTATTATATCTCTTTCGTCTCTTATAGACCCAATAACGACCGTACCATCAATTGAACCACTTGCAAAATAGCTACCATCCGTAGTCAATGACAAAATAGAAGCCTTGTGTGCCCTTAAAGTGCGTATAGGTCCAAAGTTTTTATCGGTTATATGTATTAAACCAGTGTGTGTGGCGAACATGAAAACATCGTCATCAAAGCAACAGGAAGATATGTGATCCTTCAAGAAGAAACTGCCTGGAAGTTTGTTTATTCTGGTATACTTTAATAAGGGTGGGGATTCATCTTCATCATCATTTCCGTTATCATCATCATCACTGCTTTCTTCGTTAAGCGCATCTTTCCTTACTTCCTCTGCTATCCCACTCGAGGTGTCGATATTAGTTACCAGCAGATTTTGACCAATATCATCCTCCTTCACCGTAATATTGCCATTTAAGCTTAACTCCTTGCTGCCATGTGACATGCTCTTATCCCGCTTTATAAAGTCGGTGGAGCTCTGTCCCTTATCGATATAGCATCGAGGTTACACAAAAAAATATGAGCGTTTGCAGAAACAACAATTCTTTCTCGATGCTTGTCTCCCTCGATTGGATGAGCAAGTGAAATGCCCACAGCTACTAAGGGAATTTTGGTTCAATGTGATCCATCTATAAAGGCTTTAATTTTGCAAATTGATTCACGGACTCCCGGCATAATATTAGAGGAATTGGATGACACACATCTACTAATAAAACAAGATCAAGTACAGTTCGTCAAAAATGAATTGAACAAGCTATTGTCAAAGAATATTTATGATCCATTCGAAGAAAGATGATAGTGTCAGTATAGTAGACGATAAATATATAAGCTAGCAAAAGGTAATGATTATACTATAAATCTTCTTTAAGATCATCCATTAACTTGATCAACATATCTGTCTCCATTATTCCGGCATCATTTTCATTATTTCCAGGTTCGTTTCGTTGATCCAATATTGTTCTAAAGTTATCATAGCTTATCACTATAAGACTAATCAATTTATTCAAAAAGAATTCTTTGATGGTCGGCTCATCGATATATTGATTGAGTTTCTTGATAAAGTCGGGTAAGAAGCTTTTGATCTGCTTTTTGAAGTTATTACTATTCTCTTTCGGGTTTTTAGCAGCATCAGGTGACATTATTGGTTGACTAACTTCATTTATACAAGTGGTGAAAAGATCGTTAATGGCATTGTTCAACTCTAGTTCAATCTCATAGTTGGCATCAATCATATTAGTGATTAACTTTGGTACTGATTTTTTTGCCAACAGTATAATGCCATTATTGTTAAACGATATCTGTCCTCTCTTTATATCATTCCATATATCATTCAATCCACTCAAAAAGTCTATAGAATAATCGTTTCTTACATATTGTATGTCAAAATTATTAATCTCGGACTTCAAAATGATTAGTTGTTTTAAGTAGCTCAACTTAGCTGCTATTGCCCCATAGTGTATCTCAGACAACTTGTAAAACTCATGGCTTAAGAGAAAAATACAGGAATGCACAATGTAGTGGGCTAAGTCATCAAAAACTTTAGAATTGATTAGTTCATAAATTGATGATAACAAAGTTAATGCCTTCCCCAAGGGAAGGTAAACATTTGGAAAAAGGTTTTCCGGGTATTCAGAGTCAAGAGGACCAGGTTCATTTTCTTTTCTATGACCATTTGTGAGGTCCAACATTGTTGGTTTATAATTTTTCAACTTCCTATCGACATAATTTTGAACTCTAAAGATCAATCTAGATTGTGCATCATTGAATATTGGTTCAAATAAGGTCCCAAAGCTTATATCATTTTCACCTTCCTCAAATTCATAATATTTTTGCAACAAAGTAGTCAATTGGCAAAGTTTTGATATATCAGTGACTCTAAGTATTTTTTGCCTTAAGCTGTCGTAAAAGGGATCCATCAAGTCTTTGCAATATTCGAGAAAAGGATTCTCCAACTCTCCATTTGGAAAAAAACCCATGAACAATTGGTGTTCCTTTTCTATCAACCCTTTAACAAAAGATATTTGATCCTGAAAATCTTGGACCATATCACCAGCCTTGGTGGTCAAGTTGGTAATTATATAATCGCGACTTAAGGATAACCTTAGCTTGAAATAAGCATTTAAAACTTCGCTTAAAAGGCCTTTATATTCATCATGTTTATGATATCTTTCAATTATTTTGTTCACTAGTTCCGAGAAATCAGAAGTGTCTAAGAAGGCAGTGAATCCAGTGAACAAGAGAAGGTCAACCGAAACATTGTTTTTTCTTTTCACCTCGATCAGTGCATTCAAAGACTTCAACTGGCTTAGAAGGTAGTCCTTAATCAAAGTTAAAGCCCTTGTCATACATTGTCTAAATTTTATCCTGTACAAGTCAACATCTTTAAAATTTGGATGGCGTTCAACGAATTCTATAGAATCGTCCAATTCCGTTAATATATTCTGGAAATTAGAAGTGCGTACTAATTTCGTACCAGGATATGACAAGTGTTTCGTTATGGTTTCCAAGTTCTCGAACTTGCTTAAGTAGTTTTCTATATCTGATGATTTGGCTCTGAATATTCTTTCTGTTTCCAACAAGGTACTCGATTCTGTATCAAAGTCATGCGTTTCATTCCAAATATTGTTATACGTTGAAGCGATTCTCTCTAATGACTTGTGTATGGAATCCGTATTAGCCTTTAGCCTCCTTATCTTATTGTTGTTTCGAATGCAATTTTCTTTGAAGTTGACATACGTCATCAATTTCTTCTGCTCAAGAATCTGTAATGATTTTTCTGGAATTGTCGTATCCAGTCTAAAGTATTCTTGTTGTGAGTTATCAAGAAACTTGTATTCTTCTTCGCTGAAAGGATACGTTAGATCTAGAACCGTTTTTGATTTGACAGAGGTAAGTAGCGAAGAAGATCTTGACCTCACCAATTTTAACCCAGATCTATCGACCGAGACATTGGAAACCGGTCCTACTTCTTCGTATTCAGGAACGTCAATTGCAATGTTTTTTACAATTGACTTGCTACGTGTTCTAGTCATTCTGATAAAAAGTTCAAACTTCTCGTGATAGCTCGAACTAAATTTTAGGAACAGTCAGTTTTTGCACAGGCGCACCAGGAGTCCCGCATCACTGCTCATACATGTAACAACATGGAAGACCCGAGATATGAGACAAAGTATCCTGAAGACGAGTTAACAGATAGCTCATCGGATGAGTTACGAGATCTTGAAAAGGAGTACGAATTCAAAATTCAGAAAGCCTTAGAAAGAAAGCGTGAGAAGAAACATTTAAGGTCTAAGTCTCATCATGAAAGCCAGACTAGGGACAATACTCAAGTGCCAAATTCACCAACAAAGGAAGAACGGGAAGAGATGCACAATGTTACCAAGCTAGAATCTGAACTAAGCCGGAGTACAGACAGGCAACTGTATTCGCAACATCATACGAACTCTTTTCGAGTAGGAGATCAAGAAAGAGGTTCAAATTTTGTGAATAACTTATATCAGTCATATGATATACATAAAGATGATTTCCATATCGAAGACAGAATGTATGAATTCAAAGACTTACCAGTACAGAAAGAGTATATGGGAGATGATCCATTGGAAATATATTCACATGAGCACTTACGCGTTCGATATGTTCTGAATACCACGCTAGAAGAGTTGTTAAAAGGAATAAAAGTGCTCAAGATCGATAAATTACTAGCAAAGGTTTTTCCTCCCAAATACAATGGACCCAATTACGCAAATTGGGTACTCATGGGTACAATAATGAAAAGAAACGACCCAAAACAAGATAAGGATGGGAAAAAATATCTTAAAATTTCTATAGGAAGCTTTACTAGAACAATTGATGTGATGTTTTTTGAAAAGGCATTCGAGAAGAATTGGAAATTAAAAGTTGGTGACCTCATTGCTATCTTAAATCCTCAAGTGAACAAGTTCAGGCCGCCCTTTAAAGGATTCAATATTGTGGTATCTAATGATTTGAACTCTGTTTTGGAAATTGGATCAGTAAAAGACTTCGGGTATTGTACATCTACTGATTCCAATGGCAAGAAATGCAGCACTCCAATAGATACTGGTAAATCAAAGTTTTGTCCTTATCACTTAGAGAATCAGCTAAAAAACGTAAGGAACAAAAGAATGGAACTCAGTGGAAGTGTGCAACTAAGATCTCCTAAAAAAGAAGGTAAGAAGCAATCAATGTATTTAAGCAATAATAGCAGAAAAGGGTTTATTGATTTTAATTCAATAAATGAGGGTAGTATATTTCATTCCACACCGGGGGGGCGTCCAGATAAATCCAAGTATCACGAACCTGGGATTCTTCAAAACTTGCGTCAAAAGCGGAGAAAGGTTGAAGACCAAAAATCTAACAAACTCTTGGAGGACAAGTTAATGAAAATGCCTGTCAATTCAACTTTTGAGAAGTTGGGATTGGTTAAGAAAAACGATGCCAGAGATAATGCCTCAAAAAACAAACTTACACCAGTTGCATATACACCACAAATGATAAGTAAGCTTGGATTCAATCCTATCCCTCCCTCTTCAAGTAGCCTCAAGGAGGGCGCTTCAGATAAGCTGTCGTCAAGCTTTCAAGAACTCAGAGAACTAGGGGCAAAGTCAACGAAGTCGCTCTCTAAGGACCCTGATCTTGTTTCAAAGAAGGCTAAGAAGTGGTTAGAAGACAAAAGTGCCTATGAAAACTATAATCGAAATGTGCATACCTCGAATTGCAAGATGATGAATATCAAGAATGACAACTATGAAGCTTCACAAAACAATCATACGAACTCATCCGACGATGAGCTTCTCATAGATTTCACTGATGAAGACGCCAAAAAAAAGTACAGTAATATAATTAACAAGAGTTCTTCCTAAAGAGAAAACAGCCCAGAAGCATTTTGTGTATTCGAGAGTTCTTGGACCCTCGATATATCACATGAGAATAAAAAGGCTCGAAATTTACACTACCTCCCCATACTTTCATAGCCTTAAATGCGAAGTTTTTTTCCTGTTCCTAGTTTGAAAGATATTGTTTTAAAACGTTACAACTTTCATGTGCAAAAATACATCAATTTCAGAAGATCAAGATGAAGAGCAAAGGCTTTTGCATACACATTTGTTTTCCTGACTATGATCAATTTCTTTGAACTTGCCACGATGTGCCTGGTATCCAACTGTATTTATGCTGTTTATTTAGTATGTTCGCTCCTGGAACTTTACTTTACCAATCACTTCTCTAATCACTTTTCGTCGTGATCCCAATCTAATGGAGTAGGGACAGCAAGCTTAAGTCCTGTCGACTACTTCCAGAACAACCGGACTATACGTCCGTTACGGAACTAAGACGCACAATAATGCATAGAATATCAAATAACGTTACGTAAAATTGTCATTCGAAGGCATTTATAGGTTGTATGAATTAGATCAGCATAACGCCTGCATGTAAATTCTGTGGGCAAAAGCATGTGAACGAAGAATAATAGACATACAGTGTTTAAACGTCAGTATACTTTCGCGAAATTTGAAGTCACCAGTGCCTTAATGAAGAAAGACACACGTTGCGGGGAAAGTTGTGTCTCCTGTATACAATCTTGCCCAATATTTTAATATTTTCACATGTAAAATTGATATAAATTTGAAGAGTTCCCAGACATCTGTAAAAATCTATCTGGGGAACCAAGTAATCTAAATATGAGTAACTTAGATAATATTTTGCCATACTTGACTAAGTGGTATTCAGTGATACTTCTTGCATTAGGATTATATGCGGTTGTGTCTTATATTGAGTACAAAAAATTTGTGAATAAGCATGGGTGTATAGAAACCAAGCAGAGAGAAGCCCCTTGGTTTGGACTTCCAGCTTTAGTGGAAATGTTGGGAAAGAAGAAAGGTGGTGATATGGTTGACTATATAAGGCAACAATTTCTTGACTTAAAATCCCAAACTTTTTACTTAAGACTTGGTGGTGTGAGAGTCGTTTTCACTGAAGACCCTGAAAACATAAAGGCAGTATTAGCCACCCAATTTAATGATTTTGCGTTGGGAACTAGACATGCTCACTTCAAGCCATTGCTAGGTGATGGGATTTTTACCTTAGATGGTGAGGGGTGGAAGCATTCAAGAGCAATGTTGAGACCTCAGTTTGCCAGAGAGCAAGTTGCTCATGTTAAATCATTGGAGCCTCATATTCAAACCTTTGCAAAACATATAAGAAATGCCAAAGGAGCTACTGTTGATGTGCAAGATTTATTCTTCAAGTTGACTGTGGATACGGCTACTGAATTTCTCTTCGGAGAGTCAGTCCATTCCTTGCATGACTCGTCAATTGATGAAGCACTTCCCTTGGACTTCGATGGTAAATCGGGTTTTGCTGAGGCTTTCAATGTGTCACAACAATACTTGGCATCAAGGTCTTACTCTCAAATATTTTACTTTCTAGTGAACAATAAAGAGTTCCGTGATACAACCGCAAGAGTTCATAAATTCAGCAGATACTATGTGAACAAGGCATTGAATGCTTCCCAAGAGGAGCTTGATGAAAAGTCTAAGGATGGCTATGTCTTTTTGTATGAGTTGGTGAAGCAAACTAGAGATCCTAAGGTTTTGCAAGATCAATTGTTGAATATTTTGTTAGCTGGTAGGGATACCACTGCAGGGTTGTTATCTTTCACAATTTTTGAATTGTCGAGAAACCCGCATGTTTTTGAAAAGTTAAAGAAAGAAATTTATGATGCATTTGGCAGTGGTGACGACGTTGATGTAAGCGAGATTACATTCGAATCATTAAAGAAGTGTGATTATTTGAAGTACGTATTAAACGAAGTCTTAAGACTTTATCCATCTGTTCCTGTCAATTTCAGAGTTGCGCAAAAAATGACCACGTTACCAAGGGGAGGTGGGTCAGATGAGCAATCTCCTGTCTACATTGGAAAGGGTACTACTGTTGCATACTCGGTTTATGCAACTCATAGATCAGAGGAGGTTTATGGTAAAGATGCCTTGGATTTTGTACCTGAAAGATGGGAAAATATGAAGAGATTGGGATGGTCTTATGTGCCGTTCAACGGTGGACCAAGAATATGTTTAGGTCAACAGTTTGCTTTGACTGAAGCAAGTTACGTTATTACGAGGTTGATTCAATTGTTTCCTAACTTGATTTCTAAAGATTATAGGCCATACCCACCGAAGAAAGCAGTGCATTTGACAATGTGCCACCAAGATGGTGTTTATGTATCTTGGACTTAAATGATAAAATGAATGAGTATAGGTTTAAATATTCATGATGAATTTATTTTAGATTTAATTATAAAAGAACTGTAATGTAATTGAAGAATAGTGTCACGCATTAAAGATTGTCATACAACAATTCGTTGACTTGATACATCTCATTAGCCTCATCGATTTCTTTCCAGTCACCAACAAGATCGTCTCCCCTAACGACACCTGGAAGAGTTCTTCCATTTGCTTGTCTCTTCCAAATTTTTTTGGCCTCCTCATCTGTTCCCAAATCACGGGGAGTAAATTTGACTCCATTTGCATTCAAAATGGTCGTTAAGCGGTTGGTCCTGCTAATAATTTGCATACCACCTGCCAAAGAAGTGAAAATATATATGGGCTGGGACTTTAAATACTCTCGAATTTCTTCGGGGGATATGTCTAAGTCATCAATATCATCAGATGCCCCTGCAGTTGTAACACTCTTAGTCTTAGATGAGTGGTCATTTTCTCCATGAGTGTCTGAAGACTTTAAGTGATTCTTTGTCTCTTGTTTCTTGGAACCGCTATTATCATTCTGGTTGCGATCCGTAGTATTCAATGCATTATCATTTACATTCAGAACAGGGGTAGACAGTTCAGGAATGTATGGGTCAACCTCAGTTCTCTTAGATTCTTCCAGGTTGTGGGTCACCGACGTAAAATCTTTCTTGTTATCTGGTACCACTTCACTGATACCCTCTTCAGTCGATGTCACTGATAAATCTGGCTTTACTTTATCATCAAACTTCTCCTTAGATAAGTTAGGCTCGGACTTAGTCAGTTTTTTGCTTTCTGATAAGTCAGTACCACTTTTAGAGTCAGTAGGGCATTCTTCTTCCGCTGCATCACTAACCGACGACCTTTCTTCTTTTACATCATCACCAGAGTCTCCAGGTACCTTTGACTCGCCTGGTTCACTGAGACCAGTTTCTTGATGTGTCTGCTCGGTACCTTCATTCCCCGATGTTCCAAGGGACAGCTCGGCTATTTTAGATGCTGTAAGCTGCAATTCAGGCTCATTTGAATCCAATTTACCAGACAGCGTAGTGCTCGAATCGTCACTAGCTTTCAATTCACTTTCCTGTTCATCGTGGGTAGATGAGTTATTCAATAGATGATTTGAATCTTCGAGTTTGTGCTCGTTATCTCTTACTTCACCTTTCGATGAAGAGTCATCCACCTTCCAATCGTGCTCATTGGCTTCGTCTTTCTGTTGACCATCCTCTTTAACTGAGGCTTTATCTGGCTTCAACGTAGACTTGGTCTCTTGTGACATTGAAGAGTTGTCTTGTAATGGATCTTTAATCTCAAGAGATTTAGGGCGACCTGCTTGGGGCTCGCTATCTGAAACTTCCTTTTTCTCAACAGTATCTGCACTAGGATTTGACTCGGCCTTTGTATCCTCTGGCTTCTTGAAAGAGTCTGTTAGAACCGTTTCCGTTTCTTCATTCGCCTCAGAACTTTTTTGCTTCTCTTCAATCTTGTTCATGGTAGGCCCTTGATGTTCAGATGAGTTTACAATGTTGAGCTTCGAAGAAGAGTCCTTTCCATCTTCGGGTACCTGCTCCTGTTCTTTATCATTTTGCTTATCGGCATGAAGTACCTCTTCCACCATGGTATCCAAGCCGCTTATATTAGAGTATGGATCGTCTGAAATAAGAGCACCTTCCTCTGCAAGTCCTTGAGGATCAGCATCATTTTTTTCATCATCCCTCAGAGCATCAGGGTGCCTCGATCTGGATCGAGAAATTGACCTTAGGTAGTTAACAGATGATGCTGATCTAGCGGGGAATCGCGCAGACAGCTCATATGATCCAGGACGATCAACATCAAAGTTTGTATAATCTCCTGTAGTTACTAACGACGGATCAGAATTCAAAGATCCTGTCCTCTGTCCGTCATGCTCCGCTGCCGCAATAGAGTCACCCATCTTAGGTCTTGCTTGTCTTGGCAATCTTTCACTCTCCTCTTCAACTTTCTTCAAACTCGTACTACTTGCAGACAAATCAGGCGGTAGCTGATACGTAGACGGCTCCTCAGGATTAGTATTTTTGTATGAATCACCTCTAGCCAAATGTGGCCTCGACGACGATGATCGGGATCTATCACGGCTCTTTGGAAAGCGAGACCTCGAAGCGGATCTAGATCTTGATCCCGTCACGTCCGCAGGGTCGGTGTAAAAGTAAGGAGAATGAAAGCCTTCAGCGAGACCTGAATTCTTAGAGACGTTCAGAGGTTCAAGATGTTGAAGTCCTGGCGCCCTGCGCACAGGCGACTGATTCTTCTTGGAACTTTCAAGCTCAGGCTGCAGCACCTCATGTGGATAATGCGGATCCGCAGTTTTAACGTTATTAAGAAAGGAATTATGATCTTTTATTTCATTGTTCAATTGATATTCGGACAAGTTAGGAGTCGAGTAATCAGATTGTTGATAAAAGGAGGTGACTTTCTTATCGTCTTCACCAAAGTTTGAATTTATCTCTAGCGACTTCGTCGGAGATTCGCGGAGATCGACTCCTATGGCGCCATCATCCATATTCTGCAGTTGACTGACATCGTCATTAGTAGTAAGGCCTGGTTCGTGAACAAGGTCTGAAGGATTTCTGCTTTTACTCTCCTTGTTAATGCCAATAATACCATCATCGATCTGTTCTTCATCATCATCTTCTTCTTCTTCTTCATTCACTTGAGTAGCCTCGGTCCCCTCTTCTTTAGTGGGATCCAGGATCCGACTCTTATTCGATTGGTTTTTCACTTCTTGTGGCAGATCTTTATCAACAGAATCTGACAGTAAGTCTGTGTTCTTCTCTTTGCTATCTGAACGGCTCCCAGTTGCAAAGGATCCAGACGAGTCACGTTTCGTTGAGCCGGCCCTCTTCCTATACACTCTATCGCCATTGATGTTACCATCATCATCCATTAACCTTCCAAAATCTTCCTCGGACCCTAACAAGGCTCCCTCACTCATAAGATCATCCAAAGATGCCGCCAATTGGCTAAGTTTTGACGAAGTGCGGGACTTACTTTTGCTCCTGCCTGAATATTTCTCTGGATGAATATAGTTGTTATGAGGCGAATCGTCAGCAGATCTAATAGATGATCCGACTAGTGATGGCGAATCAAGCCTTTCTGCTTTTTCAAGCTGTTCCTCAAAATCCATTGTTTAATATAATTCTATTTCAAATAGACCGTAATTGACTTTGTCAACTTTATTCGGCAGACTGTGGCCGTCTCCTGCGAATTTCCAGATAGAGATAGATATGTGTGCCATTCTAATCCGCAAAAACACTCTTTGTTTTTTTTTTTTTTGTTTCTCAGTTTTGCAGGTTATCATCTGTGTCGTTATTTCATCATTTCTTTTTCCCTTAATAATCGAGAATGTTAAAAGATAGCGGTTATTTGTAATTCACCCTATTGAGCATTTTATTTTAAAGGAAAAGTTACTGAATAACACCAACTTCTTTATAAATTGCTTAGTTTTATTAAAGGATTAGAAGATAGCTTGAGAGATGAGTTCTAAGTCGGCGGCAGCGATCCTTCAACGGCAATTCAAAGACTTGACTGACCCCAAAAAGGGGATCCCTTCTTTCCACATAGAGTTAGATGATGATAACATCTTTCTCTGGAATATAGGAATCATGGTCTTAAATAAGGATTCCATGTACCATCGTGGCTATTTCAAGGGTCAGATGCGCTTCCCAAGTGACTTCCCCTTTTCACCTCCTACATTTAGATTTACTCCCGCTCTTTATCACCCTAATGTTTACAGAGATGGGAGGTTATGCATCTCCATATTACATCAAGGTGGTGATCCAACATCAGAAGAGCCTGATAGTGAAACTTGGACGCCAGCACAAACTGTGGAATCCGTGTTGATTTCTATCATATCTTTGTTGGAGGACCCAAATGTTTCTTCTCCTGCAAATATTGATGCATCGGTAGAGTTAAGGAAGAACCCGGATGCCTACAAGAAAAAGGTGTTGCAAGAGGTTGAAAGATCAAAGACTGATATACCTGAGGACTTTATAACCCCTGAATCGGAGTTGTTTGCATATTCCAACGGTAATTCATCGGGAAAGGATGCAGAACAAGATCCGGTGGATGAAGATTTCTGGTATGACAGTGAAGAGGAGGAGAGCTTCGATGAAGAAAGCCTAATGGATGATATGGAAGATAATGATGACGACGATGAAGAAGAAGAAGAGGATGACGTTGAATTAGTCGGAAAGTGAACACAAGCAGTAAAAATTTTCTTTATACCAGGCTCTTAGCTTAGATGCTTCTAAAAGTTCAAGAGTATGGTTGCTCACTAAATGTTGATGAAGATGCCAATGCTGTTTTTCCGAGCAGGAAATGAACTTGGCGAGAATTTGTTTACAAGGTGGTCACCAGCTAAATCTAATATAGAGGCATGGAGTTACCAATTTCTATTTCAAAATGCATTTTTCTTTTTGATACTTAACTATATATACGTCATTTCACCTAATGAATATCATTGATATTACTCTCGAATTCATGTATATTGGGCTTTCGTTCAATGATAGGGCGCATTCAATAGTTAATGATGGTTGGAATCATTATACTTAATGGCCCTTTTATAACCCAGTAGTCCAGATCGAAGGGCCTCTGAAACATTATCAAGTTTGAGTTTTGCAACAGCACTCAGAAAGCCCCTACTGTAAAATATTATGATATACAAATTTTCGTCATCGTTATCATCCATATTAAGTTTTTGTATAATACAATTCATGTTTTTATCTAACTCCATAACAAGCCAGTTATTGACTTCAAGTTCTGTTGTAGCAGAAGGGTGTGTGCTAAATTGGTTTAATGCTAGCAAGGAGTATACTTTTAAAGTATCGATTGATAAGTTTCCATTATCTATTTGAGGCAAAAGTTGAGTGTTAATAACTGTGTTCAAAGGTAAGCCATCCTTAGATAATAAAGAAAGCGACACTGGTGCATTGGTGATAGATAGCGAGTCACCCAGCAAAGGCCGCAAACCTTGGGATATTATACCTGAAATCTGACGTGACTTGAGCATCAAAGTATCTTTTGAAGATCAGTTTATAATGATAGATATATTCAGAAAATAAATCTCTTCTCCCACTAGATAAAGTTTGAAGCATTCGGTATACAGGTTCCCTGTAAAGCATTCTTCTCATATCGGGTTTGTGATACTTACCTTGAAGTTTCCGGTACGCGCTCAAAAAAATATCATTCGAAGCCTGTTATCGAAGCAAGGCTAGCGGCTAATTCCTAACTAACATCGTTAGGATAATCAGAGGCATTTGTTAGTTCTTGAGTATTGGACGCACTCTCCATATTTAAAAAGATCTTCAAATTTCGGTCGGAGATTTCAGGGCCTCCTTAAAAGTGGAGTTTGTTATATTGTTTACAATTTTTGATTTTATGGAAAAGGAAAGGCATTTAAAAATATAATGAAATGATGGACCCAATTAATAAAAACTCTAAAAAGAGGGATGTACTGGCAGTTTCCAACACTGCAAGGTTACCTTTGAAAGAAGCAAATCGAAATGTACCGTCCCCATCTCTGAAAAGAGCAAAACTAGGAAGACAGAATGATAATGTCAATATATCCCATGCTAGTAAACCTACTTTAGAGCATCCGAATAATGCATCTCAACAAACATCAAAATCTTCACGTTTAGCAGGCTTAGATTTGTATAATTGGCAGCAATCGTGGAAGAAAATTATGAGAGAATCCATTGTTTACTTCGAAGGTGTTGAGGAGCATAACTCGGCTCAGCATAACGAATACAAAAAGGCATTGAAGGCATTGAAACAGGCTGGTTGCGCTATAACACCATTTTACGATTCAGTTGTTACCATCATTATAAGTAGGCGGCCATTTAGTCCTAACAAGCAATATCCACCAAATGATATATTTTCTAATGCTGCTAACCTTAAGACAAAAGTATGGGACTACGATAAAGTTTTCAGGTTTTTGAAAAACCTTGGTATTTTGGATAATAATGGCTCTTCAGTGAAGGATAGTACTAATTCTAATGATTCGAATCTTTACAGCCTCTTGAAGGAAGAGAAGATATTCGGAGCAGCTGATAGAGACCCAAACGCGAGAAGGGATGACTTCCATTACTTTGACAAAAATTACTTGTATGTTTATGACCTTTCTCAAAAAGTAAGGCCGATAGCTATAAGAGAATGGGGTGACCTTGCATATCCCGTGATGAAATTAACATTAGATGGTAAATGTCCCTTCATACCTGAGCATACAGATAATTCAGAGAGAAAAAAAGCACGAAGGGCTCTAAAGTTTGAGGCAACGCAAAATTATAGAGAGCTATTGAGACGAGCCAGCATAGAGATCATCAATGAAGTCAAACAAGGTAATAGAACTACACACAAAATTCCAGGTTCATCCGTATCTACGGAAAAGGACGACGACGTCTTGCCTCATTCGCCCGCTTCTGAACATAGCAGGGACTATGGTAGTGATACAGGTAAAGCTATGGCTCAAGAAGTTACCAAATCGAATGCACCACGGTCACGAAATGCTAATGAATCAACTCTTAGAGAGCCAATTGCTTTACACCGCAATTCTTCATGTATTCAACCCTCTAATCCTAAATACTTTGATGTGGCGGCATCGGGTTATAATGGTGCATCGAATGCTCTTAATTTTTCTGTGGATTCAACTCTCAATAGCAATGCACTACAAGGTAATGGTCTAGGTCCTACAATCTCTCAGGTACCGTCTAAGAATATTGACAATCTAAAGAGAAGAATTATTATAAAGAAGCAAAGACAAAAAGCATATGAGACGGAAAAGGAAAAAGATTTGAAGCCAGGGTATTGTGAGAATTGTCGAGTAAAGTATGACAATTTTGATGATCATATTCTATCTAACCGTCATAGAAATTTTGCATGTGATGATCGTAATTTCAAAGCTATTGACAACCTCATCTCAACTTTGAAAGAGTCTCAATCCTTAGGCAGTGTCATATCAAACGGTGAATACCACAGTACATAAAATAGCTTGCCTTTAAACTATCATAACATTTGCATGGCATTATATTATCTAATCTAATACTTTTTTCTCGTTAATTTTTTTTTTTTTGTACGAAATTTGACTACAGGTATTCGTAGCTAGAATTTAGTTCAACAACCATGAGCACATCATTGAAGTGGGGCTGTCGATTCATCGCGCAATCTAGCTTCCGAAGGTATTATGCTGATTTCTTAGGAGGATTACCTAGGGTGGGTGGAGCTGTATCGAACTTTGGGAAACGAGAGAAAGGGCCCGATGCTGGATTGAAACAACAAAATGATATCGGTTCGCAAGTTTCTTTGAGGAAAACCATACAACTGAAGACAAGCAATGTGGTGGATTCTAGAAGTAGAGACAGGCATAGTCAACATCTCAAAATCAAGGAGAAATTGAAAAAGAAGGAAAAAAGTGAAGATCAATCAAAGATAAAATCTCCTACCTTCAAAACGAAAGCGAACGATAAGATCAAAGACTTGAAATCTTCTTCAAAGATTAATCTAAGAATCCCTCCTTTTATAAGTGTCTCAAACTTGGCATCTATCATGAATGTTTCTTTGAACTCAGTGTTCAAGAAATTGGATGAACTAGGATTTGAAGATATAAGACATAATTACATTCTTGATCAAGAAAATGCTTCCTTGATAGCTGAAGAGTTCAATTTTTCTGTAGACTCTTCTGAAAATGCTCCTAAACTCGACTTGTTTCCTGATGAAATCAAGCCCAACCTATTAAAGGAGAGACCACCAGTTGTGACGATCATGGGACACGTAGACCATGGAAAGACCACAATATTGGATTATTTAAGAAAATCCTCTATTGTTAACAAAGAATTTGGAGGTATCACGCAGCACATAGGTGCATTCTCTGTTACTACACCGTTGACTAAGAGGAAAATCACCTTTATGGATACCCCAGGGCATGCAGCTTTCTTAAAAATGAGAGAGAGAGGTGCCATAATCACTGATATAATTATTTTAGTTGTTGCTGCCGATGATTCTGTAATGTCTCAGACAGTTGAGGCAATAAGACATGCAAAAAGGGCCGGTGTTCCGATCATAGTAGTGGTAAATAAGTGCGATAAACCTGGTGTGAACATAGATAAGGTTTTGGCTGATTTATCGAGCCATGGAATTGATATCGAGGACTATGGAGGAGATACACAAACTGTACAGGTTTCTGGAAAGACTGGTTATAATATGGATAAGTTGGAAGAGAGTGTCATAACGCTCAGTGAGTTGATGGAATTCAAAACGGAATACAATAATGTTAGAAGCGAGGGATGGATCATCGAATCTCAGGTTGAGAAAGGTATGGGAGTTATCGCAACTGTTTTAGTTCGCAGAGGTTCTATTAAAGTGGGGGACTTTTTGGTTGCTGGAAATACGTACTGTAAAGTTAGAGGAATGAGAGATGAAAACCAAAAGCCCATAAAAGTTTGCGGGCCATCAACCCCCGTCCAATTATGGGGATGGAAAGATATACCAGAAAGTGGGGACCAGACTTTACAAGCGAAAGATGAGAAGCTGGCAAAAAAAGTTGTGGAACACAGGATCGCTAAACTTAAGGAAATCAGAGCCTCTCGTGATATTGAGAATATCAATCAAAAGAGAAATGAAGAAATGAAAGAGCTTAAGAGACAAGAAAAAATCAATGAAATGAAAATGGCAGGGCTCGATCCAGTCGACGAATCTGATAAAGAAAATTTAGTGAAAAAACTTAATTACATAGTGAAAGCTGACGTTTATGGCTCTGCTGAGGCCATTGAAGAAAGTATCAATAATTTAGGAAACGATGAGGTGAAATCTCAAGTTGTTTCTTATTCGGCAGGTACTGTTACAGAGTCAGATATATCGCTAGCCAAAGCACTTGATGCTCTGATTATTAGTTTTAATAACAAAATATCTCAGCAAATTTATAGAAAGGCAGACCAAGAAAAGGTGAAGTTGAAGGAGCATAATGTAATATATCATTTGATTGAAGATGTGACAGAAGAGCTCACTCTGTGCTTGAAACCAATCGTTGAAGAAAAGATCTTGGGAGAATTCGAAATTAGAAGTATGTTTACTATCTCTGGAAAGAATAAATCAAAAACAAAGGTTGCCGGCTGCAAAGTGAATTCCGGTTTCATCAAAAGATCTTCCAAAGTTAAGTTGATGCGGAATGGAGAGGTCTTGTTCAATGGTTTGCTATCTTCCTTGAAGCACATGAAAAATGATATCTCTGAAGCGAAGAAAGGTACTGAGTGTGGATTGACGTTTGACCACTGGGATAAATTCGAAATCGGAGATAAGGTTGAGGTTTATGAAGAGATAAGTCACTCCAGATTTCTATAGTGGCCTTATTACTTGTAAATAATTGAGTGGATAGAAAACGGAAATAAATTGTAAATAGTGCACGATGGCATGTCATCTCGCTCTTTGTTATCGACAGGACAAAAAAAAGTCGAAGATCCGTGTAGATTGTAACTTTATTAATTGGTTTTGGAAGAATGAGTTATGAGGAAGAATCTTCAGGAGAAGAGGACATTTTCGACGTAGATAAGAGATCTAAAGTCTTTTTGGGTTTTGCCGACGATAATATTGATCCAGAACTGGAGGAAGATGTTCCCCAATTAGAAGATTCATTTATTGGCTACAAGCCAGTTTGGCTTAGCCCAGATTCTCAGCCTACTAAGGAACAACTCTCTTGTGGAAACTGTGGCAAACTTATGGCACTCTTATTGCAGGCCTTTGCCCCATTGGAAAATAAATTCTACGATAGAATAATTTATGTTTTTGCATGCATTAATACTGCGCTGTGCTCTAGGAAAAAGGGATCAGTGAAGTGCTTTAGGGGTATATCTAAAGACCCGGTGAGAATATCACAGATTAAGAGTGAGCAGGAAGAGTCCGCTAGGAAAGATTTGGAAAAGAAATTGAACATAGAAGACAAGAGGAAATATAATTCTGAATTAGCAAAAAACATATTTGAAGGAACATCAAGTGTTGATAATTCCTTTCAATCCTCTAATAATAATCCTTTCAACACCGAAACGAATCCCTTTAAAAAATCGGTGCAAAAACATGAAGACATTGATGAGAAAAAAAACAGACCCTCTAATACGAATGCTCCTACGTATGCTGAAGTTAGCGCTAGTGCCAAACCAGAAAAGAAGGTCGAACGGGTGGTGAATTCAATGGAGCTTCCAAAGTATCCAGGATATTTTGTCTACGTTGAGCGTGAAAAACTCAAGAAAGAGAATTTAGGGCCTGAGTTTGACAAGTACAAGCATTTAATAGACTCTGAGATTGAGTCTGAAGTCGGTAGCCTGAAGTCAATAGGACCGTCCTCTATTAACCCTCAAGCTAGTAAGATTAGCGAACAGTTAAGCGATAAATACTTCCAAGCTTTCACTGATATTGTTCAACACAACCCTGGTCAGGTACTTCGCTACGATTTAGGTGGTCGGCCTTTGCTTTATAGTGGGAAAGATAAAGTTGCATCAAAATTGATCAGTGGTGCAGCCCCGGTTCCAGCATACAACCCTTCATCTGCACGTCAATTTGAGTTACAGATTATGCCAAAGGCCATCATTGACCTCGAAAATACCGATGATAAAAATACCACGGTAGCAGATGTAATGGGTGGGATGTCTTGGGGCACAATTATTGTGTATACTGATATTGAAGATTATGTTCCTGATGAATCCTTTGATAATAATAAGGTGGCATATATCGAGGAATGGTGTGGTGTTCAATGGGAGGAGATATAATAATTTGTAACCCCTTGATCTCTTTTATGAATAACCATTAAAACTTCAAGAAGAACTAATGTACTGGTTGTAGAGTTACGTAGACCTGTTACAATTATATGTCTCGAAAATTGATAAGAGCATAAAATAAAAATTTGCTAATGTTACTAAAAAAAGAACTTCATAGCCGGTTATATCCTTTTCTCGGCTCTTAAGTTATTCTTTTGTGTAGACATTCTTACGAGATCAGCGTCTTTTGAAACGTATTTCCTTCTTTGGGAATAAAGGCAGTAGCTGGCATACATTTCTACCTCTGTTGTCTAGGTACACGTAGCTACGCGCAGCAACTCACTCATTACTTCTTGCGCGTCAAACGAACTTTAGCGTTCCTTTATGCATTACGCAACCCTGGTGCGGAAAAGTGTAAGATTTAAATCATGTAAAAGTGGGTATAAAAGAATTTTATACTATAGACGATAGCATTATTATAGCATGTCAAGTCATCGGTCCTCGTTCAGTGGTGATGTTGCATCTTCCAGCTCAGATGATGAGGTTGGTGACAACTTTCACTCTAATATACAATTACCAAAAGTTGATCTCAACGAATACATGAAGCAACAGGGTAAAAGTACTTCTCAATCAAACTTAGCGAGAGCAGGAAGAAAGCTCAAGCAAAACAAGTCGGTTAGATTCCCAGATTCGTATACCTCAAGAAACTCTATGATTAGCGCTAACACAACCACAACTAATAACTCAACTGATTCTGATTATTCTTTAGTACAGGGCAACGCTGATCCCGGATTGCCCAGCTTTAATTATGATCCCAATTCGGTTCATTTATCTGGCGATAGCAGTGATGAGGATGAAGGCACAGAAAATCGGAGCCCTTTTCAAGAAACAAGCTCTACTCCTGTCGAACACTTCGATCCACAATATACAGATTCTTCTGATGATGACATCCGTTCTGGTCCTTCTCAAAGATCTTCGAGATCCGATCGTTCACCAAAAGATGAATTAGACATAACAGAGCAAAAGAAATCTCTGTCTTCGTCTGGAGAAAGCTTAAGATCAAATGAGAAGCCCGGTACGCTTAAAGGCATACTAAGAAAAATGTCTCTTAGTGAAAACGCTTACAATAGGAGTGAGTTGGGTGATCAGGGAATGAGTAATAATGACACGTTCATTGGAAGGGTATTGAACATGGGCAACCAAGGATTGGGCGGTGGTGGACTCGCACCGGGGGCATCGCATAAAGACAACAATAATATTGAGGATGAAGAAAAGCAGGTCGGATTAGATCCTGTTGATGATCCCGATGCTATTGAAATGAAACGCATAAATTTTGATGCCCTAAATTCAGAGGCTAAGAAGCTCATTTCGATACATATGCCTTCCTCAGCTAAGTTAGACAATTCCGATAATGAGGGCAATTCAGCTGGTCACCAAAATGAAGATATAGATAGGCTGGATGACGGCTCATCAACCAAAGATCCTAATGCACAATCCTTTTATGCACCAAATCCTGATTACTTCATCAGAGGAGAGTCCCCAGATAGAGAAAATGGAATTTTACTAGATAAGAATCAAGACGAGGAAATCACACCTCCAAAGCAAGTTCATGCTGGTGTCTTGTCTTCACTTTTGAAATTGTATCAAAACCCCAATCATGAAAAATCATCTGCAAGCCTCTTTTCAGGCAATCCCGGAGAAAGTAATACGTTCGCCGAGGAAGACGAATTTTACCCTCTGGACAGTAGAATTGGTGCTGCTGGTTTGTCCGAGATTAAGAGTGGGATAGCTAAAACAAAACAGATAGCAAGTAAATTGGGTCGTAAAAAGCATAAGGCCCAGCATGCCAATCTAGCCACTCCGACCACTGACGATGATGGTAATAGCAATACTGAACCTGAAGATTTGGAAGACTATGAAGCAGAAGCATCACATCTTCCATCGTTTCAAAATGCTCGTCCTAAGGGGCCAAAAATGGCAAGTGTTCCGGCGCCTTCGAAGTTCTCTAAAAAGCTTAAACAGCAGAAACGAGCTAATGAGCAGAGGTTGAGGATTACAGTACATATAGCAGATATCTTGCAGAGACAGAGGTTTATTATTAGAATGTGTCGAGCTCTTATGCTCTTTGGTGCGCCAACTCACAGATTGGAAGAATACTTGGTCATGACAAGTAGGGTTCTAGAAATTGATGGACAATTTATTTATTTTCCAGGATGTATGATTATTTCCTTCGGTGATGTATCAACTAGAACTTCAGAAGTTCACTTAGTAAGAAGTGCACAAGGGGTGAATCTTTCTAAACTTGACTTAACTCATAAAATTTACAAAGAAGTTGTTCACGATTTGGAGGGTGTTGAGGAGTCTGCCCGTAAATTGGAGATACTCCTCAAGGATAAAAATAAGTATCCACCTTGGCTTTGTGTTCTATTTTATGGTTTAGGTTCGGCTCTGGTTTGTCCATTTGCTTTTGGTGGGGGCTGGGAAGATATCCCAGTAGTATTCGGAATTGGTCTTTGCGTTGGTTATTTACAGTTTTACGTTTCATCGATGTCAAATTTATATTCATCAGTATTTGAGGTCAGTGCATCAATTGTTGTATCATTCATATCTAGAGGTATTGGTTCTATTCATAACGGTAAGTATTTCTGTTTCTCGGCTCTTGCCCAAGGTGCATTGGCATTGATTTTACCTGGTTATATTATCTTGAGTGGTTCTTTAGAATTACAGTCAAGAAATCTAGTGGCAGGGTCCGTGAGAATGTTTTATGCGATTATTTACTCATTGTTTTTGGGTTTCGGAATAACTTTGGGAGCTGCGTTGTTTGGTTGGATAGGACATGATCATAACGCTGAAGTTGAATGCTGGAAAGGTCATGGCGTGAGTGACTATTATAAAATATTGTTTGTTCCCCTATTCTCGATCATGTTGGGTTTAATTAATCAAGCTGCCTTGCATCAATTACCAGTGATGACTATTATTTCGTGTACTGGTTATGTTGGTACTTACTTTGCTGGTCTCCACTTTAGCTCTGAGTTCACTGCGTGTATTGGGGCTTTTATCGTGGGAGTTTTAGGGAATTTATACTCCAGAATCTTCAAAGGAATGGCAGTGAGTGCCATGTTACCAGCTATTTTCGTTCAAGTTCCCTCTGGTATAGCTTCGCAAAGTACCTTGTTATCCGGGGTAAAATCTGCGAACAAAATTGTTGAACACAAGAACGGGACATCCACTGATAGCCAGTCTGAAAGTGGGACGCTGATGTCTTTCGGAATCCGTATGGTTGAAGTCTCCATTGGGATCAGTGTGGGTCTTTTCGCGGCGGCTCTTATTGTATATCCATTCGGAAAGAGGCGTACAGGTCTATTCACTTTATGAATTAGCAAGATTTAGTACTAGTAAATTGATTCAAGGGTCTGATAACGGCATATGCATCTACTCAAGTAATAGAACCAATGTGCTGTCATTGACAGATCATACAGGATCGTAATCATTAGTGCTTCAATAGATCATTTTTACCTAGCATTTTATTCCATTTCATGAACATTTAGTTTTGTAATCTATATAAAATTCTTTGTTACTCGTTGCTATTCAAAAAGACCATTATTATACATGGTCAACATAAAGATTCCCTGGTATGACTTAATAAGAGACCGATATATGCAAATTACCTGTCGAAGTGCAGATTACAAATTAGATAAGATGATGATCCATTGCCAAAGGTTCTTCGAAAGTTACATAAGATATAGAAAATATTTGAATGTTCTATTTTCGAAGGGGGGGGATTTTTATGGCTTTTGATAAAAGGCATTATAATGTTAATTTCACCAGGAATTGGGTACTCTGGCCGAGTTGGTCTAAGGCGCCAGGGTAAGGTCCTGGTCTCTCCGGAGGCGCGAGTTCGAATCTCGCGGGTATCATTACACACCAGCAATTCCTATTTTTTTTCGCTCGGGAACACGTCGTTCTATCGCACACCTCCACATTTTTTCTTAGCCTGGCAGATTCAAGTGAACGTAAATATAGAACATGATTCCCTTTCGTCTCCTGATATGCAAGCTGCTGCAAAGAAGATTTTTCAGCTATACTTCATGCTTGCATAAATTAGACATTGGAAGCTTCAACGATGATCATATTTCGGTTGTGTTAGATCATGACAACCCTGTTCGCTTTAACAATGTATTTTTGAGGGACTCATGCAATAATGAGCTCTCCGTCAATTCCTTCTCGAAGCAGAAATCGTTTTCCACTGCCGATGTTTCATCAGGTTTGTCATTGAGCGGGCCACCCGTGATACAAAAAGATAAAGACAAGGGTGAGGACGTGCTACGTGTTGACTGGAAGCAAAACGAGAAAATCCACACATCTTATTATACGGAGAGCTTTTTGAAAAAATACTCTTCTGAGAAGGCAATTCGGAGCGGTAAATATTTCGATAAGCTGTACTGGAACAGAAGTGTAATTATGTCGAAGTTGGACAAGATTCAGGTGAACTACATTAACTTTTTCAAGGACACTGATTTTCATGATCTGGTCAGAAATATCAACGAGAATGGACTTGTTTTTGTAAACGAGATTCCGGACCCACTTCTGACTAGCGGTTTAGATTCGTTAACTGAAGAAAATCATACACATTGGCCAGTTGCAAAATTGGCCTCGCAATTTGGGTATTTAAAAAAGACGTTCTATGGCTCTTTGTTTGATGTCAAGAACGAGAAGGAAGCTAAGAACATAGCGAATACGGATACGTATTTACCATTACATATGGATCTTTTATATTACGAATCTCCTCCAGGACTACAATTGCTTCACTTCATTCATAATTCAACAGAAGGCGGTGAGAATGTCTTTGCAGACTCCTTCTTGGCATCAGAGTACGTGAAAGAAACTGATAGAAAAGCTTATGATGCATTGAAAACGGTTCCTATCACGTTCAATTATGATAATAATGGTGAATTCTACCTTTATTCTAGGCCCCTTATTATTGAAGAGACCTTAGAATCTGGTGACCGGATCACAGAGGTAAATTATTCTCCACCTTTTCAGGCCCCCTTTGAGTTCCCAATTTATAGGAGCATGGAAACGGAGGCTGTCTTTAAAGACTTCTTGAGAGGACTTCGGATTTTCGAAGAGTTTATTAATGATCCACATAATCAATTGAAGTTAAAAATGAAAGAAGGGAGCTGCGTAATCTTTGACAACAGAAGAATATTGCATTCCCGAATGTCGTTCTCAGATGATGGACAAGGAAGTAGATGGTTGATGGGTGCTTATGTGGATGGTGATAGCTTTAGATCGAAGTCGAGAATGGGTTACAAGTATTTTCATTGATGAACGTAGCTTAAATTTCTTCTACTTATTGGTAATATTTTCCATTTTATATTTAAAGTACAATATATATATTCATAGTTTCAATAACCGTAACCGCTGTAATGGTTGGGACGAGAATTGTCATTTGCTGCTCTAGACCTAGCAGTGCTAGAAACATAGCTCTTGAAAGTTTGTTTGAAACCATTGCAGAGACGAAGCATACTCGGGTAAGAAAACCCCTTCAAAGTATAGCCATCAACTTCCGTTCTAACATGCCATGTACTGATTGGTGTGTTGACGTTAACTTTGAATAACAATAAAAAGCTTCCAGGAGCTTTATGATCGAAGCAAAATACATAAGCGCTGTTCTTGGGATTGGCCTTAGTGTATGACTCCAACCATTCATTAACCTCAGAAATTGTGCCCTCTCTGAATTTGGGATGACGGACCATTTCATCAACCCGTTTCGCAATCGCCTGAACATGTTGGAAAATCAACTGATCCAAATCAGCATATCTTTTGTTATCGACCACGTATTCCTTTCCAAGCCCGCTAGAATCCTCTGCAACTAATAGATGCTGAAACAAGTTGTTAGATACTTTCCATGTAACAGTTAAATAATTGGGTCCCCTAGATGATGGCCTAATTACACAATCACCTAAAGATTGAGGGGCCAAGAATTCTTCTGCTTGCTTATGGTTAAAGTTGTAAAACAAAGGATGTTGAATATTGCGAGTTCTTGACTGTTGCGCTTTCTCTTTAGCTAACTCTTTCCTCCGAGCTTCATTTTCGGCATCAAAATCCCACT
The DNA here is from genome assembly GCA_030574455.1 of Priceomyces fermenticarens. NCBI lineage: Eukaryota > Fungi > Ascomycota > Pichiomycetes > Serinales > Debaryomycetaceae > Priceomyces > Priceomyces fermenticarens. The sequence continues at coordinate 53,699 of JAJMEZ010000019.1, read as the reverse complement.
TGGATGGGTCTTTGAAGAATTTTGGGGCAGATGCTTTTTTAATGTCTTGTTCCAAAAGGCTGAATACCGCTGTAAATGTATCGTAGTATGCTTCCAAAACTACAACTGGGACAACTTGTCCCTGCTGCAAATCAAGACCAGGAGGAATGAAGTTTTCTTCTACAGTGCCATGTATGAGAGATGTAGTAGTTCCCTTGACAAATCTTATTCTTGCACCTGGGTCCCTAAAATTTCTTCCGACTTTGTTGACTGTTATAGGAACTAAAGTATTCCTAGCAAAACTCTTTGAATTCTCACCTGTGAGCATCTGAAAAACTTCCAAATCACTTAACAAGTGGTAAGATCTTCTTAATTCTTCAAAGTTATTAACAAGCTCTTCCTTGATACTTTGTAAAGTGGCATATTTTTTCTTGCCGAATTTATTTTCAAGTTCTTTCCCGTACGCTGTCAAGTTCAAGTCGTCCACTTTGTTCACCCCATCTTGCATTAATTGATATATTATTCCGCCCTGTTCTTCAATGTGTGCCATGTCCTCTTCGTCAAGATCTAGTGCGTCAGCTGCCATTTTTTGGGCAAGATCGTAGTCTTCAGGGTGAATCCTGGTAGCATCCAAAAGTTCAATCGATGTATCATTTAAATTTGACCCTTCATCATAAGAAATATTCAAAAAAGCAGCACAATTTATGAATATATTAGCTGTTGTGAGCTCACTTTCAATCAAATCACTTCTATTTGGCAAATTAGAACCAAGTTTTGAGTTGATATTTCTAATTAACCCTGAGGCTTTACGGGGTCCCAATCCTGCAACATACGGGAGTAGTTGAGAAATATAAGGGTCCCTTACCGCCTCATTAATCTCAACCCCAACCATGTTTACAATATCAACGAAGACAGATTCAATTGCAGACAGAACGAGATCACGTGGAATCAACTTCTGATGTTCATGGAAGCTCAAGGAGTGGATATCATCACCTAAGGAGATGTATTCAAGAAGGGGACTTTGAACATAGCGAGCTAATCCAACGCAATACTTAACTATACTAGTTTTGTCTGAGAGTTCAGCCTTTGCTCTCTCTGAATTTTGGTATAATCTAGCGGTCTCGTCCTGACCCCATATTACCTGAACCAAAGGTGGGCTCGAAATATCAGTCAACTCTTCAGTGTTTACCCGAATGTCATTTTGTTCGACGAAGGACTTAACAGATTCAAAAAGCCTCTTGGAATTTGCGTTGAAACCTGACACAGCTATGACATCCGGCTTTACGCCTTGAAGGGATTTGTCATAAAACTCTTTCAATTGACCAGCAAACTGTTCCTCATTTTCACGATCCTTTATCGGATTGTTTTCAGACTTAAAAAGTTCATCAATCTTTCCGTTCTCCTTGACAAAAGCCCCCACTACTGCACTATCAAAGTCTCCTTTGCCGAATGACAATGCTAAAACATTGGGTTTTGTTCCTTTATCATATCCAAAAGGCGTATAAGGCGCTTGATCCACACGCACCGAAAATCTTTTTCTGACATCCACTGCAATAAGACGTTGACATTCCCTTCTCAAGTCCTCTTTGGTGTTCAAAGCTACCATTGAAGTAAGTCTTTTCAAAGCTTGGTGAAGGATTAATTCCCTTTCTTTGTTCCACTTGTCAGAAATCTCAGACGTACCATCAGACTTTAAACAATTAAATATGCATTGGAACCAATTGTCATAATCCTTGGTTTCTACTTTCACAATAAGGAGGCCTTGTTCCTCAGCTTCCAACATTCTCAACAATACATCAGGGTTTCTGATCAAGTCGTTAGGTGAACGATTAATAGCGTATTTGATATCAGCGTAGACACTATGATCATCTATAGTTGCACGGCCCTTTTCTGTTAACGAGACACTTATCAAAGCGAAGTTTTTGTAAGTCGACCTAACTTCCAGTCTAACTTTCGGATTGTGGATTATTTCTTCAGAAAATGTTTTTCTAATTGCATCACGTACGCTCTTCTCCTCTCTATAATAAGCTCCATCATCCTCTGCTAATTTTTCTATCAAATCTTCAGGTGCTTCCAAAGCATCATCGGTAGCATGGATTCGGTAAGGTACTTGAAACTGCTTCGAACTCTGGTCCTGGATATTATCCCCTAGCTCTTTAGCACTTATTCCCAAAGCCTTAACGCCATCATATAGGACATTAGACTTGATTTTTCCATATAAGCTAAATTTTGAGTGCTTTCTAACCTTTGATAACTCATCATTCGACTCTTCACCTGAGTTATGACTGCCCAAATCTCTAATTTCAGCAGAGTACGTAAATTGTATGTAATCATGCAAATCTTGAATGGCCACCATAGAGTCAAGAGACTTGATATCCTTCATCAAATCATCGTCTATTCCTAATTTCTCTGCAAGCTGTTCCGTTGCCACTCGCTTCTCATAAAGAGAATGGTATTCGATATCGAGTTGAACTATACGCCACAAATCGTCTTCGAATAAAAGTTTGTGGACAGTGTTAGAAACGGATCCATCCTCAAGCTGGGCCTCTCTTGTAAACAAAAGATAGTCCCTTCTGTGTGTCCATATGAAGGGAACCTCATAATTATCTCTCGAAATGAACTCGACAACATCTCCTACAGCATCGATGAAATGTGTTTCCAAAAAATCTTCTAATGTACCCTTTTTCTCGCTGCATAAAATATTGGCAACCCAGCGTTTTTCAATATCTAATTCCTCGCCTTCTAGGTCAGCATAATTAAGATTTTGGCGGTACTTTTGATATCTTTCAGGAGTATCTATGATCCTAATCAAGTTATCTTCTTCAGTTAACATTCGCTCCTTCAATTCAGAGTATTCAAAAACCTCATCCAATGACTTAGGCTCCAATGACTCAGTATTCCCCTCGTCCTCTATTTCTTGAGCTTCTAGAGCCCAATCATATTCTTCTCCAGTTCCAAAAACTTCGAAGAGCTGCTGCAAACTCTCCCTATCAACACTTGACAACTTACTTGCATCCAACTTTGGCCCTCTTTTCCGTGCTTTCGCTCTTTGAAGCTCTCCTGCTTTTTGCCTTCGTGCTTCTTCTTCATCTGAATACTCGTCTTCTTCAATGAAGTCCTCAAACTCGTCGAGAATGTTACGTTGTGCTGTTTGGGAAGCATCTTCTTCGTCTCTTTCATATTGGTCTTTACCTTCATCGTCAGAGAATATGTCAATGAGACCTGCTCGGGGCCCATCATCTTCCCTGTCGTCCGTCTTTTCGTCGTCTTCTGCATGAGCCTTCTTCAATCTTTTGAACTTCCCTTTAGATTTCCTTTCCCTAGCGCCAGAATTTTCCCTCAATAATTCTAAGTCGTCTTCATCTAGGGCGTCATCTTCATCTTTCTTGGGTCTCTCCTTTTCTCTTTTTCTCTTTTTGGACATTTTTCTCTTCCTCGACCCGGATTCTTCTTCGTCGTCAACAATGAACCCTTCTCTGATTTTTTTTGCTTCATCTTCATCATCATCATCGTCCTCTTCTTCAGAAGAATCCATTACGTCGTCTCCCTCTTCATCAGAACTATTAGCCCGATCGGACACATTGTCCCTAATCTCTGGTTCTTCAGCTTCTACCTTGGACATCTCGCAGTCAATTAGATACACGAACTTTACCTTGTGATAAAATACTCCCTAGGGAACAATTAAAGAAGGCAGTAGAAAGAATTTGTACCAGGTAGATTTGATTGCTTGATGAACTTATCTATGTTTAGTTATAACATTTATAAATTTTCCAAAATTGTTTGGAAACTACGATGTCGAAAATAAATCACGTGTTGGAATTTTTGATGAAAATGCGGAATGCCATTTCGTGTTGAACTAAGGGTCCTCTATAAAGTAATCGAGTATTCAAACTACTCTACATTACGATAATTTCAGTTAATATCCACCTTTGCTATTTCTATGATCTAACTTAACTTTATCTGCTTATTTTTTTTTCATGGAAGGAAAGTAGACTGCGATTGAAAGCATCACATGGGTACGGCAAGGATCCTGAAGGTCCTTGACAAATGATGAAAAACCGCTTCAAATATGCTTAAATTTTGCTTCCACGACGTTGAGGTTACTTCCTTTGATTTTTCCCCCTTTTGTAGATATTTCTCTTCAATATTTATTTGAAAGTCTTGAGCACTTTTTAATTTACAGGATACCTCTTTCACAATCACTATTATTATTTGTAGCATTACGTGTAATGCTGCATCATTTTCCTCTCGAAATAGTTTGCCGCTATTTGTAGTGCGGGTCGCACATTATCAGTATATACTTAAAATATCTATTGTCGCAAGAATTTAGTTCCGTTTTCGCAATACGTATTTCTAATCCAATGTCAAGCACATCCCTGAAAGAACAAAAGCTCGTTAAATTCATCTTTGATAGATCTCCTGGTGAGCTTGAACAGTTGAGAGGCTATCCGTCAAAGGTTTTAGCAGCTATAGACGAATTCTCGAAAACCCAAGAGCGGCTCATGAACATAGGACCCACCAAGGGTCACTTCATCACGAATTTGATGGCAGAATCAAAGCCGGAAGTCATGATTGAGCTCGGTGGTTACGTAGGATACTCGGCTATTCTTTTTGCAAGTAATTTGACAGATCCCAAGGCGAAATATTATAGCTTTGAGGCAAATGAAGATTTCGCTAAAATTGCTAGGGAATTGATTAAACTAGCTGGACTTTCGAAAAAAGTGGAAATAATTTTGGGTAAAGCTAGTGAAAGTTTAATACCTTTTACAGAAAGACTTCGGCAATCGCACCATTCCTATGTACCGATAGATTTTGTTTTCATTGATCATTGGAAGGACTTATATGTGCCTGATTTTCGACTTTTGGAGTCCTTGAATCTCATTGCGCCAGGGACAGTGATTGCTGCAGACAACATCATTGTACCTGGTGCTCCAGAATATCCAAAATACGTACAAGCTACTCCAGAAGAAAGAAGAAAATACAATTACGACCACCCTGTTGAGGGTAAACAATTAAGTGGGAGATGGAATATATTGTATGATTCACATACCGAAATATTCAAAAATTCTGAAGGAAATATATTGGATGGAGTTGAGATAACTAAGTGTCTTGAATATCTTAGTGGTTAGGGTGCCGTAAGTAGATATTTCATGGCATATATAGGTAATGTATGAACTAATTGTTGTACTGTATATAAATTTGTAATGAGACTTCTGAATATCTATTATGTTGATACAGAGTACACAGATCAGGTCGGTGAAAAGTATAATCATGGCGGATTTAAAGCCATTGTTTGATCAGTGCGTTAACATCATACAGACAGAAGCTAAAGATTCTTATCACAAGCCCAATTCTTCGGAGAAAATTGATGCTGAGAGAAGGAGAGCTCATATCATAAGCGACACCTTCAACAAAGAATGTAAGGAAGTTTACAATGCTGTTGTAAATTTGAACGGGTTTTTAAATAGTATAAAAACGCCTTATCTTGAAGTAGATGGATCATTTTCAGGTAATTCTAAGGTTGCTTATTCTTTAGAACAGAAATCTCAGATTGACACGGAGGTCAGCTTGAAAATTCAACAAATGTATGAAAAGTTGAAGTATTTACAGAATTATGAGACCAAAAGGCAGGCTCTACACGTTGGACTGGGCGAAAATAAAAGTTGGTTCGGTAATGTATTTGGATATGGAGAAATTACTGATGAACAAATATTCTATAGGTCCACAGATGTTTATAGGACTAACATTCTAAAGTTCTTAACAACTACTGTTAACAATGCAAACAAGGAGTTTGAAGCAACCCAGAGAAAAAGGCTCCAGCGAGAAAGACAAATGAACTTGATGAATTTCCAAAATATTGAAGACGACGACGATGTGATAAATGACTTTCATGATTTAGAGAATATAGAACACCTGTTGCATAATACTGAACAAGAGCATGGCCCCCTAGATAGTGGCTATACACAAGATCAGCTTCAGGAGCTCAAATTGGAAAATCAGGAGTTTTTAAGTATGAAAACAGATCAGTTGAAACAGGTCGAAACTTTGCACATGTCCATGCTTGACATTATAAAATTGCAATCAGAATTGACTTTCCAACTCGAGTCTCAGGGAGACCAAATCTCGAGTTTGCTTGAAAACCAATCGAGAATAGAAACAGATGTTTATGAAGGTAACGAGACTTTGACAAAGGCTACGAAGCGAAATAAGAAGGGAGCAAATATCCTTGTAGCAATTACGTTTTTTCTCAGCATTTTGATATTGATAGTTGACTACATAACATGGTGATCCAATCAATAATTATATGTCAGTAATTGTTCCTGCCCCTATTGTAATACCTTCTCTCCTAAGCACTATTCTTCCTAGGACATTATTTTCTTTAAATCTCGTTAAAGGTATATTTCTTTCTCCCTGAAGTTGTATCTCCACTTCAGCTGTCTGCTTAGAAGTCAAATGCATTGCCTTTTTACGTCTAGACCCCGCTACATGGATAACTTTCGATAACCGAGCTGGTTGATAGCTGCTGCCACGGAACAATATGAAAGGCGAACCGGCAAGTAAAGGCTTTGATAGATTAAATAAATAAATTGAAGCTTTGAACTTGTTGACGGTTGTTACATTAGACTTTACACTTGACAAAATATCGCCCAGGGCAATGTCTTCAATATCAATCTCCTGCTGAGTTTTCTTAAATCTTAGCTTCGCTTGGTCCCCCTTATATATAATGGGTACAACGGAATCATCAACTCTTAAAGACTGAATCTGAAGCGGTTTTCTCATCGGCGAGACGATTATGGTTTCGCCAGCTTGAGTATGACCAGATATTACCTTTCCATTGATTTCAAACTCTGAGCTAGACAGCTCAGACACGTCGAAAACAGTGAATATAAAATCATTTGAATGAGTATCCGATGAGCTGTCCCCGCTTGTATTCGTATCCTCTAGATACTGGATCAACGTAGGACCTTTGTACCAATCAAAGTGTATTGAATCTTTTCCACGACTTACAACATTAGCGCCTGTTAATCCCGATATTGGAATAAAGTCAACTTGATCAGGTTTAAACCCCACTTCATGGCTAGTCAAAAACTCGGAGATCTGGTCTTTAATTACCCTATATCTTTCTTGGGACCATTTTTCTTTGTCCATTTTATTGATTACCACACAAATCTTGCCTATGCCTAGATTACGAGCCAATATCGTGTGTTCTTTTGTTTGCCCATCTAATGCAAAGCCGGCCTCAAACTCACCATTGATAGCATCGACCACTAAAATGGCGATGTCTGCCTGAGAGAGACCACCAATCATCTGGGGAACGAAGTCTTTGTGACCAGGCGCATCTATTGCGGTGAAATTATATTCATCAGTATCAAATCTGGTGGAGCAAATGTCGACTGTTACACCTCTAGATCTTTCTTCGCTGGTCTGATCCAAAATCCAAGCTAATGCAAACGAACCTTTTCCAATCCTCTCTGATTCACGAGTCAATTTAGTAATCGTTTTAGCATCCACAACTTTGAGATCAAGTAAAATCCTACCCACAAGGGTAGATTTTCCGGCATCAACATGACCTATGACGACGAAGGATTTTCTTTTTTTTCTTGCACCCTCTCTGCGTTTTATTTCCTGAGTCACATCGATTTTTTTAAACGGCTTTGTGGTCTTGACATCAGAGGAAACAACTTTCGATTTAGGTACCTTGTCCTCCTCGAGACTCATGTTTTTAATACCTAACTCAAATGCTCTACTTTGCGCTTGAAGAGTTTGTTCATCTGGGCTTGGTCTATTGAAATTTTGTTGTGCTTTTTTTGAAACTTCTAAAGAAGGACCTAAGTTAGTAAGAATTTCAAAAATATCCGAGTGAGTCTTCCTTTTTTTTCTGTTGTGGTCAATATTTTTTCCAACTGCAAAATCTTGAGACCTCGCTTCGAAGAGTAGATTCGAAAAGGATGATATTGGGTCCGACGATAAGAATGACTGATCAAGCCCTAACTTGACATCTTGTTGTAGTAAATCAGATATCTTGGGGCTTGGATTTCCAATTTCATCGATAGCATCTTCTGAATCAGCAATGGTCAGGACTTCATTCTCGTTCGGTGTTTCCGTTTCCGTCGCCTTCCTTCGTATGCCTTTGAGTAATGGCCTAGTCTTTTCAGGTCTTGCAACTTTATCTATGTTCACGGGATTTCCTCGTAATCTATCAATAATTGCAGTCAGACTTTTCAAACCTTCGTCTCCCGTTTTCGTCTTAGCCTTAGCAACCAAAGCGCTAAGCTTCGAAGGATTGTTTTCTGTCTTTCCTTTGGAAAGCCCTTTATAGCTGCCTCTTGATTGTGCAAGCTTAGCTAATTTCGATGATTGAGACGGGTTATTTGTAGCAGATTCATTCATGAATACTAAGGGCAAAACTTTAGAATCCTAGAACTTCCGTTAAATTCTCAAACACAAGGAAAAAAATTACATCATGATCTGGAAAAACTCATGAGACTAAACTATACTTACTTTTTCTTGAAAATTTGGATTTAAGCTCTTGCACTGAATCCTCGATATTGTAGAGATTGTAGTAAAGAGCTTCTTTTAGATTTTCTTCTGGTATTTCATCATTATACGATTCAATTGTTTTTTTTAGTATGGGAAGATTACTGTACAATTTGTCATATTCTTGGTCATCAAGTTGATCTTCGTTTAGTTCTTCTTCCCCTGAGTAATAATCTGCGTCGTCAATATCGTCAATGAGTTTCAGCATGACTGATATTGATATCTAGGTAACGTAGAACTGTATTTTACACCACACCTGAAGAATAGCAAATTTTTGTCCAAGTTTATAATCCTGCATCGAAGCAAATATGACTACAAGCAATGTTTATTGAAGACGTTTTTTTGTTGATAACAGAACTTAGTTTAGAATTTTTTGACATACTGTAAGGTAATTTGCTTCACACTTTTTTCATGGCCTTCTGCTTTTTTTTCTCGAGCATAAAAAATATCATCGTCTATTATTCTGAGTAGTAAGTCTATTATTTCCAGAAATTTGTAGCAAAAAAAAAAAACAATGACTGAGGCTTAAAACGAGGACAAAATCGTGATTTCAGTCCTTGAAATAATAGCCTACATAGAATGGCTACAGATTACTGCTAGTGATTTGAACATTTTGTAATGTAATTCACCTACTGTCTATACATTAGCTAAGGAATGCCCAATTTCTGTCTCGTTTTGTTCCCGATTTTTAGTCCAAAGAGAGGATCTCTGCAACAGCTTTTCCGGCTGCCAAAACTTCTTCATCCCGGAACCTTCTTCCTGCTAATTGCAAGCCTACTGGTGCACCTTTTATAGCTTCAGGATCATAATCAGCGAGACATAGTTCTTCTAAACGGCTTCTATATTTGTAACCAAGGTGCTCAGATGGCCAAGAGTCAATTTTCGGGTCAGCAAAGATGTTCAGTTTGAATGCCAACGCTGGAAAATCCAAGAAATTGTATAGACAAGTATAGGACCAATCGTAAGCATTCTCAGATGGAGGAGCAGTAGTATAAAAGGTCGGACCGAGAACAAAATCGGCACCGCTTTTGTCAAGAAATTCGTAAAACTTTCTTCTGATTTCAGTACGTGTTTTGTTCATATCACGCTGTTCCGTCAAAGAAATACCCTTATGACCGTTTCCATAACCAAGACACCATTTAGTAAGCTTGACAAGTGGTTCTCCAGAAGCTGCTAAAAAATCTTTTTGAGTTGCACCTCCATCACTTGAGTAAGTTTTATTGCAGATATCATAGACTTCATTGGCCATGATAGGTTTGAACTCCGTAAGCTCAACTCCTGCAGACTTCAATTTAGCAACAACCGCCTTAAGGGCCCTTGCAACCGGTGGCGTAGGTTTGACAATTCCATCGTCATACATAACGGCAATTTTTAATTCGGAGGCCTTGGGCTTCTCAACTTTACGCCATGGCATAAGGACACAGTTTGGGTCTTTATTCCAAGGCTTTCCGTGGTTAATATACACATTATACCACATCTCGAGATCATCAATACGTCTTGCCATTGGCCCAACAGTTCCTAGGACAATCAAATTCGGTGATGCTGCCGAAATCCCACCATATGTTGAGACTCTTAAAGTAGTTGGTTTCATTCCATATAAATTACAGAAAGCAGATGGTGCTCTTATCGAGCCACCAATATCAGATCCTATGCCAATAGGGGAGCCACCAAAACCCACCAAAGCACCCTCACCAGACGAAGAGCCCCCTGAAGTCAAGTTTAAGTTATATGGATTTCTCGTCAAGCCTGTGACGTTATTATTAGAATCAAGATGCATTAGAGTCTGAGGGCTTGAAGTTCTCACATAGAAGACAGCACCCAAGTCTTTCAATATTTCAATAGTAACGGCATTTGTTTCTGAAACATTATTTAATAACGAGACATAACCCGCATGCGTTACCTTTCCCTCATAACTTAGATGTTCCTTTAAGGAGATTGGGAGTCCATGGAGGGGACCAATTGTCTTGCCATTTTTCTCTAAATAGTCGTCAAGAAACTTTGCCCTCTCAATTCCTTCGTCCACAAATACATCAAAAAGACAGTTGGTGAACTGATTTGCTATTACAGCCTTCCTAGCGAAAGCTTTCAACACATCCACAGACTTAAGTTTATTTTGTTCTATTTGAGACAATAATGACTCAACTGAAAGACTCGTGATAGCATCCTCCTCCACTGGAAGTGATACTTTATTTTTCACGTACTCAATAGCGTTGAACTTTTTTGATACCAAATCTTCAATTGGTTCGGGTAGTTCAATTTTGTACTCTTGAGGTATCGAAGCAGCGATCTTTTCCCTGCGCTCTCTGATAATAGGTTCCCATTTTTCGAACTTTTCAGGATCTTCAAATCCTTCTGTGTCCTTCGGGTCTAAAAAGTCTTCAAATTTCAACATACTGTCAGTTTCCTTCAATGATTGCTATAAGAGCTAAAGTGGTTCAATTTATTATTAGTGACAAAGTCATGTTTAGTTATGATCTGTTGAAGATAAGACCTCCCAAATTTGTAGTCGGGTCTGATTTCCTAATGCATCAATTTAAGGATATGAGCCCTTATTTAAACTAGCTTCATCAAAGAAACAAAAAAGACAAAAAGCGATAGGTTCTCTTGATAATTCAACGGTAAGAATTATTGGGTGCACTCCATTACAGAGATGAATAGAACTATACATGTGTATGGTGGCTATTAAGAGGGCAAGAGGTTTTATCAAAAGAAAAAATGGTACTACCGCATCTGGCAACTACTGGCGAAGACGCTGGACTACATACAACAATTAATATCTGAGGGTCGATTTAGACACAGGCGTTATTCAAATCGCGACCACTCGCTGAATCTGCTCATCTCATCGTAAGATTGCATTAGTCTTTTTTTCAGTATTGAGGTTCTTCATGTCTAACGTGAAAAAAATAAAACTAGACACACCGATGCTTCAAATCTGTACACATTCAGGATCATTTCATGCCGATGAATCTTTAGCTGTTTACATTTTGAAGCTTCTACCTAGATTCAGGGAAAGTCGCCTAGTAAGATCACGGAAACCTGAGGATTGGGAATCTAGCGACATAGTAGTCGATGTGGGAGGAAAATATGATGGTAAAAAGTATTTTGATCATCATCAAAGGGGGTTTGACGAGAAATTTTCCGAGGATTTTCAAACTAAACTATCTTCCGCTGGCCTCATCTATAAACGTTTCGGCAAAGAAATTATCAGTGAAGTGTTAGAAACCAATAATGAAGGGGACATCAATCTTCTTTATGTCAAGATATATAAGGAATTCATTGAAGCCTTGGATGCCAATGATAATGGGATAAGTAACTATCCTCTCGATGTTGAGAAATCAAAGAATTTCAATGACAAGAATATCACTCTTCCCGCATTAGTGTCACGATTGAATCCATTGTGGAACGAAGATTCATCCGATGCTTCTTTTGACAAAAACTTTTTGAGGAGCTCAGAACTAATGGGCTCATCCTTTTTAAATCTTTTGATTGGCTACGGAAAAGGTTGGCTACCAGCCAAATCTATAGTCAAGGAAGCTTTTAACTTAAGATTCGATATTGACAAGAGTGGTGAAATAATAGTTCTCAAACAATTTTGCCCCTGGAAAGAACACCTCTATGCGATAGAAAAAGAGTTCAATCAAGAAGGCACCATAAAATTCGTCATTTTTGCTGACGCTTCTGGGAAGTTTAGGGTCTCCACTGTTCTGGTTACATCTTCATCATTCGAATTCAGGAGAGGGTTGCCTGAAAAACTCAGAGGCTTAAGAGACGAAGAATTATCAAAAGCTGCTAACATTGAGGGGGGTATTTTTGTACATGCATCAGGCTTTATTGGAGGGACGAATTCTAAGGAAGGTGCTTTGGCGTTAGCTAAACTAAGTTTAGAAGATCAGTAAAAAAAAGCTTAGTTGCCATATGATCCACGTGAAAAATTTCCTTTGATAATTCAATCATTAAAGACTCCTTGAGAGGCGTTTGCTATAGTTGTTAGGTTCTTAGAAAGTGTGTGTTATCGAGGGAAAGTATATTATGTACAGGCTGTTTTACTTTTTGAGCTTCCTCTTTTAAAAATGCTGTAGGTAGATTGAAAGAGTTGGCCACCTTGAAAGTTTCCAGCACGGACCTACCAAAGAAAAGAGTAGATCTTTGAAAGAGACCATTGATATAGTCTATGGCAAACTTGATTTGTAGACGGAAATAAAAAACGAGCATTTATTGATCTGTTACTATACTTTAACGAATGAGAAGGACCCAGCTGCTGGTTTACTTACTACGATTGCTTCATTTAGTTCTTGTTCAGAAATGTTCGGGAAGTTTTCTTTATAGTAGTCATTAACTAGGGCATGCTTTAGCTTTTCTAACCGACTTATGGTCGTGATATGAACAGCAGATCCACCAAATCCAGCTCCTGTTGTTCGCGATCCGAAAGACCCATTTCTCTTTGAAATCTCACAGAGTTTGTCCAATTGTGGTGTCGAAGAGTTATAGTTCACCTGAAAAGACTTTTGAGACTCATTGAAAAGAACGCCCAACTGTTCTAAAAAGCTAGTGGCGTCACCACGACAATTTTTGGTTAGCTCAAGAAATTCTAATACCCTCAAGGCTTCAGCAAAAACGTGCTTTGTTCTTTGGTACAACTTTAAAACATCGTATCTCACAGGATAATTTTCTAGGTACCTATTTTCGAACGTTTCAGTGCTAATGCCTAATGCGGTAGTGGCCTGTGAAGTCGTGAAGCCCTTTTTCTCAGCATCCGTAAAATCATGTTCAATAAGTTCTAGTAATTTTCTCAAACGTTGGATACCGACGTCTACATCTAAGCCATCCCATGGTGCTTCATTTAGTTTTCTCGTAAAGTACACATCCAAGAAACCTCTCAAAGTACCTGTCTTCAAATTAGAATCTCGTGGAAGATCGAGATTGTGTCTGTGCGCAAGTAGATCGGCGGCGACAGCCACTTCAACAACTCTCAAGTTGTAATTCACAGGTGATGATTCGTGCTTATTAGCTTTTACTAGAGTATTGGTTATCAAGAAAACCATCTGATCGGGCTCAACTAAGGGGAAACTGAAAGGCACTCCTGTCAACTTAGGTTTGAAGTGAATAAGCAAGGCTTTATTTTCTTCACCGTACACTGAAGCACATTGATCCATTCCCCCAGTACTGACTCCAACGTAATGCTCGGAAACCACTGTAATACGGGTCAAATCTTCTTTAGTGACCTCAAATATTCCATTGGCCCTCAATATTGCTAAAGTAGAAGTAACACAGAATGCAGCAGAGGAAGATAAACCCCCACCTGTGGGCACGGTGCCATCAAAAGTAATATTCATGCCCTTTATTGGTTTGGATCCATTTGACACAATTTGCGGATAACGTTCCAAAAGAAACTTATGGGCCACGATAACTGCACATTTAAAGTAACTTCCCCAAGAAAAATTTTCATGATTTATTGAAACTATTTTTCCTTCAGGGTCGAGCTCGACAACCTCATTAGAGAAGTTTGTATCAGTGTTCGTTATGTTGATATTGTGAGAGTCGTTTTGACTCACAGCAGCAAGTATATCTGCATCAATAGCCATTGGCAAAACTGAGAAAAAGCAATAATCTATATGATCTCCCATCAAGTTTACTCTGCCAGGTGATCGGCTAAAACATGTTGGTTCCTCTTGGAACGTGCTCTTGAACTTATTGACCAATCTTTGAAACCGCAATCGATCGAGTCTATAGGGAGCATCTTCAATATTATTAAAATGAGGTACAGAAACCGACATAATGATGCTCAACACTTTGTCATAGAAGTTTTATTAGTTACTTCTAACTGGGCATTAATATAAGATCGTGTTTTAGATCTTTCCGAGAAAAATGTAGCGTTACATTTTAACCCCGGATTTCTTCGAGAGTGTTTTTTTGGTCTTCGCGGGGTTGAGCTTCTACGGTACCTGCATTCCTTTAAGTACCACAGTAACATAATAAGATATACGTATACCAAAATACTCCAAGACTGTCGTTCCTAGATTAAGAAAAATTCAATAATCCTAGTGTAGATAGCTGTAAGTCGTTCTTGCTGTTTTTCAATCCAAAAGGAAATGAAAAGTATATAGAGAAGAAATACGCCGCTTGTGGGGTTTTTCCGGCAACCGGATACAGTGCAGATCCCGGAATTGCATTCTAAAAACTAAAGTGGGGGGCATCTTCTTCAAATCCAGACACGATAAAATGGAAACAACTAGACGTCCTCGAAATTTTTACAAAGTAGGCTATATAATTAAGAATGTCAACTCCTTGTATACTTGTGACTGGAGGAGCAGGTTATATTGGATCTCATACTGTTGTTGAATTAGTGAAATATGGTTATGATGTAGTGGTTGTTGACAGTTTGATTAACTCTAGTTTTGACGCCGTTGCTAGGATTGAATTCATAGTAAAAAAACCTCTTCATTTTTATCAAGTTGACATCAGGGACAAGGATGAGTTAAGCAATGTTTTCAAAAAGCATAAAGTCACGAGTGTAATTCACTTTGCGGCCCTTAAGGCCGTCGGAGAATCGACAAAGTTACCTTTGAACTATTACGAAAACAATGTTGGAGGTACTTTGAACTTGCTAAGAGTTATGGATGACTTTGATGTTAAATGCATCGTATTTAGTTCTTCTGCTACTGTCTATGGGGATGCCACTAGGTTTGAAAATATGATTCCTATTCCAGAAAATTGTCCTACTGACCCCACAAATCCTTATGGTAGAACTAAACTAACAATTGAAAATATCTTGAAAGATGTTTATTCAAGTGATAGTAATTGGAAATGTGCTATTTTGAGATATTTCAACCCCATCGGTGCACATCCTTCGGGCCTTATAGGCGAGGATCCTCTTGGAATTCCTAATAATCTTTTACCTTTTTTAGCACAAGTTGCGATTGGCAGACGGGACAAGCTTTCAATTTTTGGGAGTGATTATAACAGTCATGACGGTACCCCAATTCGAGATTATATTCACGTGGTGGACTTAGCAATGGGTCACATTGCAGCCTTGGATTATCTAAACAACATAGGTAAGAAGGGAATCTTAAGAGAATGGAATTTGGGAACAGGAAAGGGCTCTACAGTGTTTGATATATATCACGCTTTTTGCAAATCAATAGGAAGAGAACTTCCTTATCAAGTGGTAGGAAGGAGAGCTGGAGATGTGCTCAATTTGACCGCTGATCCAAGAAGGGCGAATAAAGAGCTCTCTTGGGAGGCCAAGTACACAATTGAAGAAGCATGCAGGGACTTATGGAGATGGACTGAAGATAATCCTTTTGGCTATCATATCGAAAATTATAAATGGCAATCATTTGGTGGCTATAATGACCGCCTCCACGTCGTTGAAATAGGGGATCTTAAAGTATGTATTGCAAACCACGGTGCCCTAATTCAAAATATTGTATATAAAGGGACCTCGTTGATTAATCATTTTGA
The DNA here is from genome assembly GCA_030574455.1 of Priceomyces fermenticarens. Lineage (NCBI taxonomy): Eukaryota > Fungi > Ascomycota > Pichiomycetes > Serinales > Debaryomycetaceae > Priceomyces > Priceomyces fermenticarens. Next base: position 37,721 of record JAJMEZ010000019.1, on the reverse strand, counting down.
TAACATTGATCAATACAGTGATCCAAGCAATCCATACATGGGAGCTACAATTGGTAGGTATGCAAATAGAATAGTTGGTGGAAAGTTTGAACTCGAAGGCACGGTATTTAAGACAACTTCAAATGAAGGTAACAATACACTACATGGTGGATTGAATGGCTTTGATAAACAAAATTTTCTTGGTCCTGTTGTTCAATCATCTGAGGGTCATGTCGTTTTACTGTTTTTGCTTATAGACTACCACCTTAACAATGGCTTCCCTGGTGATCTTGAAACAATAGTTCGCTATACCATAACTTCGCAATCTTTATCTATTGAGTTAGAAGCAAATCTCGTTGGTAAAGCAGAAAGCACTCCTGTCAACCTTACAAATCATACTTATTTCAACTTAACAGGCAAAAGTACTATAGATGGAACGTGGATTAAGTCTATTACCAACACTTTGCTTGAGGTAAATCCTAGTTCAGGAGCTCCAGGGGACAATTTGACTACTTCGTCATATGATTTGCAAAAGGGTGTCTCCTTGACTCCTGATGAGGTTTTCGATAACTGCTTGGTGGTAGATTCAGATCTTGCCAAAATTGATACGAGAAAGGAGCCTTTGAGAGAGATTTTTCAAGCTTTCCATGACGGCTCAGGTCTCCGTATTAACTTTTTTTCCACTGAGCCTGCCTTTCAGTTTTACACGGGCGATTTTAATAATACGGCACACTATGGCTCACGTAGCGGATTTTGCATTGAGCCCTCACGTATAGCTAACGCCATCAACGTGAAGAAATATAAGCCTACGGTTGTTTTGAAAAAGAATGATACATTCGGTTCTATAACTAAGTTTGTTTTTGGTGTCGGTAAAGATAATTAATGTCTTCAGGACATTTCTTGGGAATGTTGACATCATCTATATATTTGAACTTTTCTTGCGACTAAGTATTCCAATAGTGCTTTGAGTTGAATACTTACTCAATAGAAGGCTGAATATAGAGTAGTGACCATTTAGTTTGATTTTCAAAATAGTTTAAGAACACAATCCGTTTTGCTTTGTACACTGTCACTTTCATTAAAAAAAGTGTAATTTTTTCTTTTGACAACAAGTCATAATATAATACATTCGTAGAGGTTTCCTGAAAATTGCAGTTAGAGAACCAACGCACATATTATGTATGTGTCACAGGACTCATCTTCTAACTCGGCGGCTAACCCAGCGGCTAATCAGGCAACCACAGAACCATCCCCTACTTAAAGGAGGGATTGTTCCATGTTAACCACAAACTAATTAGTTACGATATATAGTCTAGTACACACTATAATTGGGTTAATACCCTAAAAAAATACTGTTAAGAACTTGGTAGTGTTTAATAAGAACTATAATAGATTCTACAGGCAAAAGCTGATCGGCAATATAAGGAAGGAATAAGACCATCCTTATGTAGTTGAGAGATACCCTGTGGGGAAACTATAAAGGGATATCTAAAACATTACACATTACACATAAAACATAAAACCAACTCTAAAATGAGTCTGTAATTTAGAAATCCTCAGATATGTTACAAGTAACGTGACAGTTAGTCTAATCGTTGGATCCCTAATATACTTTTGCGTTTGCTAATAAATACAAGCTTCGTTCCTCATGGCCCAATGGTCAAGGCGTCTGGCTACGAAATGTAACCACTTCTCGGTTGGAACCAGAAGATTCCAGGTTCGACTCCTGGTGGGGAAGCTTTTTTTGCGGATCTGATTTTTTTTATTTTTCTGAAGGAAAATGCAAGATTACTACTTGGGCATTAAGAAAGTGAGGTCAGTTAAAGAAACTAAATGAGGCTTTATTCAATATATATCCTAAATAAATCAGGTGGGCTCATTTATCAACGCGATCTTAATCCCAGCTTGAACAAGTTGACGGCAAATGACTATTTAGTCCTTGCTGGTACGTTGCACGGTGTTCATGCCATAGCTTCTAAGCTCAAACCCATAATGGGAGTTCTGGGTGAACAGGCAACCTCAAATGCTGGAGATAATCGCAATTCAAATATAATGGCTACTGGAAAAGTACAAAATCCCAACACTAACAATTCAGGGCTAGAGAGCATTGAAACAGATTTATTCAACTTGTATGTTTTTCAAACTTTGACTGGGATTAAGTTTATTATAGTAACATCTCCTAATACAGTTGTGCATAATTTTCATCCGGTAGGCGAAAAGAACTTTAGCAAGGGCCAACTTACGAAACAGGTAGAACTTGCCAATGATATATTTAAGCAACTTTATGTTTATTATGCTGATTATGTTATGAAAGATCCATTTTACTCTTTAGAAATGCCTATAAAAAGTCCACTTTTTGATGTTAAGGTAGGGGAGTTGGCATGAATGCGTTATACTCTTTTATAAGTGCTTGAATACCGTCTGTCAAGCGTGTTTTTGGTTTCCAGCCAAGCTTGCCTATCTTTTCAGAACTAACAGAGTATCTTGAGTCATTATATTTCCTATCTTCAATGAACTCAATGTATATTGAGAAGTCAGAAATGGGCCTTCTTAAGTATAGTTCTGCTATTAATTTAGCTAAAGACAAATTGTCAATTTCATCCCAGGCTCCGATATTATAAATTTCTCCTTCTGTATGGTCCGAATGCCATACAATGTCGACTGCATCAAGAAAATCATCAATATAGAGATAGCTTCTTCGATTGGTTCCATTACCATGAATTGTCATTTTGCTACCGCTTTTAAGAGAATGTAAAATCATAGGGATTAGTTTCTCCTCATGTTGTCTTGGACCATACACATTATTTGACCTTACAATAGTGACGGGAATGTTATATGCCTTTCCATATGCTTGGGCAATCAAATCCACGGCCCCCTTAGTTGCAGCATATGGATTAGTTGGCCGGAGTACTCCATTTTCGTCCACAGTTTCAAAGTCTTTTTGGTCTCCGTACACTTCATCTGTAGAGATAATGAGAATTTTTATAGGCAAATTGTGTTTTGCATTAGATAGGCGAATGCATTCTAATAAGTTTTGACTTCCAAGAACATTATTCTGTGTGAAGAAAATTGGCAGATCGAAGGATCTGTCGACAGAAGACTCTGCTGCCATATGTACGACATATTTTATCTTATCATCATTCACTAATAGATCATATAAAAATTGATAATCAGTGAGTAAGTCCTTTTGAACAAATGAAAAGTTATCCCGGTCTAAAAATTTCTGTATGAATTTAAAATCATAGTCACTTACGTATGTCAATTTATCAATGACAGTGAAATGATATCTGGGGTATTTCTTCACAAAGCGTTCCAAAAAATTGGTTCCAATAAACCCAGCTCCTCCAGTTAGAAGAACATATTTATCGAACTTACCAGCCATACCGTTTAAGATGCCATTATATTGCCTAGTAGCTCTCCTTTTTAAGATCCAAGGCCCCAAAGACTCGTATTATCAATAGTCGGAACTCAAAACAGGGTTCGCAATGCTAATGTAACGTTACACTAAGATTCTATCTAATTTTCCCGCTTAATGCGGGGGATTCCCCATAAATATGTAAATCGTGCAAGATCTCTACAAGAGCTTTAGACACGATTATAGTATGACCAACCAAGATTTTGATTTTTCAGACTATTCACATCGCAGGTATAATCCTTTGACAGATACTTATGTACTCTGTTCGCCTCACAGGGCGAAGAGACCATGGCAGGGTGCTGAAGAGGAAGTCAAGAAAGACAAAATGCTTGACTATGATCCCAAATGCTACTTGTGTCCAGGTAACATCCGTGCTACAGGTGATTCAAATCCTAAGTACGAAGGGACATATGTTTTTACTAATGACTATCCAGCTGTGAGATTGGATCAACCAAAATACAGGAAGGATCGAGACGAAACCTTACGTGGAAGGTTGTTACAAGTTGAAGGCGTTCAAGGAAAATGCTTTGTCATTTGTTTCAGTCCAATTCATGGATTAACAATACCTTTGATGTCTAATGAATCCATATTGGAAATTATCAATTGTTGGCAGACGCTTTACAGAGATGTAAAAAAAGATGCCAGTAGTGGACTACCATACAAATACCTTCAAATTTTTGAAAATAAAGGCAAAACAATGGGATGCTCCAATCCCCATCCTCATGGCCAAGCTTGGTGCTTAGATGCTGTTCCAACTGAAGTGTCACATGAAGTCCAAAACATGACCAAATATTACAATAAAAATCAATCTCACTTATTGGGGGACTATGTCAAACTTGAACTAAAAGAGAAGGAGAGAGTGGTGTTGGAAAATGATTCATTTATTGTCGTGGTTCCTTATTGGGCACTCTGGCCTTTTGAGACTTTGCTTATATCGAAGGAGCACTTAAAGAGTCTTGATGACTTTGAAAATAAACATAAAGAAGATTTGGCATCGATATTGAAAAAATTGACCACAAAATACGATAATATTTTCAAGACCCTGTTCCCATACTCTATGGGAATTCATCAAGCACCTTTACTGTGTAGTGGAGCAGAGGATAACTCTTGGTTCCACATGCATTTTTATCCACCATTGTTGAGATCCGCATCAGTGAAAAAATTTTATGTTGGATTTGAATTGCTAGGCGAGGCCCAGAGAGATTTGACAAGCGAGCAAGCTGCTTCAAGGTTACGGACAATGGATGAGGATGTTCACTTCTTGAATACATGATCCGATAGATACTCCACCCCATCGTTTAGATTATATACAGGTAAGAAGAGCATCCAATGCTAATTTTTTTTACAAAAAGTTTCAATAGCTTTCAGTAGAGGAGTAATAAACTATTTACTAAATGACAGCTGATGGTCAACCTGAAGATGATGCCGTAAGGATCAGCAAACCAGCATTGGGGTCTAGATTGGGAAGGGACTCACCGTTCGCTTTTGGACAGAGATACTTGACTGATGAAAAGGAAGTTTTTAACTATAATGCTTGGGATCATGTTGAGTGGGGAGAGACACAGATAGAGGAGGCCAAACAAATGATTGCCAAACAATACGAACATCCCGTGAGTGAGTTTGATAAAGAGTTATATAATGCCAATCCAGCTAAATATTGGGATATTTTTTATAAAAATAATAAGGACAATTTTTTCAAAGACAGAAAGTGGTTGCAGATCGAATTTCCTTCATTATATTCAGTGACTACTAAAGAATACGAAGAGAAGACTACTGTTTTAGAGGTTGGATGTGGTGTTGGAAACACTTTCTTTCCGGTTCTTCAACAGAATGAAAACAAAAATTTGAAAATGTTCGGCTGTGATTACCTGGAAGTAGCCGTGGATCTAGTCAGATCTAATGAGGCCTACAAGGAAAACAACAGCAAGGGTATAGCATTTGCATCTGTTTGGGACCTTGCGAATGAAAAGGGGGATCTCCCCGAAGGGATAGAGCCAAACTCAGTGGATATTGTTATATTGGTTTTCGTCTTCTCAGCCTTACACCCTGAGCAATGGAAATATGCAATAAGTAATTTGTCCAAACTTCTTAAACCAGGCGGCGAGATATTATTTAGAGATTATGGAAGATACGACCTAGCTCAAGTTAGGTTCAAAAAGGGGAGATTGATACAGGACAACTTTTATATACGAGGTGATGGAACAAGAGTATATTTTTTCACGGAGGACGAAATTAAAGATCTCTTTTGTAAGAGTGCAGGTTTTGAGGTGCAACAAATTGCAACAGACAGACGATTATTGGTTAACAGAAAAAAGCAATTGAAAATGTATCGTAATTGGATTCAAGCAGCTTTTAGTAAGCCTAGAGGATAATATTAGTTCGAAGGGACTAAAGTAAGATATAGAAAATTATCTAAATACCTAAAGAGGTTCCAGACTTCCACCAAAGAAAGCCCATTGTCTCCCATGATTGCGTTAGTGTGGATGCCATGAATATAGACAACAGTAGAATTATTGACATCGGAAAAAAGCTCCGGCAACTGCCATTTCAAAGCCATCTTTAATGTTATAGGAACTTCATTATTGAAGGCTTCTATAGGTCTTTGTATAACCGTTGATGTTCCCATGATATGAATTTTTAAGGGTATCCGCAAAAAATTCTTGGGTATTAATTTGTTATTGATCTGAATGTTGACTTTCAAGTTATGATATTTTATTGAATCCCATAGCGAGTTGGAGTCATTTTCGCTCAAATTCATTATTGGCCTAGCATTCCCATTCAATACAAAGCATGACTGCTTCAACAGATTGATCACCACTTCTTTCAACGATACCTCATAATTGACAGTATTATCATCTCTTCTGTAAATAAAAGGAATGATTTGTTCGTTAGGATAGTCTGCTGTATTCAACTTTAGGACCCAAACATTTTTGAACCCATCATCGCCTGCGACGAGAGGTAAGTGCAATGAATCATAAAGAAGGCCTATTGGAAGGTTCCACTTAATTGGAGCCCCCTCATATTCCAACCATATCGGTTCCTGTGCCAAGGAATTCCGGTAAACTTTGAAATAGTTGACAATCTGTTGAAAGTAAAGCGGAAAGTATTCGTTTCGGTAACAATTCAATAAAAATTCTTTTGTATCCTCGAACTCATCCCAAAAAATCCTTATATTTATCGATCCATTCCAAATTCTACCCTTTATTGCTAGTAGGTTCGAGTTCATTTAAAATCATGCATGTGAACAACAAAGTTAGATACAGCTTGATACCCTGTCTTATTTAAAGAATCCCTTGAATGCATGCAACATTTTAAGATCCTGTATACAATCATATAATTCCCATACATGGTACACTAACCAGCAATCAAGACCCTAGCATCCCAGGAACTCTGGTTCAAAAAATACTTAAGACCTCTGGCATCTATTCTCTTACGATGGCTCAAAATCCTCTAAATTCTAGTGACTGATGACAAAAGCTGACAAATGGAAACAAAAGTTGACAGCTGATGATAGACCAAGAGCCTTATCTATCAATTTGCATGATAGTGATATAATACATGCAGTTTCTAGTTTTAGACCTGGAGAATTATCTGAAAGGTGCATCCCTACTCAAGCCCTATGGAACTTAGATATACTGAAATACAGTGTACTGAGATATTGTAATTTTCCTTCCCCCTCAAGGCGTGCTATCAGTACGTCTGTTTTGGAACCTGGAAGGCAGGACAAGGAATTACCACCGTTGCCGCAATCTAAAAAAGAATACAGGCATACTAAATACCTCATCAATGAGCCCTTAACTTTTGGGCCCATTTCAGACCCTTCCATGGTGTACTACCAAAATAAAAAACCTGATTTGGTGGCACGGAAGACACGTTCTACTTTCAAAGTCGAAGATTCGTCGGTAGAACTTCAATGTCACAATAGTGACTATTTTGATGCTTTCGATGTATACTCTCGGCACGAATCCCTGAGTGATAGTAGCGAAAGCCTAATTGGTTTAGAGGATGGTTGTTCAAAGATTGAAAATTATGACTCTGAGGTTTGCTCAGAGAATTTTTCATGTACTACAAATTTAAGTGATCTTAATAGCTGCGAAATAGAAACTAACTACGATGTTCCAAGTCTTGCTGATTCGTTATTTGGAGACTCCTCTCAACCTGAGCTTGAGGTTTCAGATCGAACCAGGTTAGATCAATCGCATTTGGCTCCACCGAGTACCAGAGTGTGCCACTCGAAGTACAATATATACTCATCCAAATTGGCATCAAAATTTGATTTCAACTCAAAAGAAGACAAACAGGGATTGCAAAAAGAACTACCACTAATTCCTATGCTATCAACAGACTGCAAGCTTAATGCGGCTTTTCCTAGGGAAATAAGTGAGAGAAACCGGGTGAAAAATATTGGCAGCAAGAGCCATTCAGGGGCCCACGATGATATGAAACCAATTAATAAAAAGATATCCCTCGACTTCTGTTTAGACCTTGCAAATGACTACAGTGATTCTAGATACAAGGTAAAATCACCAGCAAAAGAGAAAGTTACGCGACAAACAGGTTCTCAAAGGCTTTCCTTCGAAATGTAATGTATATCTTCATTAATGTTAGCTTGTAGCCAAGAAGCACCTAAAGGTTAATGTTCAGGTATTTTCTTTACTCCAGAAAATAAGTTGATCTTATTTAAAACTATATTCATTCCAGATTTTAAGATACTAGTGGTCCACTACATGTAATTAAGAGAGAGAATCATCAACGACCACGTAGGGTTTTCCAGCAACATTTTTCAAATTTCATTATTTCATAACTTGACTATCAAGTTATCTTCCTTATATAATTTCATAAGATCCTCAATGCCATACTTATTGGCAACTTGTGGGTTAATGAATCTCCCTCCCAAGTAGTGAATTTTTGACGTAGAAGCAAAAACTCTTGCACAAGGCTTAGGAGCCGTTAAACTTATAAGCATGGTTGAGTTAATGTCTTGAGAAGTTGGACCCTCATCAACATCCCATCCTGAAGGAATATCAATGGATATAATTGGGGCGAGTGTCTTGGAGTGTTCCGATAGAAACGATATCACATCATCAAAAGGTGAACGTATTGGAGGCTTGAAAGAGAACCCAAATAACGCATCAATTACCAACTTAATCTGCGATTCACCAGATTCAGGAAATAATAGAGATTTGAATTCATCAATTCCCCGTACTTCTGATACCTCGAGATCTTGAAGTTGCTTCAATAGATTCTTGAAGAGTTCATTCTTAGTACTTTTTTTGGGGTAAAAGAGAATAGGATCAAACTTTCCCCAAGTCTTTAAATGTCGAGCAGCCACTAGACCATCTCCCCCATTATTTCCAGGACCAACAAGAAACAATACTTTACTATGTGCTTTGAACTTAGAGGAGTATTGTTGATGAATAGCTTTAGCAACAGATAAACCCGCGAGTTCCATTAACTGGTCTATCGAAAACGCCCCAGTAGACATCAATTCCTGATCTAATTGAGAAGCGGCCTTCGCTGATAAAGTCTTAAAACTTGCTTGATACATTGTTGATCAATACCTTTTATGAAGATGCAAAGTTACAGAGGGATCTAAAGCAACAGATAAATCTAGTGGCTCCTTCACAAAGTGCAGGTAAAGTATATGCATGAACTCAATAACATAGCTTTTCTGATATTAAATATTTCCTAATGTACAAAGGGATATCCTTGAGATTTCAGTCAACGTAATAAGATTCCCAAACATGAGAGATTAAGAAATAGTTGTACTAGGCTGCTTAAGCAAATTTGGTATTATTTTAGATCGGAGATACTCTATGTTTTTGGAGACGTGTATATGCGTTTTTAATAAATATTACACAAAAGCGTTTTGGACACTCATTTCAGCATAACACGTAAATTAACAATTATTTCAAATCGAAACTCAAATCAACACGAAACAAAAATGGATGGACTGAGTACTTTTGATTCGGAATCTTTCCAAAACTCTTCACCTATGATACACTACAGGAAAGATGCGAAGAAAGGCGTTAAATTCAAATTCATGGTAGCAGGAGAGCTGGGCACAGGAAAAACAACATTTATCAATAGTTTACTTGGAAAAAAAGTGATGAGCCATAGATATGAGCCAGTTAGTGAGTCCATTGGAGACACTAAGACCATCCTTTTCACATCAGCAAAATCTGTTGCATTGCCAAATACGTGGGTCTTGACTAAAAATGAATTTAACCCGACTACAGCTCATGAGGAACCAGGTATAGCCTTAACTGAAACTAAGGTTGATATTTATGACGAGGAGAACACAAAAATCTCGCTTAATATTGTGGATACCCCGGGCTTTGGCGAAAACATTAATAACGAAGTTTGCTTCAAGGAAATAGAGAATTACTTGAAACAACAGTTTGATCAAGTTTTGGCTGAGGAAACTAAGATTAGAAGAACGCCAAGGTTCGTCGATACACGTGTTCATGTGCTTATTTACTTCATAGCGCCTACAGGACATGGGTTGAAGGAGATTGATATTGTAACAATGAAAAGGCTATCTAAGTACGTAAATATAATTCCCATCATAGGTAAAGCAGATAGTTTTACACTGAAAGAATTGAGGCATTTTAAGCAACAAGTGAAGACAGATATTGAGAAATTCAATGTGCCAACGTTTAAATTTGACAGCTCATTGGAAGATTATGATGAACAAGAAGATTTTGAGTTAATCCAGGAGTGCAAGTATTTAACAAAAATTCAGCCTTTCGCAATTGTCTCCTCTGAAGATCAGTTCGAAGTTAGGGATAAATCTACGGGTGAAACAAACAGAATAAGAGCTAGACAGTACCCTTGGGGGCTAGTTGATATTAATAATACAAAATATAGTGATTTTCCTGTTCTTAAGTCTGTCCTCTTGAGCTCTCATTTACAAGATCTCAAGGATATTACACATGACTTCTTATATGAGACATACAGAACTGAGAGATTGACAAATGTGACTGGAGGAAAAGCCATAGATGAAGAAGATGATGACGATGAAGAAGAGTTTCATGAGACTGTCGAGAATCACAATAGTGGTTTCAAAGAGTCAGGTGAAGCCCCGTCTTTGTCTAATCTTGCTCAATTGACATCTTCTCCATCCCAGTCTGATGGTATATCTGTAAATTCAGGCCTGCTGAAACCTAAAACAATGTTGTTAGACTCTGGCGACAACGAACCCACCACTAAAGCGAGAGAAGAATCCTTTATGTCGTCGACATCAACAATTTCATTGGAGAACAAGGAGCCACAAAGGAATGGCAATAATAGCACAGCATTTAAGAGGTTATCAATTGCGCCTCAACGTCACCAACTCAGACAGATTTCGGAGACAGTCCCTTATGTTATTCGTCATGAGAGAATACTAGAGAGGCAGCATAACTTAGAAGAAATGGAAGTTGCCAGTGCTAAAGAACTAGCCGCGAGGGCAGCCTTACTTGAACAGAAGGCCGCTCAGTTAAAAGCAAGAGAAAAGGCAATGATGAAAAGAATGGATACCGAAGGACAGAGGAATCCAAGATCCGAAGCTTCCTCTAGATTTGAGAACGTCGATAACGTTGACGAAATATACAATGACACGCTGAATGGTCATTCTACAATTAGAAAAGAAGAGACCTTAACTGATTTACATTCAATTGTGAGTCAAAAATGAGAGTTAATGTTATTTAGGCAAATATACAATATTTGATTTGTGTTCTGGTAAATAGTACCGTAATTGGATTTCAGGGGCCCTCAACTTATTTGAATTGCGCACGACTTGAATATACGTCGTTAAAAAAAAATTAGGCGCCAACAGGCTCACGATAAAAATCTAGCATATCTTAAGGTCAAGGCCCGAACTCCCTTCATAAACCAGAGACTCTTTGAATACTCATTGATAATATTTGGCTATTTAGCTTAAGGTTTTAATCTTGCACTTTCTGTCATCTTGGTCTAAAAGAATTCCAACAAATTTTATTTTACCCGTTGCCTAAACTTTCAGATTAGACAGATACTTAAAGTGCACGAGGAGTCATCGAGTTCTGATCTACATATATTTATTTTAATTCGACAAAGATGGATATTCTTCAAGTTTTAGAGAATGCGCTTCTCAACCCAGACCCTCATAAAAGAAGCGAGGCGGAATCACAATTAGATGAAGCAGCTAAGACACATTTTGTTGAATATGTCAGCCTTCTTACTGATGCTTTGGCCAATGAGGATGCCAAAACTGAAGTAAGGATGTTGGCTGGTATTGGTTTGAAGAATCAGCTTACTTCAAAAAATCCTCGTACTAAAGGAGAACAGCAACAGCGTTGGGTTTCCTTGGATAGCAATGCAAAATCTAAAATAAAAGAAACCGCCCTTAAGGCCTTGATGACCTCAGATGAACGTGTTGCAGGATCAGCGGCTCAGCTTGTTGCTGCAATTGGTGAAATCGAATTGCCAAGAAGTGAATGGCCCGAGTTGATTCCAATAATTATTGAAAATACCAAAACTGAGAAACCAGTAAACGTGAAAAAGGCATCTTTGTTGACGATTGGTTATATCTGTGAAAGTGCTGACCCCAATAACCCGGCAATTATTGCACAATCAAATGGCATATTGATTGCAATTGTCCAAGGTGTTCAAAGCAATGAGCCTTCTAGTGCCGTAAGATTGGCAGCTTTGAATGCTTTGGTCAACTCATTGGAATTTATTAAATTCAATTTCGAAAGAGAAGGGGAACGTAACTATATAATGCAAGTCGTATGTGAAGCCACTCAAGCGGATGATACGGAAATTCAAGCCAGTGCCTTTGGCTGTCTCGCAAGGATTATGTCATTATACTACAGATTTATGGCACTTTACATGGAGAAAGCATTATATGGATTAACTGTGTCTGGTATGCAAAGCTCTGATGACAAGGTAGCATGCATGGCTGTCGAATTTTGGTCAACTGTGGGAGAAGAAGAATTAGAAATCGCATTGCAACGTGAAGAGTATGGTCAAGATACACATCCAGAACTAGTTAGCTACAATTTCACTCTCGTTGCAATCCAGGATGTTCTTCCAACTCTACTTTCACTTTTGACTAGACAGAATGAAGATCCAGAGGATGATGATTGGTCTGTAGCTATGGCCGCTGGTGCTTGTTTACAGTTGTTTGCTCAGAACACTGCCAACTATGTCGTTGAACCAACTCTTCAATTTGTCGGGTCTAACATTAACAATTCTGAATCATGGAGATCTAGGGAGGCGGCAGTTATGGCTTTCGGTTCTATTTTAGACGGTCCAGATCGAGAGCAGCTCAGGGTATTGATAGGTCAGGCATTGCAGCCCATCCTACTTTTGATAAATGATGAGTACTTACAGGTGAAAGAGACAGTTACATGGTGTCTTGGTAGAATTGCAGATTTGGTCATAGATGCGATCGATATTAATCAACATCTCCCAAGTCTTATGCAGGCTTTACTTTCTGGATTGCAAGATCATCCTAGGGTATCAACAAATTGTTGCTGGACATTGATGAATCTAGTTGAACAGTTGTGTGTTGATGGTGCTACTAGTCAAAGCACAGTCATGTCACCATATTACGATACCGTAGTCCCTATTTTGGTACAATTGACTAACAGGCCGAATAACGAAGCTAGTTCGAGAGCCTCGGCTTATGAAGCTTTATCGACATTTGTCACATATAGTGCCGCAGACACAATGCCAATAATCGAGAATGTAGCTACAGAAGTGGTATCAAGATTGGAGACCGCAATTTCAATGCAGTCACAGATAGTTGGAGGAGATGATCGGGCAAATTTGGAGGAACTTCAGTCCAATATCTTGTCTTTATTAACCAATGTTATCAGACGCTTAAGCAACAACGTATTACCAGCTTCAGACAATCTTGTTTCGATGCTTTTGAAACTTATGGATGCTCAACCTCCAAACTCCTTGATTGAAGAAGACATTTTAATTGCCATCTCCGCTATCTCAGGTGCCATTGGTGAAAATTTTGTGAAATATATGGATTCTTTCTTGCCCTATTTGACAAAGGCATTGCATAACACCGATTCACCAACTTCGTCGACTGCAGTAGGGTTAGTGGCAGACTTGGCACACTCATTGGGAAAAGGCATTCTTCCTTATTTGGATGGACTCATGAATATTTTGGGTGCTAATTTGAACAATATAAATGTTAGGCGTGAATTAAGACCAGCAATTTTATCTTGCTTTGGAGATATTGCCACCTCAATTGATAGCAACTTCCAACCGTACACTGATTTTGTCATTCAAATTTGTATCCAAGCTTCGAGTATTGAGCCAGAAGATTCTAGTATGGAGACTATTGAGTATGTTTTAAATGTCAGAGAATCTGTGCTAGACTGTTACGTGGGAATTGTTGGGGGTCTTCATGATCTCCCTCAAGTCATTTATCCATACTTGGGTGCAATATTCCAATTTTTGGAAGGCATTGCTTCAGACATTAATATGGCCGCTATTGACTCAGTAGCTAGAGCAGCGACTGGAATTATGGGTGACGTTGCGTCTATGTTCCCCAATCGTGAGTTCAAGCAAGTTTACCAACAGACTTGGGTTACTGATTTCATCAAGAAAACACGTGCTAATCCTCTTTTCCAAAACTCCACTAAGGAGGCTGCTAGATGGGCTAGAGATCAACAAAAGAGACAAATCAGTTTTTGAAGATCATACAGATTATTTTTCCCTCATCTCTGCATCTTTTCATTTAGTCTATGTTGGTGATTCCTCTGTGATTGACATATCTTTATCATTTTTTCATCAAATTTATTCTCTATTGTTATCATGTCTTTCATAACTTTAATGTCTCATAGAATTAACGGTCATCTTTAAAGAATAATAAATGAACATTCTCTTCTTTAAAATATTGTAGTCGTCAAATGAATCGGGTACTTCATATTTCGAGATAATTCATTTTGCGCTAACAGCCACTTTTTGATCTTAGGCATTGTTTATAATTTGCTTTGAGTCAGAATATTAAATACTAAATGCTTGAAAACGTGAACGATGCCCAGTCAATCCCATATACAGCTGTTCCATTTGATCACACATACATTTTGTATAACCCTAATGATGTAATATCAATAATAAGTGTGCAATTTTCGTTATTGCCGATTTACATAATGGTGTTTTATACCTCCTGGTTTCTTATTACGAGGGAAATTCAGCCAGTTATTACAGTCGGAGGCCATTTACTAAACGAAGCTCTAAACAAAATAATCAAGGTCTTAATAGGAATGCCTCGTCCAGAATTTCACAAAGATTTTGGAGAGGGCTCGTATGGCCTAACTTATGGAATGCCTTCTGCTCACTCGCAGTTTATGGGGTTTTGGTCGATTTATTTCATCTGCATCATCTGGTATAAAGTTCCTAAGTTATCAAATTTGAAGAAGGCTTGTATTAGCATAATATTTTTACTATCAACAAGCTTTGTTGCATTCTCTAGAGTTTATCTATTCTACCACTCTGCTCCGCAAGTAATTGTTGGAGTATGCGTTGGATCCATCTTGGGAATAAGTTATTTTCTAGTGGATTCGATTGTGAGAGATATTGGGCTTGTAAAGCACATATTGAATTTAAAGATAGTAAAACTGTTCTTCTTGAAAGACACTTATTATTCAGATTATCATTCATTTGAAGAGGAATACCAATTGTATAAAGATTAGAGCATAGAGCTTTTCGCTCAATGATTACTATCAATCTTACTGACTCTAATTTAGTTTGTGGCATCTCTATATAAAGTTCCATATATAGTTAAATAATCGGTTGAAATTCAATACAGCTTAAAAGTCATCCCACTTGTCATCACCATCTTGGAAATGATCTTCAGTTTTCTTACTCAGTGCTTCGCCACCGTGAAGAGATTCCAACTTGGTTTTTTCTATCGGCTTTGCAAGACCAAATGCTGGATCAATATCTTTTTTCTCTTGCAAACTTAATCCCTCGAAAAACTTACCGAACTGTGCATCGAAAGTCTTGTTAAGACCTTTCTCTTGTATGTCATTTGTAAATGAATGAAAAGTTTCTTGACCAAATTTTCCAGTTTCTTGCATCTTTTGTCCAAATTGTGCCATTGCTCTCTTTGCTTCACTACCCAACTCAGTCTCATTTAAGTGTGACACAGTAGGTTTAATTACAGACTCGTTGTATTCGTTAATAGTCTTTGATATGCTTGATGAAAAAAATCCCCATCCCTTAGATAGCGAGCTAAGGGGATCATTTTGAATGCTAGCCAATGAAAAAGACGATTGCTCATCTCTAGGAACAGGCGTATTTCCAAAGCCCGAATACTTACCTCCCTGTGATGGTGGTAAAGATTCCGATCTTTCATTATTCTTCACACCTAATTTCTGAAAGTATTCTTCATTATTAGCTTTCTGATCTTTCACTAAGTTTGGAGTACTCTTTCTCGACAGGATAGGTACTTGAGGACTATTATCAACCGCGTCACTTTTCGTATTTATTTCATTTGGCAAAATCCTACCAGTATGGTCTTTAGGAATAAATTCTCTACCTTCTATTTCAGCGCTTAGTTTTTCTTTATAGTCTTCAGCCACGTAGTTGTCATATTTCAACTTCGCAGGAAGCGCTAGATTGACGCCATTTTCACTAAAGTAGTCTTTCAAGCTTTGATTACCACCATTGTCCATACGTAGAACTTCTTCTGGTTTAAACTGATCCATCGTTATTGATCTTACGAAAGAGATGTGAACACCCAATCCCCTGTGTATCCCAGCGCAGTCTAAACATATGAAAATACCGAATTTTGGAGATGCCCACTGCGGATTAGGCGTATCGCAATCACAACATCTTTTGTTGGATTCTCTTTTTTGTAACAGCAAGAGTTTTCTGCGTGTTTCTGGATCGATGGACATTTCCTTCGTAATTTCAACTGAGTGACCTGATATACGTATACCCTTATTTCAAAATGTTATCCAAAAAATGATACAAAAAATACTACACGCTCCTGTACAGGACTGGGCGAATACAGATTTTAGTGCTACTTGACATAAATCACTTAAGAACTTATTATATTTTTGCCATGAAGTATGAATTTTCAATGGCTTGGGTGACATCCCTTTCATGTCTTAAAATATTGTTATTACCAATTAATTGGACTGGAAATTGATTACTTTCTGCAACCAGTGATGCATTGTTAACATAAATCTTCGATCCATTCAAAAAGTCTCTCGATAATGAAAACAAGTATATCGTAGCGTCTTCAACTGAGTTAAAATTGCAGTCAGTCTTTGAGCTTGAACGAGAAGTCGTTTCCAGGTGACCATTCCGGCCATCATGCAATTGTTTCCCACTGCCCCCTTGCAAAATGAAATTGTGTTTAATATTCCGTAAATCCAACGTTGAATTAATTGTTTTTGAAATCTTATCTGATTCGATTATTGCATCTTCAGTTCTAATGCTGAACGGTAGGTCATAATTATGCAAAGTTGGGCTATCAAAAACAATACCTCCTTGATTTTGGTTCAACTGTTCCCAGCAGGCAATCACAGTATTTAATGATCCGATGTAATCGACATTCAAGATTGTGTTAAATGCACTAGATGAGATGTTATTAAATTCGCCTAAATAGTTACCTACTGAGCCAGCAATCACGAAATCGATTCTCTGGAAAGCTTCAATTACTTTTTTTACTGCAGCTTGTAAAGATTTGAGAACTCTTATATCCGTATCAGGACATTTTAAAACTTTTGAACCTTTTCTAGCTTTCTGGATTTCCCTGGAAACCTGCTCCACATAATGTACTTTTCTACCAATGATAGCTGCATCTGCCCCCCTCGATACGAGTGCCTTAGCTTGTGCCATACATATAGAGCTTGACCCTCCAGTTATGAAAACAACTTTCCCCAGAAATATCATATTTTCATGCCCTTTCGATCAACCTTTGAAGCTACTTGCTAAAGCTCTGACAACTTGACGGATCCTAAAGATTGCATGGAAATACCTGTATATACTATTTAATACAAAAATACTTTGTGGGGGTTCGCATCAAAATGTTGCTATCTCAAGCCAGGAGCCATTTTTTTGCTTGTGTTAGAAATATCCTTATTTAAGCTAGAGGATATGCGCTTTCGATAATTCCTCTCAGAGAAATCGACGGAACTAGAGTCTTCTGCTTGTAACTTTCTTCCACAAATCTTTCCAGAAGATGTTTCAGCTGACGTAGCGGGCAGCTCCAAGTCCTTTTCTATATGCTCAAATAAATTAACGGGCTTGGGTGATGATGATTTACTATCTTCTGTACCATAGATAAAGCTATCCCCATTATCGTCCCCATCAGTATTTGCCTTAGGTGTCGATGTATTATTGTCACTGAGCTGCCCTTCTTCAGAGTCAAAGGTGGTATCTCCATTCATGCACTTAGAATTGGAAAGAGACTCATAAAAGTTGTTTTCGACTAAATCAACCAACTTCTTTCCTGTTGAAACATAGGTTAATTTTGTCTCGCAGAATGTTTTGTGACGGTCATAAATATGTCTTGCTAAGAGCTTGAAGTTATCTCTTCTTGACACTTGAATGTCGCCATTACCTATTATTGTTTCCATCAAGTCTAGACATGATGAGTTTGCTAAGCTGTTTTCCTGAATCACAGTTTCGAAGAATTCAAAAAAGTAGTCAAATAAGTTATTAGTGGTGATATGACTATCAAAAACCTCATCATCAAGTAAAATAAGGCTTCTAAGACACCTTAGAGAGCTCAAATTGAGCGTCCGTTTATATTCCCTAGCCATGAGCTTACAAACACCAACCAAAACTCCGTGATCTAAAAAAAAGGACCTTGTCAAGCTAAGATCATGCTCATTGCAACAAAACGCAATCAAGTCACATAAATGCTTATATAATGTCTCGTCCTTTTTGATTTGCGGAGAAATTACTCCCTCACTTTTAGATAAATGAATGATTTCTTTGAAAAGTGCGGGAGCTACCTGGTCGTAGAATGCCTTAAAGTAGTTACTAGTATTTATGTCACTCACTTCGTCATTCTTCATTTTTAGCGAGTCAATTCTAGGACCATCATCAGCTTCGCTTCCGGGACTATGTGCCTGAGAAATTACCTTAGAGCTTAGTAGAGATTTGAGTGCTTCAAAAATCTGTACTTTTAAGCCAGGTCTTTTGTCATCTAGCAAAAGTCTCGTCAAAATTAATATCAAAGACATATCATCCGATAACTTCATCTTTAATTCATGGGGCTCTCTTTCATTTTCTTCATTAATAAATAGCCCATTAGGAGGGTCCGAGGTGTCTATTGGATCTTCATTATCAATGGAACTCAATAATGAGACATCGTGCTCTATTATAATGACTATGAGTTCAGTACCCAATACTCTTATTTGTCCATCAGAATCTTCTAGCGCGAATTTAATCATACCGAATAAACCATTTTTAATTAAAGCAGAGTAAAAGTCTAGCTTTTGGTATGACTGTAATGACTTCGATAATAAAACATATTGGTGAAGCATTATAACTCCATCCCTTTTTATATCCTCATTGTCAGTGGAGTAAAGCTGAAATAATTTATCTAGGATATCAGATTCCAGAAAATATTTGATTATTTCCATCTGATTCACATATATCATGGAAGAAATGAAGTTGAAAGTTTGATCATCTAATATCCGCGCCAATACTGTGTCCTTAAGAAACTTAAGGTAAAAGTCTCTTTCGAAGATTGATAACCTCGCAACAGGAATAACCATTTTGAAAGACTTCGCTTGCAAAAGTTCCCTGAAACACGCCTTCATATTGGGATAGTCTGAATCATACTCCAATACACCCACCAATCCAGTTACTCTTTCCTCAGTCTTCAAAAATTCTTCGATAAGTGTGACCTCATTGTAAAGGATTAAAGTTTTAACTATGTCACTTAGTATATAAAGGACTTTAGCAAGATGCAACTTTTCACTTTGATTGAAAAGATCAATAATCTGATCAATATAAGCAACCTTTATGATGTACTTAGTTATGCTTGTCCGGGAAAATTGGGAGCTCAATCCTTGGTTTAATGATTCCTTGACTGATTCTATATTTTTAACTTCAATTTTTTCCGGATAGGAAATTGGACCTGTAATTAATTCTGTAATGTCCTCACCTTCAGATAAACTAGGAACCACGAAGTACAAAGATATGGAAGCACTTAAGCCGTCTTGCTGAGCTTGAATTATGAATTCACATAAATCTGCGCAACCTTCTGTCTCTTGAAAAGAAAGAGCCAAATCTTTCCCAAGAAGATCAGTCCAGACTATTAATGTTTCTTGTTGCCTCTGGTATTGAATAGAGCCTTCAAGATAGGATTTTAATATGATGTTACTAGGAACTGCTTCGCTCCTCACTAAGAAGTAGGGTTTTCGTGAGTCCTTTTCAATTTCTCCCAGACAGTAACCAGTGCCCTTATCTATCCAATCGTCTCCCTGTAACAAGTAAACTTTTACACGCCTAGGCGTATGTCCAGGTACTGTTGATGCTCTGACCTCATGCAGAGTAGCGTTCTCAATCATGTTTCAACGCAAACGTAAAGGTTTATAAATTTATTTGTTGCTTCAAACGCGTTTCGAGACCAACCCTTTGAAGTCGAGAGCTAGACAGTGTCCAAGGGTGGCTAAAAGGAGTTCTCAAGTATAACCAGATATTAATTCGCTATCGCTTATACAATAAGTAAGGTTCTCTAATTTATGTTGTCTAGAGTATCTGACTTCTCCTTTACGGACTCTGAAAGTTTTTGTGCATTCTCGAGATAACGCACTTCTATTTTTTACGGCTAACGAAGTTCAGCTATACAGTTATATAATTAGTGGCATAACAAAGCCGAACTAGATAAAGATCTTAACCAGTTCATGTTGTCCACATCGTGTGTATCTTCTACTTCTCCCCACTCTTGGGTTTGAAAAATAGTTTCTAAGTTGCCTAGTTCTATAATCTCTTCAATGCTCTTGAAATAATAAGTATCTGGGTCCCTTTTTCCAAGCTGATAAAGGTTTCTTAAAGCTTTTGCATCTGAGACGTTGGACCGTAATAATGTTGCACCACATAAAAATGACTTTGAAGTTAGTACCGCTTTCTCGAAAGCTACTAAATCATAAATAGATAAAGAAGATAACCAATGAAGAGCTATTCCTCTAAGAAGGTTATTTTGCTTATTTCCCCTCAATCCATGAACTTCGGTATCCAAGAACTTAATCTTGACATCGTCTTTATTGATATTTGAGTCAATGTATCTTTTTGCATATTCGTAGAAGTAGAACTCATATTCATCTATGAGAGGCAAGTATAATTCATTTTGTTTCTTTCTGAGCTTTCCATCATATTCATCGTAACACGAGAATATTAAGCATGTGTCAGTATCAAAATAATTAATCAAATTCAACTTAATATCTTCCAAGTTACCAATCTTTGCTATGGCCCCTTCATCCTTTTTTCCCTCCTTATTTATTTCAATCAAATCTATGGATCTAGCTGTAATAGAAGTTAAAGGTAGGGAGTTTGTCTTTATATTTAAATCAGGCAAATTTGACCATTCGTGTGAAACTAGAAGTGCTAATTGCTTTTTGGTACTAGGTAATGCGAGTGGAAAGCCCAAAGGGCTTTTAATGGTTTTCCCATCTAGCTGAACTTCGAACCGGTGTGTTTTTGAGTCTTCTTTGACCCCAGTCTCTTTCCAGAATCTCGATCTTGTTTTGCTTAACCTATTTGTTTCCGATTGAACATTATTATCGAAAGTTTTTCCGTTAACTAAAGCACTTTGGCCATGTTCAGTAATTGTGCTTCCCGTAGCATAAGATGATTTGAATATCTTACTAAAACCCCCCTCTAACTGAAACGGGACAATTCCACAGCATTTGCTTATCTTGGCTGTCCGATGTAACATCATTGTTGCTTGCTCAATATTAGTTTAGTTTTCTGAAAATGCGATCTCGTTTGTTAACTTTAATTTTTTCTAAAAAGAACTACTCATATTTTGTATTTATAGCACTTCTTAAGAAATATCGAATCCAACATGTCAGTGAATCCTCAAGCGCTTCAAAAGCTCTTGATTGAAATGGACAATCAATTAAATAAATCTAAGGCGGAGCTTCAAATGTGTAACTTGCAATTAGATCGTACAAACACGAACTTGAACTTGATAGAGCATACAACAAGGTCATTGAAAGGCCTTTGTGACACTAACAGTAATGAAATTGTATGGCAAGGAATAGGTAGGTCATTTGTTTACACAAATGTAAACTCCTATCTCAATGACATACGTCAAGACGAAAAGGATTTCACGGAGACTAAAAAGAGCTTGAAAACTAAGAAGGATTACTTGGAAACAACTTTAGAGAAGACCATTGATGGAATGCAGAACATTGTGAAGCCGAAAAGTTAATCTGACTCTTTGTGTTCCCCAAAATATATTTACATCATCTATATAGCATTATCCTTATCAACCAGTAATATCATCGTTTCAAGAATAATCACTGTAATTGAAGTTGAGGCTAAAAAGCTTTCGATTATTGTAGTTATTTGTACATGCCAGAATAAACTCAACTATGAAACCTTAAATGAAGTTTTTCATCTGCTTACTACCATAAATACAACTTATTAATGAAGAGAAAAGAATCCGTTACAGATTACTGCATTTCAATCTTCAAATAGTTTACTTAAACGAACTTGTATTAATCATTATCATTTGATTCTCCAGCCTCATCCAAAACGTTATTTTCGAAAGTATTATCAGTATTACTTTGGCCATCATGCTTAACTATTGCAATCCTCTCAGTAAGGAAGACGTTGATTTTGTCTTGCAAAGTAGTCAATTCTGCTCTTAGTTCACCTAAGGTGGTGTCACTGGCCTTACTAGGCTTATCTCTATCTTCTCCACCAGCATTCAAAACAACGTCAGAAATTTGAGTGGTCTTTCCATCTGTATTGTGGGGCCCACTACCCGGAACCAACTTTACTCTTTCATTCGAGAAAGTATTTATATAGTCAGCCGTTGGAGTGAGTGACATTTGACAACAGAAGCGAGTTAATATCTTCAAAGAGTATTGATCTTATATATATATATATATGTTGTGCCTCAAAAGGCAAGCGAGCATAAAAAATCTATATGCAATGATACTAAAAGTAACATAAATCAAGGTTTAAAGTTTACTTACAAATTAACATCTAATCGAAGCTCTTGATAGGAATCCTTTCGGCTGAGTTTGAATATGCATTGAATTTCACTTCTATGATCTCATCATTTTTGAAATTTAGTGAAGGAATATCGTAACAAGAGCTCGACATTAAATATCCGTAGAATACCCTCAACACACTTTCGTCCGCTATGATCAATATGTCTCCGCTCATTCTCTCCATTTCTAAAATAAGTGGTTCTATTTTGATAGCCAAGTCATGATATGATTCAGCCCTAGAAAATCTGTGATGGTAGGGATCTTTGAGAAATTGTTCATATTCAGAAGGGAATTTCTCCTTAATTTCATTTGCTGACATGTTGGCTACTACACCTAAGTTTTTCAGCGAAAGCTGTATCCTGGGCCTTACTTTAATATTCATCTCGGAGAAATGCTTCGCAGCCTCAAAATTAAGTTTTCGAACAGAAGTCCAAACTACAAATGATTCAGAATCTGTTCCATCGACACCAGCCGTTGGATGTCTTTCCTCGACAGATAGTTGACGTTTAACCTGAGGGCGACTTCCAGCGCTCTCTAAACTGCTAAATCCTCTTGACTTCAAATGCTCGATCAATGTTCTTGTCATATTTCGTGAGTATGCTTTACCACTTTCATCGAGTGGTGGATCTTGAGAGCTATCAGGTGTATTAATCGGAGCAAAGAACACTGAGCCATTTTTTATCCTAGAATTCATCAAGAAAAATACAACTTTGTTTATTAAATAGCCATAATTTGAATTGTGTAGCTCAATTCTTTCGCCAAAATTAATAAATTTGATGTAGGATAAGTTCTCGGGTCCCATTTCCTGGTAAAAGGGAGTTAAAATTCTTATTCTTTCACTGTAGTCATGATAGGCTTTTTCGTAATCCCACTTTTTATAATCTGGCAGAGATCGAGCAGCCGATTCCATATTTCTCATAACAATAGTATCGTCTGTCACCAAGCTTTCGA
Source organism: Priceomyces fermenticarens (assembly GCA_030574455.1). NCBI lineage: Eukaryota > Fungi > Ascomycota > Pichiomycetes > Serinales > Debaryomycetaceae > Priceomyces > Priceomyces fermenticarens. The sequence goes on along the minus strand of JAJMEZ010000019.1, from coordinate 14,195 downwards.
TGAACAAGACCTGAATATTCATGGCACTGAATTTATTATAAAGATCGGTCCGATATTCTGGTAAACTATTAACAGCGTCATAAATAGCCACCTGGCCCTTATCTTTTTTGAAGAAGTTGAACATATCGTTGTAGCATTCGTTAACAATTTTCTTTCTTATATCGTTAGCTCGGGGTGTATTTGGGGAAGGAACAAATAAATCATGTTCTAAATCATCAGCATTTGCCCTTCTATAATCTCCGAGATGAAACAGGTGGGTCTTAACTCCAAGCCATCTTAGATATCGAGTTAATGAAACTGATAAATGTGTCTTTCCCCTCCCAGGTAACCCTGCGAGAGCGATACAAATTTTACCTGCGTGGAACAATCTCCCCGATTCTGTAGAGTATAGTTGAGCTGGTGAGATATGAAAAGGGTCAATCTCTTTGTGGACTTCATCTATCCCCGTAATATCACTAAGCCTACGTGGCGAAGAAGGCACTTCGGATTGAATTCCCACCAAATCTGATTTCAAGCTATCATGAAAGGACCATCTTTTCTTAGTTCTCCTACCAGATTGGAGTGGTCGCTTTTCAAACGCGGAAGCACCAAAACCATTAAAAAGCTCAATCTCCTCTTCCCCACTGGACATGTTTGCATTAAATCCTAGGGCAGTCGTTTAGATAATATCGTACAGTTTTGTATCCTCCAGATATCACATACATAAGTTAAAATCACATGACTAAAGATCACATGAGTGGGAAATTTTCAACTACGAAAGTGCAGTGATACCTATTTGAAGGTATTCAGAAAGCCTACCATTAAGAAGATGTATTCATACTATAACAAGGTTATTACGTCTTTATGTATACTAGGTTGAACTCCTTACTCGAGCTTACCACCTTTCCTTTGAATCAAGTCCTTTCTGTCCTTGTCCAAGTGCAACTTTGTAATGACAACCTTTGAAGGGTGGATATTGATAGGGACAGAAGCACCATTAGATTTTTCCTTTTGCAACTTTTCGAGTTGAACAGCAAATTTCAATCTGTACACAGAGCTAATCTTACCTTCAGAACCCTTCTTAGAGCCTCTCACAACAACTGCTTCATCTTCCTTTCTAATTGGCAATGACTTGATGTTGTATTTAGCCCTTAATTCTTTCGATAAAGGTGCAGACATCAAAGTTCTTCTCTCAGCAGAAGAAGAAGTGAAGTAAGCCTTTCTAGCTTTTGAACGAGAAGAAGAGACGTCTAAAATATGTTAGTATTATCAACCTTTTGAATGTGAGAGTCGTCAAAGTGCCGAATACGTGTCATAAAAGTCTGTGGGCTAAATTTATCTTGTCGGAGATTTAGTCAAACGTTATTACCTTCTTTTACCTTTTGGTACGTCACTATTATAATTCCCAACTAGAGGAACCATGCGTCAACATTTGAGAAGAACCCTAAACCACCCACATTAATCTAATGAATACTAGATTCTTAGTTGTACTAGTTTTAAGTATTTTCACGTCAACAAAGTAAAATTAAAGAAACGTGGAGCTTTCCTTATTTCAATACTCTACCACCAAATAAACCCACAGCATTGACTATTTCAAGACATATATCCAGTTATAAAGACGAACTGTAACTCTGATCTATAACCTACCTTTACTGATTTTAGCCATATTTGTTCTTTGTCTTTGAAGTACTAAGAATAAAAAATTGATTTTTCAGGTCTCAAATTGGGTACTAAGTGAAAATTCCTCAGGGAGTGTATATATCTATATTTGTTAAATGAAGTTTTGTGATACAAAGGGTTCAGCCCTAATTACACATTTGTTTGATAAAAAATAGCCCATGGCGGGATTCGAACCCGCAATCATTATCACCGGAAGAAAATACCTTAACCATTAGGCCACACGGGCATAATACGATTATGTAATTTGTTTACTGATTCATATACCAATGTGTTCTAAAGCAAAGCTTTCAATTTTCATTCAGTTTCGAACATCATGTCATGGAAATAGATGAGTGAATACTAATACCAGTTGCTCAAGTGAATACCCAGTTGAAAATATCCAATCTCTTTCAAAAGTGGGAGATATCTTGATTTTGTGTAACAACTGCGAAGCTCTTTTTTCCAGTCCTCTCCGAGACTATAATCCCAATATACTCAACTTTATCAAAAGTGATTCATATGATTTCCAAATTTCCATTGCATAGCCTAGCAAGGTTTCCAGTTGGGAATGCATTACCGAAATTTTCCCTTGGGTTGTTGATAGCCCGTAGAGATTTTAACAGAGATTTTAACATTTCGAAAACTATCAGAATAGGGCAGCGTCCAAAACAACTTGGGGTGGCTTCTTTTCATTCAGGGCCAAGTCTTTTTTCTACTAAAACTGCACCACCACCACCACCACCTCCTCCTCCTCCTCCTCCTCCACATAAAAACAAAAACTCAAAGGGACAAGCTATTTTGCTGAGAATATCGAGGGCGTTTACATTTTCTTTCTCCACAGTGTTGGTTATAGGGGCTTTGGGTTTATCTTCTTTGGTTCTCTTCTTGATTTTTAGTGAACTATTTTTGCCATCGGGCGATACAAGAGCTTTTAATAAGATAGTTAAACTTGTGGAGGAGAGCCCCGATGCGCAGAAATTGTTGAACTTTGAAAAAGGGGAACGGTTGAAAGCATACGCAGATACTCCTGTTGGGAAATGGACTAGGAATAGGCCGATCCAAAGTGTTAGGATGAGAGGACAAGATGGTATGGATCATCATGTTATGAAGTTTCGTGTGGAATCGGATAAAGGGTTGTATGGTACTGTTTCATCGGAGCAGGTGGACGAGACATTCTGGAAATCCGAGTTTGCGTATATCGCTTTAGATGTGCCCGGCCATAAGCGAACTTATATTATCAAACCAAAATTTCTACCGAAAGAATATGTTCCGAATGCAATTGGGAATAATGGATTCCTAGGACTCAAGTGGGGCCCAAAAAAAGATGACTGATTTGATTGATTCGAAAGACAATTCCCGTTTGTACATAGAGGAAATGCTTATGTCGGGAGGCATCTCAAAGAGCATTCATCATCATACGACACAATATGCAGCACATAGAATTTACATTGTTGATAAGATGGAAACATAAGCTAAAAAATTTTGTTCTGTTAAAAGTTTACAATCGAATTGCTGCTATGTATTAAATCGAAATACATTGAGGACAGTAGAGTTAGCTTTGGATCTCTAAGTAAAGTTTTGTGTGTTGAAACAATGGGTAGCTTAATAAAAGTTAATAAAAGACATCAAAACAGTCATTGATCAAGATTATAGATTAACGCTTAAATATAATATACACACAACATGGGCCTAGAACATACTAGAATGCAGAATAGAGCCTTTTAAATTCCTTTTTTCCCTTACACTCTACCATGAAAATTTCCTCATCAGAAACCTTTACCAAGAGGCCCGCTTTCCCTATCCTTTGTAGTCTAGAATTCTTATCTTTTTCAGAAATCAACCAAGATCTTTCATCTTGATCACTCGTATCACCAGTTAAAAGCATTTGATAATAATTGACATCGGTAAAGGAGTCAGATATTAAAAAAACCGTAAGTGCATACATAGATAAAATCTTCCAAGAAGAAGGATTAGCCATCAGCTTGCCTTGTTCTGTGTGTCTTTGTAATCTTATTGGCATAGCATCAATAATTATTAATTTGGTGTTGTCGATGTTGTTGATAATATCTGCATTTGCAACTGTCTCAGAGTTCAATGAAAATATCGAATGATCTTTTCGCATCAAAGACTTGGACCCATTTGAAGGTCTCTCGATTAGAGAATCTCCCGATATTGACGACAATTGCATGTTTTCGTTTTGTTTATCATTTGAAAAGACACTTCCCGAGAGAAGCTTTGGGTCAGGTGAATGATGGCGCTTTGTCCTGGGTGACAATGACTGAAGCACCCCTATTACGTTTTCTATACTTGTGATAATTGAGTTTGCGACATCGTTGTTTGTACATCGTACCATTATTTGTTGCTTGGTGAGGCTTATGGAATCTGTTGCCGTAATTTGTACATCAAGTACTGAAGAAGTCCGTACACTGGTCTCATCATGGTGAATATTGAGTATCGATATTGGTGAATCTACCGTTTCATCTAGATCATCATCAAATTCTTCTTTGAAAAAAAGTAACCATCCCTTCCTCAAATCATAGTTCACCACTATTTTTATAAACACACTCTTGCTAACTGTGAGCATTTCCCATTTTCCATATTTTGATTTCCACTTTGATATTTTCATGGTATCTGGGACAGATGAAGAAATAAAAAAGTCTATCGATCGCTCACTGTTAATTATATCTTTCAACTCTTGTGGAATTCTCAAGTTTTCTTCCTCACAAGTGCTAACAGGGGTACCTGTATTGCTTTTGTTAAAACTCAAGGAAGAACCATTAGCATATGGTTTAAAAAAATGCATGGAAGTTGATGAAGGTAAAGCAAAGGGTAAAGGAATTGCAGAAGACTCTTTGGCGTTGGCCTCTTTAGCAGATGGCATGTTATCCGACATTGTCATTAATTCTTCACCATCTTTGGTTCCGGTTACAGAGTTAGTCACCATTCTCATGTCGTCCAATGCAAGGTTTCCTTCTTCTTTGCCAGTCTCTTTCCTTAACTTGTCTTCACGAATATTAGAATTGGAAGCATGTAAACGTAAATCAGAACGAGACACATCAGCTTCACTGAAATTTTTCTTGAATAATCCCAACAAGGACTTCTTTTTATGTCCCCGTACGCTTTCCGTTGGCTTTTCAGCAGTAAAATCGGGACTATAGTTTTTACCGAAATTATTAACATCTATTGCTGAACCATTGGAAGTTTTAAATAGCCTGCTAAGTTCAGGTTTACCGTCGGCTATTTCAGAAGAAGACGCGGATTTATTTTTATATCTGGCAAAGTATTCAGATGGAGTTTGAGCACCATTATCCTTGATTAGTTCACTTTTGATTTTCGTCTCCTCAGACTCTGAATCCGCTTCAACGTATTCTATTTCCGCTCTCGATGATAAGGGTCTTTCATGGCCAACATCGTCCGACTTCAAGCACTTATATCTGTTTATAAATTTCAAAAAGCGACCATCTTTCTCATCTGAAGCTTGATTTGAGTTACCTAAGTTCTTGCAAATTAAGTCCAAAGATCTATCGTATTGGCTTCTTACAGAATTAATCGATGATATGGAAGAACTCGAATTCTTTCTCGAGCTTCCGAAACGATCACTTGGAGGATGTAAGCTGAACGGTGAGTCACTCATTTCTTCATCTGCGGAAATGAGGCTAGATAAGTTTTGGTCTGACTGCTTAGAAGACAGATTATTTGCAAGGTTCGGATTCATTAGTAAATCATTCTTAGGTAAGATCTTGCGACTCTGATCACGTATATTATCAATCCCAGAATTTTCGATATTAATTCCAAGTCCTGAGATGTGAGATTTTATAGTTGGCTCAATTAGTTTAAAAGAACCATCTGATGGCGTTCCCAGTTCAGTAGGAAAAATTGTGCTTAGTTTTTGGTACCAGAGATTGAATTGATCTTCATTCACAAGAGTCAAGACAAATTTGAAGTTTGATTTATCTGTCCCAAAATTAAGGCATCTGAAAAAAATGCTTAAAAAATTCGACTTGATAGATAATTCATTAACCCTGAATGGGGGATACATTAAAGATCGCTGTCCTCCCTCCTTTTCTGGAGAGGATAATAATGCCAATGCATTGTGCTCGTGATTTTGTCCTTCAAGTAAATTCAACAAAAGTAATTCACACTTTACGGGCTCCATTCCCGCAGTTTGAAATAGGACCTCAGATTGAGAGCGATCGGTAATTTGAGATAGCTTAAAGAAGCTTGAAACTTTGATTTGGTGAGTGGAGTACTCAGAAGACGCTCTCACATTTTCAAAACTGATATTGTTCAATTCCTTCAAATTTTTGAAATACTCGAAAGATTTGACCAATTTTGAAAAGCTGGATTGAATATCCTTCAACTTTTGACATTTGAAAGGGTTAGTAATGTAGGTCAATGCTAATCCTATGAATTCGACATAAAGTTGACAATGTAAAATCGGCCTCGAGAATAATGACAAGTTCCAGTATTCTATTGAGTCCTTTGTTGCGTTGGATATTGAAGACATATATTTTTCAAATAATATGAGCCCATTATCGTCAACCCACTCGATGAATCTATTGAGCAGTTCATTAAAAGAGCGTTCTTCTTGGATATTTCCCAGGTTAATATTCTGTGAAGCTCTTTCTAGAATTGCCAACATAGCTGAATTTTTGGTGACCAATCCACGAACTAAAGCAGACACGCTAGACTTTGAGTTCTTATTCGGCTTCAATGTCCCCAATATTTTGATTAAATTTTCACTTTCAAGTTTCTCATTTTGGAGAAGTGATTGTATTAAGTCCATTGGAGAGGATATCCCTTTTCCATTGAAAGTCATATTCATTCAAATCGTAAATTAAATCGCCTTTCTCCCTCCACTGTTTTAAGGTTAATACTGAGAACAGTATATTATCAAAACGAATGAATGTTTTGAGTCCTGAAGTACTAAAGATGATGGGAAAGAAGTGAAGTTATTTCAATGAGGGACTCCAAAAGAACAAACTTTAAGGATTTTCAGGATGTTGTTCATCCATAGGATATCCATTGTGGAAATATATTATTCCCTTGCATCAATTGTAATGCGAAGTTAGAATGAATTTAACCCAATTAAGAAATGACGCGACTGAATAATATAACCAAAGTGAAAAAGATCTATTATTCAACTTTCAGATGTCTGTTTGCGCGTACATTACCTTAGTCACTTTCTTGATTATACGAAAGCCTCAGCCTTTCAGTATACCCTAGTTGTAATCCAATTCAAAGCACTCGTTAAGCCCGTACCAGTCCTACCGCTAACAAGCTCTACAAGAATCTTAGACTCATCTTGAATTTGAGCGTCAACTTCTAAGATGTCCCGAATTCTTTCTTTTAAAGACTTATGTTCTTCAACACTGACAAGGTCTATTTTGTTCACTAATATTATAAGGTAAGTACCGATAAGTCTGTCTCGTGCGATGACCTTTTCCTCTAACTCTTTATATGATTCCTCTAGTTTTTCAAGGCTAACGCTATCAATGACCCACATTACTACATCGGTTTTGTCAAAATAATTGTTCCAAAAGCTTCTTAAACTTCTCTGACCCCCAATATCCCATATATTTAATGTAAAATCACCATATATTATGGTGCTTATCTGAAAGCCCATCGTGGGTGAAACCGCATCAACATCTTCATGGAGGAGCTTTTTCACAATAGTAGTTTTTCCGGCGTTATCTAAGCCGAGTACTAGTATACGTATCTCTCGCTCTTTATCTTTTTGTCTTTTGATGATAGATAATAGCCCCATGATTCTGTAGTGCTATTGCACATTAATGGTAAAATATGTGAGAAAATTTCCGATCCAGATTACGCCAGAGTTCACCTGGCTGTAAACTAATAATAGTACATACAAGCGACTGAAGCATTTACAGCAATATAGCTCATATGAAAGCCTAAATCTCAAAGGGTCATGAATTCAATAAAATGGTGGATCAAAACTCTAGTCTGATGTCTCTACAGAGGCAAAGATCAATTTTGGAGTTTACTACTGCTCTGAAAGTAAGCCAAGGAGCCATTCCAGATGCACCTAAAAGAGAAACGATTGTTGACTTAACATCGGATAATGAAGATGGTAAAAAGAGAAACTTGTCTTCAGAAGAAGTAGCCGCAGAGGTATGCTTAGAAGAAATATTTTGCCCCATTTGCAACATAAATATTTCATTTTTGATTTTGAAGAATAGAATTCAACACGTTGAAGAATGCTTGACTACGAAGTCTTTGAATAAATCGAATGATATTGTGAAAACTACTTCAATAAAAGACCTGCGAGAACTGCAGAGGTCTAATAAAAGACGAAAAGCAACTTATGTGCCTCCTTCTCTTAAGGATAAAAAGAGATATATAAACAATAAGCGAAGGAGCGCACCCGTGGATGCAAATAATGAACCAATCAAGCCCCCCAATTTGTCAAGTAGAGGAAGATCTAGGCCTGATATTCCCAAGGTAAAAATACTATCTTTTACTTCTTCTAAGAATTCTTCGTATGAGATTGCTGTTGACGCTTTCAATTATTCTTCTGATCTGACAATCGAAAAGTACTTTTTGTCCCACTTCCACTCAGATCATTACGGTGGCATTTCAAAAAAATGGTGTTACGAAAGAGTATTTGGTTTCGCCGAAGAAATTGATGATCTGAAATTTAAGCGTATAATTTACTGCACAGATATAACGGGGAAGCTTTTGACCTTAAAGTTCTCTGTTGATTCGAGATTTATTAAAGTTCTTGATTTAGATACAAGATACAAAATCAAAAGCTTTCAAGATGAAGAGGTTTTTGATGGTGGGATTAAGGATGAAGGGCTCTCCCCTGGTCTATACGTTACTGCCATAGCTGCAAACCATTGTCCTGGTTCTTGCATTTTTTTTTTCGAGTCTTGCTCAACAGATGGCAAGACATTTCGAGCTTTGCATTGTGGAGATTTCCGGGTCAATGAGTATATATTGCATCATCCAGTTTTGTCTAAATTCCGAATAGACAATCAAAGTGAAGGCGATGTTCTTCACGAGGTGTATTTAGATACAACGTACATGTCTCCTCACTATAATTTTGCGAAGCAGGATGTTGTGTGTGATACAATTGCAGACATGCTCTTTCGGGTTGTGAATAGCTGCGAAGATGTATCTTTGGCTTCAAAAATATTTGGTACTGTCAAACAATCTTACATTACTGATTTTCTCAAGAAAAGCGATAAAAAGAAGCTTTTGGTTTTGGTTGGTACATACTTAATTGGAAAGGAAAAGCTTGCTATAGCTATACTGAAGAAGTTGTGCTGTCCAATTTATGCGCTGAATGTGGCAAGTAGAGATGACAAGGATAAAATACTTAAACTTTATGGAAACGACTATTTAAGTAGTGTCTTGAGTGACATTGACGTTGTTGAGAATGCTCAATGTATCGTGCATTTAGTTCCAATGGCAATGGTGTCCAATTTAAAGGAACTCTCTAATTACGTGAATCATAATAAGTACAATGAAAAATTTGAAAGATGCATAGGCTTGCGTCCTACTGGTTGGACCTTTAATTCATCGAACGCCCGTTTTAAAGAACATAATGACAAGCTAGTTCATAGTTTGAATGAAACAGTTGATATAATGACAGAAAAACCCAGGTTCACTATTGAAAATGACATTCTACTGCAGGATGCCAAAAAAAAAAAAGATAATTCAATCCCCTACAAACTTTACACATTACCTTATAGCGAGCATTCTTCCTTCAGAGAATTAATGTTTTTCGTTATATTTTTTAATATTCACAATACTATTCCTACTGTCAATATTCATAATGAAAATAGCAAAAGACAAATGGAAAGTGTCCTATCGATTTGGAACTTTGCTCGTTCTCTAAAAATGGGAACAATAAAGAATGAAATGGATCTGGATATAAATAATAAGCTTTTAAATTTAAGTCTAGATGATTTTTAATATGCCAACGTTCATGTTCATGCCAACTCGAGTATTTAGGTTTTAGCACTCTTCAGCAAAGCGTAATAGTGATCCAATACTTTTTCACAAGAATTACTGTCTTCGAGGTCTGTCCATTGAACTACAAGATCCCCCTTGTGATAGTTGAATTCCTTTTTAAGACCATCTTTTTCTTTATCTGTTTCAACAAAAGCATCCCCTTTGTTTAAATCATTGAACCTGGAGTTTATAGTTCTAGCAGGAATTACCGTAGTTTTACTCAAAATAAAAGGATGCCATTGTAGTATGTGAGTCAAGGCTGAATCGATCCCATATTGGAAGTTTTGATAAACCAAGTAGAGCTCATTTCCCCAGAATTCGACGATACCTTTACTCACAGCGTCATTCTTGACGAAAAATGAAGTCGTATCGACCATAGTTTCTGATTGTGTTATAACTAATCTGACATTATTTGCCTTCAAGTTTTTGTAAGTCTTTATTGCACCATCTGGTGGTATAATTGGAGTTCCTTTTTTCATAATAGGCTCTAAAGCTTCATCGGAAAGTAAATATTGTTCGAGGTTCACTTTTTTGTTCATGACTATGGAATCTTCGTCAAGATACCAGAACCATTTAGTATGAGGAAAGGCAAGCATTGCTGCCCTAAGACAGTAAATCCTGACCCAATTTGCTTTATCCTTTTGTGTTAAATAACTGAAAGAGTGTATTTTCGGCAAAAATTCTTGGTACCAACGTACGTAAACACCATAGTTTTGTTCGTGGCCGTAATCTACCCTATTCTGTACTATTTTAACCAACCCATCTTGTGAGTATTTTTCGAAATCTATGGCCGTAACAATTACCACGCGAGGGTAATTCTTCTCCGATTTTGGCTTGTAGACAACTTTGTCATGATTTTTGAAAGCATTTTTGGCCTTCGCAATTTCAGAAATTGAGTTCTCTTGCTCTTCCTTGACTTTTTGCTTAATAGGGTCTGGGTCATCATCGACGTTCAATGCTTGTATAAATGTTTTTTCAATCTCTGGGAAATTGGCATCTCTCACCCTACTCTCTTTCACGAGTCCCCTAGCTCCAATTTTTTTTAAGGATGAGGCATGCTCAACAGGAGGGAAAATGTACTTGGATGACGTTTCAATAACATTTGGACTGGTCAAAGGATGTTGTTTGATATACTTGGGAACATCGTATGATCTCAAGCTTCTAATATAATCTAAAGGCTTGAAGAAGAATAAAGATAATATCAATAATAGCGTTATGTATACAACTGTTTGTCTCCTATGGTTTTTGGATCTTCCAAATGAAGCCGGAAGAGGCAAAAACCCAGAATTTTTCCTATACTTTGGCTTAAAGCTTCTTGATGGCACATTTTGAGACATTTCGAAATTTTATTGACAAAATTCCACTCTTCAGTTTTAGATCTTCTGGGTTGTTTCAAGATTTCTACAGTTCATATTTCACATACGATTTTGTGTAATTTAAAAAAATAAAGCACCTTTCTTGCTTATTTCATCTTATATACCTTTACTTTTGAGTTTCTTTATTGATTCTGTCTTCAATAACTTGTAATGCAACTTGTCTTCTTCTTTCGGCAACTGAATTTGCCACACTCTTTTGACCCTGGTTCGCTTGTTCCAGTCTCTTTTGCGATCTTATGTTACTCTGTTCAATTGCGTCATCGTTGAAAGGCGTTACAATTGCAAGGAGAACACACAAATCATATATCTTATCGAATACTGGTGATAAAACAGGTTTCAAAAAGGCTGGAAAAAATTCAATGAGTTTGAAAGTGTCCGAAGCGTCTCCTCTTAGCAAAATAGAGCTTGCATTTTCGCCGTTGGCTGCTGTAATAGGCAACAATGGATCAGCTGAAAATACCTGATAGAATCGCAAATAAGTATAAGAAACAAGGGTACTGTTTATGGCAGGAATTGCTGGATAAATCGAGCGACTTATGATTAAGGACCATGTGATGACACTTAGAATCAATATGAATGGTAACTGCTTAACCCTAAAGTTGAATAAGCCTTTGAATAGTATAATGTTATGTTCTGGGATTAGTTGTTTCAAAGCAACTAAAAAGCCAAAGTAGTATGATATTCCACCACCTAGTGGTTTGTCCATTCCCTTAACGTCACCCCTTATTAAGTTTGAGATTATTGTTGAAAGAACCGTCAATAGATTTGTCACAGTTCCGGTGACTAATACATATTTGATCACCTCTTTATAGCCCCAGAATCTTTCAAGATACTTCGATGAAACAAATAAAACATAAAATGAAAAAATGAAAGAAAACACGGATGTTTCCGCAAAGATTGCGGTCATCAATACCCAAGGATGTACAATTGTTGAACGTGGTACCAACTGTAAGTAAGGTATGATTATATCATGAAATCTAAGCTCATTTCCTTCTTCATTAGATCCGTGTCCGTCTCGAAATTTACTAACTCGCATTAAAAATATTATCAAAACTATTGATATTAGCAGGAGGAGTAATATTTTACTCGACTTAGCTAGGGTGTATGTTCCCAATAATAGCGCCATGTCTAATTGAATTCTTTATGCAAATGATGGTAATATTATCAAGGTATTCGATAATATGAGTGCAGTTATGTTATGAGACTTTTAAGGGGCGTGCACGTCGAAAACGGCACCGAGATCTAACAGTAGAGGTCTCTCAACATTTCACTCACCCCTAACTTCAGCAGTCAATTGGGCATCATCTAAAACTACTTATACTTCACATTCGAAATTTACGAAAAACCAGATAAATTATACTAAACAAAAAGTTTACTAGACAATACAAAATTTCAAGCGACAATTGAATACACCTAAAGCATCATCTAATGATGCCAAAGTATGGCCTAGTTTAAGCCTTTGTCGAATAGGACGTAGTTTTAGGGTCCTTAGTACTCTGGTAAGACCAGGTGTAAGACTTTGGTCTGTTCTTGCCTGTATCATTGTTCTTTGTGTGTCTTGGCTGGAACAATCCTGAAGCAATTCCACTAAGGTTTGCACCCAAGTTTTCAGGAACGGACTTGATGGATCCAGCAGCAGCTGGGGCTGCAATTAAGATAATGAACAACACCAAAATGGCAAAATATAATGTACAATACTTCCTCACCATTCTCTTTCTCAATCTAGCTTGCTTCAAAGAGTAAATTGGTGGCCTGATTAATCTTGAAGGTTTCAACCAAAACAACATGGTAGAATGCCATCTGTCAATTAGAGGAATACACAAAATAGGCAAGTGGCAGAATAAGATTAAGTGAGCCAAGATGAAATCACCAGCAAAGTGAGACATCTCAATAACCTTGGCACAGAATTCACGAGATGGTTGAGTGAATGCCATCCATCCCATACCTGTTCCATACCATTTACCAGTCCAGAATGCAGTGTTTGAGGAAGAGTTCTTGAATTCTCTTGTCAAGAAACACATAGTCATGAACTTAAACAAGACTCTTTGGATGTACACCATAGTAGCGATACCCAACAACATTCTTGCAAAATTGAAGCCTTCCAAGACCCACATAACAATGAAAAACACCAAGTGGACAATTACAGCGGCACCGTGGGCAAAACCGGCAATAACAGCACCTGTCTTCTTACAACATAATGACAACAATGGGCCAGCACAGCAAGCCATACCGAGACAAACAAACAAAATACCCATGTCAATAACAACTGGACCCAAAGCACAAATTATAATTCTCAAGACTGAGTTTACTTCAACGACCTTAGTTGATCCTTGGATGTCGTATGAATACTTAGTAACACCAGTTTGAGCATTGATAAATGTGAAAGCGACAAAAAGACCAGCTGCATAGATGAGAGTAGGTAAGAAATCAGCAAAGAACATATTCGATCTGTGTGCCCTAGAAGAGTCCTTAACATTTTTCTCTGAGACGTCACCTGTTAATTTACGTTTAAAACCAGTGAAACGAGATCTAGACATTCTTACTTGTCCAATCCAAGAACTCTTATGCCATTTAGCATTACCTCTAGACAACCATCTGATAAATTCCCTGTAGTCAATAAAGAAATCTTGCCAAGAGAATTGGTGAGGATTGAAAATGAACGGCGAAAAGACCAACGATGACAAAGCTGCCCAAAACCACAACAATGGAGCTTGCCAGTGAGCAACAGAACCAAACAACAAAATTAACATTAACCTAGCACCCATGTAAATCGATTCGTCTGCGAAACGAGAAAACGTTATTGAAAATGGAATTCTCGAAGTAGCAAACCCTCTACCTGTGAAAATATATCTAGCACCACCAACAGTTAAATCGGTGAAAACTGATGAAGAATAGATTTGAGCAACGAAGACTTCGAACATTGGTGACAAAGATAGGAAATGACGGACAAATCTTGAAGCTGCTCTCCAGACACCTCTTTCAATTAATTCCTGGACAACCAAAGGAATAAAAGAAATGAAGAAAACGATGAAAATAGATAAGGTGTAACGTCTGACCCAGTCAACAGCAGGAGCAAGATTGTAACAACCGTATGGGAAAAGAACATCGGTCACAGGAACATCTCTATCGTAAGAACAAATAACAGACTCATGTGCTAAAGAACTTAAGTTAGCCAACACCAAAATAAAGACTTGCAAAGAC
>JAJMEZ010000018.1:0-221935 GCA_030574455.1 Priceomyces fermenticarens | reverse complement strand
ACGTCGTGTGAGTCATGAAACTCACCCTTCTTAATTTTCAGAAACATCTGTGCTTGAGTTTTACCATTAAATGGTAAATGGCTTGTTAAAAGAACATACACAAGACACCCTAAAGACCAAATATCCACTAATGATGAATACTTTGCACTATCAGGATCACTTTGAGTAGACTCATACTTACCTGTGATAACTTCAGGAGCCACGTATGCTAATGTACCACAAAATGTTTTCATGAATGTAGAATTGTCGGAAATTTTAGCGAGACCAAAATCTGTGATCTTCACTAATATGGGGTCGTCTTGCATAATCAAAATATTATCAGGTTTAAGATCTCTATGCGATATTCCAAGCTTATGAACATATGCTATGCCTTTTAAGATTTGTTTAGTTATTACCTGGGTTGCTTCCTCTCCAATAGCACCATTAGCAGCCACAAAATCCATTAAGTCGCCACCTGGAACCAATTCCATCACTAAATAATAGTTATCAAGATCTTCATAAAATGACTTCAATGCAACAACATTCGGATGATTCAACTGCCGTAAGATTGATAACTCCCGATCAACGGCAATCATGGCACCACCGGCATTTAAAGCTTTCCTTCTATTAATTATCTTGACCGCGTAAGACTGGCCTGTGGATCTTTCAACTACTTTTTTCACAACTGCAAATGCACCTTGGCCAATGGTTTCGTTCTTTATTATAAAATCCTTGTAAATTCCCTGCCCATTGCCACCAGATCCCGAGTTAGAAAGCTTCGAAGGGTTATATTGATCTGAAAATAATACAATGAATCTAACAACATCTTTAGGTATTCCAAGTCCTACCGCTATCTCGTCACCTTGGTTTAACATATAATTTGAGCCCTTGACTAGTCTATTTCCATTCATATGAGTGCCATTTGTTGAGGTATCTTGTATCCATAAAGTTTTGTCACTTGTGTTTAACCAAAGCTTGAAATGTTTGTTAGAGAGTCTTGTACTCGAATTCAATACATAGTCACATTCTTGGTTTCTCCCAGCAGTCCATACTTGTTTCTCTGAGTCATGATAAGTCTTATTAAGGATGAGGTCAAAAATCTTGTATTGTCCAGTAGTACATATCAATTGGCCTATGCGATTATCATCAGTCCCCGGGTCTTGAGATTGGGTTGCCGGAGACTGCTGGGTAGGTTGTGTGTTCTGCGTCGCTGGCTGAGTGTATTCCATTAAAATCGACTCACCAGACGCCCTCAACTGTAGTTATCTTATGGCCCCCTTTTCGTAACAATTAAACGCGTTTAACAGGTAAATAAAAATTATCTTCATATAACGCTCTTTGGTCACATGATGAGAATATGGCGATGATCTGCAAAACTCCTTCGATGACAACAAATATTAATGCAAACAGATATTTTGAATGAGTTAGTATCTGTTAAATGCATGAGATATCCCTTCATGAGACAATATCAAACCAATGGCTTCTCTTGATCTTTCAGAAAAAGATTAACTGGTGTCTATGTGGCTTTAAACGTGAAATATCTTTAAGGGTAAAAGTGAATGCTATGACAAAACACTAAAAAAAAAAAGGGGTATAAATTAGCGTGTAGCTTGACTTTACTATTAGTCTTCTTAGTACATTTCTTTTGCTGCTGTAAGTTTAATGTTGGGGGTATATTTTCCCAAGGTGCGACCTTGTATAGTTTTTTGCAACAAAAGTAGAAAAGACGCCAAGTGCTATTTAAGAAACAAACCAGAAGCGAAATGGCATTAGAGACCTTAACATACTACCCTAGGATGGCTTACAATGAATTTGTGGGTTGTCTCCTATTACCGGGACAAACTATAGAGTCAGGGACTTACATTTACCCATTTTACGTAAGTATCTTAAAAGGACCTACTTTTTAAATTCATATATTAACCTCTGGAGGGTTTATATTATTTCATGGTGAACTCGTCACTATGGCAATTGTACTTGACAATTCTTGTACCTCAATTAGCATTGACTTTGGTTATATACGTGTTCATGTATGCCACTTTCTTTCCAGTCCAGGCATTGATATCTGTGATTTTCACAGGACCAGCATGTCTTTTCACTGCTTGGATGGCGGTTCTACAACAAAGTGGTATAGTATCGATATTCATCGTTACATACGTTCTAATGCCAGAAGTTCAAAAGATAGCTTTTGACGCAGTATTGAGCAAAGAGTGCTCCGACGATGTGGTACTTCTAGCAAAGTTGAGAAGAGTGGAGAAGGTCCCTTTTATTGTCAGTTGCGGTAACTTTCTTTGGAAACTTCCATCAGTGTTGATTCTTCCTTATTCCATAGTGAAGGCATTATTTTTACTCGCTCTAGGATATATTCCATTTTTGGGACCTGTTTTGGTAGTTTTAATCGTAGCGCCATCGAAAGGGTTGCAAGCTCATGCGAGATATTTCGCTTTAAAGGGGACGAGCAAAAAGGATATCAAGAAAGCCTATAAAGCTAACCGAGGAGCATATATGGGTTTTGGTATAACCATAGGACTTTTAGAGACTATCCCATTTTTGAACTTGTTTTTCATGTTCACTAATAATATTGGTGCTGCACTTTGGGTTGTTTCAATTCAACAAGGGTACACTAGGCCCAGCACAGATAACGTCGAATATAATCCTAATACCACCTCTTCCGACGAACTTGAAGAGGAAATCAGATTAAAGAAGGCTGATACAACATATACCTATTAAATAATTTCTAAACTATTCATACTAAATGAATATTATCAACACAGCCAAATCCTGCCGACACGCCACCTTCGTTACTTGAGTTAAATTTTGATCTCAATAACCAACCAGCATTTTTATTTGTCAAGACCTCACTCGTTTCTTCATTGAATACCGTAGTACCAAAGATACCCAATTCCGAGATAATTGGCTCACTATGTATCTTATCACCTCGTACAATTTTATTGAGATGAGTTGGCGGATTTATAAGTTCCATCAAAATATATCCACTCCAATCCTTTTCAGGTACTTTCTTCAAAAAATCTGGAATATCATTTTTGTAAATGTTGTTACCACCACCTTCTCTCTGTGGTTTTAAAACGAACTTCTCCGGTGTCTCGATAGCCAAATTTTTGGCAGCTTTTCCCTTTTCCGAATCATCTAATGGATATATCGACACGAATGTCGACAATACTTTTTCGATTGAATCCTCACTGCAAATGTACTTACTGAGAATTTCCTTATCGATCAAAAGTTGTTGTATCTTTTTTGATCCGGCCAATTGAGTTTTCAAGGATGGACATTTTATTGCTTCGGTCTTTTCCAAGTAGAGTCTTGCCCTCCAGGCACCATCATTTTCATATTCAGAAGGAGCATACCCCGCACGATAATAGACGACGGATATCTCATCCATCGTAGATTTCATATATAACTTACCACCGTTGACAGTTGTTGATGCTTCAACGTCGTTGAGAGTCAACCTGAAGGACTTTATGTCATGATTTTTGAGGAGAGAATATTCGACGAGTCTCTGATCGAATGTGTTTCTCTCTTTATTCTGGATAATAAATAATATTGCAGTTCTTTTGTTTTGGGTTTGATCATTGTAGTAGAAATTACCATCAGCTAAACCATCGGCCAATTCATTGACAGAATTGGAAATTGGTATAGACTCGGGTTCGTAATACTCATAGGAGTAGTCATTATCATATGCACCTTTTCTGTTCAAAAAATTGTGAAGTTCCCCAACTTTTGTAGATAAACCACCAAATGAAACACTTACGGTATTGAACTCAATTTGTTTAATTGAAGGTTCATCATTGGTCTGATTAACCATGTAATCAGAACGAAATAATCCTAAAGACAATGGCTGTTTGAGTTTACCACCACTCTCCTCAACTGCCTTTTCATAAGTTTGAAGTAGCTTACCTGTGAATTCTTTGTCAGCATCTGCAATCTCCTTCAAAATATCGGCGAACCACAGTTGTTCGGTGCTGACCACCTTGGCATATGTTTCATTGAATAATTTTTGAATATCGACTGCTCTTTCAAAAGCTCCCTTTGGAATAGGTGTAGGGAAAAGAGTGACCGGCGCAATGTTGGTAGAATAGTCAGAGTAATCTTGGGGATACATTACCAATCCATTAGCAAGAGACCACTGATAAAGCTCCTCTTGCGCTATCTTCTCATTCTTATCATCCAATTGAGGGAAATTAGACTCACTCATCTCAACAATCTAGCTGTGTACAGACGACTACAATTGAGTATATTGTTATCGATACAACACGCGAGTTTGACCCAATGCTTACATGAAATGCATTGGATGAGTTTATATACAATCTACCATATGTCGCATATGTCGTGTCAAGTTGCTCGCTCTAGTACCATTTGCACCCAAATTCATCACCATACAAAGAGTTGAAAAAGAATTGGCCCATGTTGTAATTGAAAGGCTAATATTGCCAAATAACATGAAATAATATTAATTCACAAGTTCTAATATGCTTCGAGGCTGCAATAATGAATTCCTCAAGACTTCAACTCATACACGTGACTAGGTGACTGTCTGAGGGCTTGTCCGCGAATACCATTTTTTCGTCGCACGAATCCGTTTTTGATGTCGATTGAGCCAAAATTTTTCAGCTAGTACTAGTACTGAGATCTTATCTTAAATCGTCACTAGACTATTAAACTTAGATACAAGTAAGTATATAGCGAATGAAGATGGCATGAATAATAAAGAATATACTTGTTTTGAAAATTAGAAGAAAGTTCGTGGAAAACCTTTTACATCTGAAATATTTCGTCAAAGACAACGATAAGAAGTTTTTACATAAGAAGATGTCTAGAGAGTTGCTGTGTCAGTATCGTAAAGCAGCTATAGAAAGGGCCATATCGTAATCGTATTAATTATGCAAGGGGTTTTATATTCTTCGTTCCATACTTCGGAGATATAAGTATACTAACAGTCATAGTGAAATATTTAGCTGCTTACTTGTTATTGGTCAACGCTGGTAACTCCTCCCCATCTGCTGCTGATATCAAATCAGTTTTAGAATCCGTTTCTATTGAAGTTGAAGATGACAAAGTCTCCAAGTTGTTGGAAGAAGTCGACGGTAAGAACGCTGAAGAATTAATCGCTGAAGGTAACGAGAAGTTGTCTTCTGTCCCAACTGGTGGTACTGCTCCAGCTGGTGGTGCCGCCGCTGCCGGTGGTGGTGATGCCCCAGCTGAAGAAGCTAAGGAAGAAGAAGCTGCTGAAGAATCCGATGATGACATGGGTTTCGGTTTATTCGATTAAGCGATAAGTTAGTTCAACTTTGAATCTTGCATAAAATAACTTCAGCGATCCTTCAATTCCCAAAATATTTTTGGTATAGTAAGAACATCGTAATAAATTAATTATTTACGTATATTTAAAACTGTAAGTCTATAATTCATCATATGTCATGCTCTTTCTAAGAGCGTTAGGATTTCCATATACTAAGTGTCTTTTTTTGATGAATTCATCATTAAACTCTTTGTCCTCTGGAGATTCGTCTCTTCGTCTTTCAGGATCTGAAAGTGATGCCGCTCTTGTTGCGAGCCACTCGACAAACTTCTTTTCTGGTTTCGAAGACTTATTTTGCTCATGAACTTCAGTTAGCTTGTTGAAGTATAACTTAAGTTCTTCATGTGAATACTTCTTATTAATCAAGACATCCTGTATCGTCTTGGAGAATTGCTCATTAGGCAGTTGAGAATCATTAATTTCGTTACCTGGCTCAGAGTTGTGTGAATCACTCAAGATCTCAGCAGCCCTTGACTTTACATCTTCATCGAGAGTTGGATACACTGATACTAAGACATTGAACCCAACCCTACTCTCAGCATGTTCTTGATCGATGTTGAAATACTTCTGTTTAAAGTCTTTATCTTGAAGGAGAGCTTGAACCAAGCCCAATATTCTTTTCTGAACTACTGGAACTTTTTCAGTCTCCAAGTTGTGGAATAAATTGGAAACAAAGGAGCCTCGAAGATTCGACATTACGTTTTCAACAGCATCAGGATTATTTCTCAAACTTGCCGTCATGATTCGGTACGACTTTTCACGTACATCAACATCATTATCGCTGGAGTCAATTAATTTCTCAAAGGCGGCAAATATTGAAGGATCTTCCGTCAACTTAGCACCAAAGTCAATGTCATGACTCAACTCGATTAAAGTTTCAAGTGCATGCTGCAAATTTTGTTCATTAGAGCTGGGGTTCTTGATTTCATTCACAGAATCTCCAAAGTTGCCTTGTTCCACTTTTCTAGCTTCACTTCTCTTTGCTTTAGCCTCTTCAATTTTACTCTTTATTGCCGACCTCATATCTTGTTTATCTTTGTCATCCTGTTCCTCGACTTCAGGATCTCTCGCAACTACCTGGTATTCACCAGAATTTGTCTCTGAAGGGTCCATAAATTTAGCTTCTTTTTGAAGAGTATCTATATTGAGTCTAACGTGTAATCCAGGAGGAATATCTTGATTAGGCTTTATTACTTGCCACTGTTCAGTTGGAACAAATATCTTTGGGTAACAATCCTTTGTGTTATCAGGGTTGCAGATAACTTCAGCTGTGGGATCCACAAGTTGACTAGTTACAATATGGAAACACAATACAACTGTTACCAATACCGATAGTAATCTTGACATATGTGACATCTAACGGTTATAACAATTGAAGTTATATTTTTACCATAAAGATGCGGATATATATATTACTTTTAATCACACGTCATCCCTTCGAGAAGCGTCTAAAGAGTAGTCGCATTTTTTTCCTCTACACTGGCAAATAAGCTAATTTTCTCTATTATTACATAGAAATGTACATAAACCGTTAACGATTCGAACGCAATCACAGCTAAGTCTGGGATTTCTCTACCTTTTCTAAAGCTTGCTTAATATCATCTATGAGGTCCTCTGTTTCCTCGATACCAACAGAAACTCTTACTAAGTTGTCGTAGACACCAGAGGCCTCTCTATTAGCCTTAGGGATACCACCATGAGTCATGATGGCTGGCACTTCAATGAGCGATTCAATACCACCTAATGATTCAGCCAAGGTGAAGAGTTTGGTCGAGGAGGTGAAAGTAGCAGCAGCTTGGGCACCTCCATTAATTCTGAAAGAAATCATACCTCCACCTAAACCATTTCTGTGTTGCTTGGCAACAACATGGTGGTTCTTGTGGGATTTCAAACCTGGGTAGTTGATATGACTAACTAATGGGTGCTGACTCAAATATTCAGCAATCTCTTGGGCAGAGAAAGAAGCTTGCTTAACTCTCAAATGTAAAGTTTTGAGACCTCTGTGAGCCAACCATGAATCGAATGCAGAAGGAACAGATCCAATGGCATTTTGTAAGAATCTGTATTTCTCGTGCAATTGGCTATCATTGGTAGCTAAAACACCCATGACGACATCAGAGTGACCATTGATGTATTTGGTGACCGAGTGTACAACAACGTCAGCTCCATGAACAAGAGGGTTAGAAACGTAAGGAGACAAAAAAGTATTATCAACTACCAAGGTAATCTTTTGACCAGTCTTTGACTCGTGATCTTTTAAAATAGCAGCCACCTCGGAAATATCAGTCACAGACAAAGTAGGGTTAGTCGGAGTCTCTAACCAAACCAACTTAGTGTTTTCCTTAATGTTTTGCTTCAACTCTCCAACAAGATCATGAACGAATGTGGTATCAACATCATGGGCATTTGCAACCTTTGAGAAATAACGATGAGTACCACCATAAACATCAGAGATAGAAACAACGTGAGAACCAGTTGGTAAAGATTGAAGAATCAAGGCAGTGACAGCAGAACCAGAACTTAAAGCAACAGCGTACTTAGCCTTCTCCAAGGTTGCAACTGCAGTTTCAAAATTGTCTCTGTTCGGGTTAGCAGAACGCGAGTACTCGTATTCACCAATTGGCTGAGCTGGAGCAGATTGAGCAAAAGTAGTAGACAATGAGATAGGCTCAATAACAGCACCTGTGTTTTTGTCATGAGCAGCACCTGCATGAATGGCATTGGTACCAAAGCCATAAGCTTGTTGTTTGTCCTTGGATTGAATTGTCATGACAAAATTAACAGTATTAATAAATAACCGACTAGTTAGACTGTCCGATGAGGTGATGAGATGTAAAAAAAAATTTCCTAGGGTCCTTATAAGCAGATTTAAGTTGAATTACTGCTTTATGGGAATGACTTCTTAATGAAGGTTGGACTTCAAAAGTTACACGTCTTATAAGCTTGTAGCTGACAAAAACAAGTTTTTCTTAAAAGACGATTTATAATCCTAACAGCTGAGGCTGCTATATGAACGCCACACTTTTTTCTTTTCTTTTTTCTCTAAAATTGAGCCAAAAAAAAAAAAAAAACTCGGATGTATAATCCCGTACTTAAACATATAACTAGGAAGGTTAAGAAAGAGTTACACTATGTGTGATTGTCGATTCATTGTAAGTTCTTGTGATTTAAGACGTCATTAAAATCTTAAAAGAAGGTGATCGGCCTGATGGATCTTCGCTCTAGATTGTTCATCTATAACAGTATAATGCTGCTTTAAAATTGAATTGCTCTTGTCGTGTAGCCATTTATATTTTATTCTTTGAGCTCGTCCAAGAATCTTGGATTATTTGCTAGCTTGGCCTTGAATTTATCCCACCATGTATCGAATGCCTTCATGGGGACCTTTCCCGAAGTATCAACGAAACTCCCCAAATAATTGTAAGCTTGTCCAACGATTTTATTTGCCAATGTTGCAATATCATTTGGTGATTGAACAGAAGTGGTCGGTTTAGGTCTCGTGACAATGGCTTGTGAGTCCCCTGAGGCCATTTGCTTCGCTTGTGCCAATAAAACCTCTGCTTCATTAGTAGACTCTATTGATATTCCGATATTAATATTTGTATTACTAGTATTTGCAGCACCATCATCCATTGACATGTCTGTATCATCAATCTGTCCATGTTGAGCTCCAATTGACTTGATATCATTATTGTTTAATTTATAGATGGCTGAAGGCTTCGTTGGATTTATTCCTCCCAAAAGTTTGAATTCCTGAGACGTTGGCAATTGAAAATAAACAAGTGCAGTATAGTTAGGATCCACAAACGGTGAGTTTGGAAGTAAAAAAATGGCTATATGTGAGATGCTTGCTGCACTTGGGATACTGATGACATATTTGTTGGGTTCCACTTGTTCAGCAAGCTGTATTGGTCTTCCTGACCAAATTGCTCCGAACATATTTGATTTCTTCTATTATTCTCTTAAAATTGGCGGACTGAAACGTTACCCTTTAAACAATTGGCGTTATACAACTTTTAAATAGCTTGTAGTCAATACAATTGATAAAGCGTTGCCGTAATATGCACACCGATATCATACATAATGGAAGGCCATCGAGTTGTTACCGCGAAAAATTATTTACTAGAATTTTCTATCAAATAGTCAACTTATTATTTTGCTTTTAGAAGAAGCGTGCTATGTTTATAGCATCTTCTAAGATAGATCATAACACACAAGGGCTTGTGGTTGTGAACTATATTACAACTTGGGGTGATAAAGAAACTGGCTTGTTAGTTTAAGAAGGAGAATCTTCGACTTCTGTACAAACAGTGGACATGCCATCGATACAATCATCCTAGATTAACTACGTCGAACATATTTTCCATCTTTGAGCATATTTGGAGGGATATCCTTGCATCTGGTGCATTAGATGAATATGGGAAAGATACTTCGTGACATTTTGAGTAGTATATATTTTATTCTTTACTTTTTCGTTGCTATCGTTATATCTCTGCACTAAATCTCTATGACTACCCAAGTTGTAGCCGATCCTCCCGCTATCAATATTACTTTGTCATTTCCAGAATAAAGAGTATTCATGTGGGCATAAGTGACCAGATCGTGGGATTGTATTCCACAGTTACCATGTTCTCCCCACCCCCATACTTTTACGTTGTCGTCTACTAGCACGATCCCATGCTCTGTTCCGGTTTCAAAAAGATTGATCCCCTTGGATGGACCAGGAAAATGTTGAGAGTGGCTGTTATTTCCATAGGATTCAACATTCAACTCTCCAGTTTTATTAGTTAATACGTGATACGAAGACCACATTGACTTGAGACCTACTGCATAACCAATGGGGATCTTTTCAGAAGACTTACCAAAGACTATCAAGTGATCATCCCCAAGGAATCCTGATGACTCTCTACCTAATGAGTAATAATTGAAATGATCTATGTTAAAGTTTAACTTTTCTGGTGTCCACATTATTGATCTTGTACGGGGTTTGCCCCTGACGACCAATTCCAGTTGAATACCCAATTGGCCTTTTCGACAACTGCCCCATCCTATTAAGGTATCATTATTGAGCCTCAAGATAGAGTGATGTACAGATGACTTTATTTCCTTTATTTCCCCAGGAATGGAGATATCAAGCCGTCTTAGCTCAGACTGTTTGATACCTTCTCCCAAGCCTAATTCACCCTTCAAACCTAATCCACAAACAAACACTTCTTGATATTTATTTATCAAAACCGAAAACTCCCACCCGCAAGACACAAATTTCCAATCTGATCCTGAGATCTTTCGGAATCCCACCACATGCTGCTCCAAAGTAGAATGCCCGCATTGACCCATTCTATTATCACCACAGCTATATACATCGCCTCCGTCAAATAGGATCAAGGTGTGATTCCCACCACAGGATATGGCAATAGGTCTGGCCTTCATAAAGCTGGAAAGAGCATCCCCGTTGTTTGTAGAATATTGGAAAATCGACTCACAAAGGCTGTTTTGATCTTCGTCATTTTGCAAGCCTAGCTGGTAATTACCATTGGATCCACAAGATAAAACTCGATATACCATACAGCTCAGCTGGAACTTTGGTAGCAGAATCAAAAATAGTATGAAATAGTTAGTGTGCCGTATCGTGATGACTATGTATGTTTACCAAATATGCAGGATATTATATGATCGCTTTTGAAAGGTCTGTCCCACAATTCAGCCAGTGTCTTTACTTGCTGGCTAGAGTAGGAATATTCATGAACTTGTGCTCTAGTTAGAGATAATAAGGAAACATTGTGCCGTAGGTGATGATTGATTTTCTTTTTGTATTGCTGCACGGAAAAACTACAATTGATATGCTTGCTGTCTTGCTATAAAGAAGGCACTTAAATAGATAAAAAATAAGATTAAGCGTCAATGGAGGTATAAATTCTCTACAGTCTTCTTCATTATATTATTGACTCCATTCGTAGAAGATGAGCCTCGGTTCTTCTGGATGCAAAACCCTATCGCCAGGCATCTCTTCACATATTAAGATCAAAGTAGGTGGATTCACAAGATGAAGGCCGGGGCCTTTAGTGATAAGGAGTGACTGCCCTCTTTCTTTCTGAGCTAGGGATTTTTTTTTTTGTGTAAACGTTTACTGTGCTCGACGCGTTAACAGCTGCTCTATCGAATCTATTTTTTTAGTAGAGCGTGTAGAACAAGTATCATAAAAACGTTGGAACTACATAACATCATATACTTTTAAAGTCAAGCATGAGCTGGTACCAGAAGGGTCAAGTAGACTCAAAGGTTGAAATCGAAGATACCCCACGGAAAAACGTAGCTTACGTGGAAGTACCTAGCTCATCGCCTATCAATGTTAAATCTTCACCAACTAAAAATGATAGCTACCCTTACCCCAGTAAGCCATTTTTGAATCCGCCAGGAAATGACGCTAAGCAAAAGGAGCTTGAAAGGAAGCGTCAAGCTATCAGAGACCACAAAGATTTTAATGTTGTTAGAAAAAGATTCTTTTATCTTGAAGAACGTGATATATTCAAGGGATTTGTTAAGGGAAAGGGTAACTTGAGAGACATTTCTAGATGGCTTGAAGTCAACTTTGATAGAGGTGCTATCCTTGGTCGCTTAGAGGCTCAAAAAAGGGAAGAGTGGGAAGCTTCCGAGCAAGCCAGACTCAATTATCAGAGAGAGATGCTCATCAGGGATGCAGAAAGAAGTTTGAATGAGAAAGAGGAAGCCAAACCTGTGGAAATACAACCTCCTGAGGTCAGTTTCGACGAAGATAATTCACCAGTCAAATTGAAAGGAAGGTCGGTGTCAAAAAATGTATTTCCCCAAAATTCTTCTCCTGAGAGAAAGTCGACCAAAGTGGAAGTGAACAAGTCTAAGCAGTCTATTCTTGACAAATATAAATATAGGTCACAACCACCAACAAATGTTTGGAACGTTCTGGAAAATATCCAATCTAATGATAATGAGCCCCTCAAGAAAAGAAAATTAGTCCGTGCATCTAACTTGACCTCCGACACATCCTTACCAAGTATGTCGTCACTAACATCAAAGTTTAGTTTTTATGATCCTCAAAAACTGGGAACCTCGGGGCAAAAGAAAGCTGTAATAGCTGAAGATGAAGATGATCTCGAAAGGTTGGAAGAAAAAATTAGGCAAAATAGGAAAGCTTCTAGGGCTAAAAGAGGGAGAGCAAATAAATTCAGTGATGATGAACTTGAGGAAGATATGAGTGAAGAGCTATCTGATGGTGAAGAAGCAGCGTATTCTAATGGCTTGACTTCAATGGATACTCAGGTTTTAGACTTTTTGAATAGCGCATCAGAAAAAGATTTGATAGAAATATCAAATGTTACCGATGAAATCGCCAAAGAAATTGTTTCTAAGAGGCCCTTCCAAAATATCTATTCAATTTCTGAGGGGCTGTTTGAACCAGAATCTAATCAGAAGGAAGCAAAGAGAAAAGGAAGAGGGGGTCAACGTAAACCTATGGGATTAAAAATTATTGAGAACACTGAACACAGCCTTAGGGGGTATAAGGCAATCGAGTCTCTTATATCTAAATGTTCAGAGTATGGAAACCTCATTTCTGATCAAATGAAAAAATGGGGCGTGACTGCTACTGGAGGAGGCGAGTTGGAGGTCGTGGATATCGACCCCAATAAGAACGATATCCAGGAAGTGGGAAGTGAGAGTGACGAAGATGATAGCATAATAGTTACTGGAAAGAGAAATGGTCAAAGATATATCAAAGATCCACCACTGACCTTAGCCAAGGGTATTGAATTGAAGAGCTATCAATTGGTTGGACTTAATTGGTTGCATCTTTTATATCAAAATAAGCTCTCATGTATCCTTGCAGATGAGATGGGTCTAGGTAAAACATGTCAAGTTATTTCATTCATTGCACATTTGAAGCAGATCGAAGAAAACAGCGGTCCTCATCTTGTTGTGGTGCCTGCTTCAACAATTGAAAACTGGTTGAGAGAATTTAACAAATTCTGTCCTTCATTAGTTGTCCAGGCGTACCATGGGTCTCAGGTAGAAAGAGAGGATTTAAGGTATGAGCTTGATGATCAGGAGTTTGATGTTTTAGTCACCACATACAATTTGGCTACTGGTGCTGCTCTGGATTTCAAATTCTTAAGAAACCAAGACTTTAACATGGTGGTTTATGATGAGGGCCATATGTTAAAAAACTCAACGTCTGAAAGATACAATAAACTAATGAGATTGAAAGCAAACTTTAGACTATTATTGACTGGTACACCATTGCAGAATAATTTGAAAGAGCTAGTTTCATTGCTCGCATTTATGCTTCCTGACTTGTTCAATGATAAGCGTGAAGATTTGCAGGGATTATTTGATCAAAAAGTGTCAGCAGTTAATAATGAGAAGAAAAAATCTTTCAACCCTTTATTGCAAACTCAGGCAATATCAAATGCTAAAACTATGATGACACCATTCGTCTTGAGACGTAAAAAGGCTCAAGTGTTACAACATTTGCCACAGAAAACTTATAATATAATTAGATCTGTTTTAACGCCATTACAGAAGGAGATCTATGACGATAATTTGAATCAAGGTAAAAAAACTAGAGCAGAAAAAGAAAGACGTAAAACACTTACAGGTAAACAAGCTGAGATGGCCAGACAGACACCTATACCGTCAACATCCAACGTCATGATGGCATTGAGAAAGGCCTCTCTCCATCCTCTTCTCTTCAGAACAAAATATACCGACGATAAATTGTCAAAAATGGCCAAGGCTATCATGAATGAGCCAGAATATGTTGAAGCAAATAGGACATACATTTTGGAAGACATGATGGTCATGTCAGATTACGAGCTTCACTTCTTATGCCAAAAATTTCCAAAAACAATGTCTCCCTTTTTATTGAAAGATGAGGATTTCATGGAGAGTGGGAAAGTAAAGACGCTAATAGAGTTACTTGAAACCATTATAGAAAAAAAGGAAAAGGTTTTGGTTTTTTCTCTTTTTACACAATTGCTAGATATACTTGAAACTGTGTTATCTATTTCAGGAATACCATTTTTAAGATTGGATGGACTGACCTCAGTCGATACCAGACAAGATCTTATAGACAAATTCTATGAAGACGAAGAAATTCCTGTGTTCCTTCTTTCGACTAAAGCGGGTGGTTTTGGTATTAACCTCGTTGCTGCAAATCATGTTGTTATATTTGACCAATCTTTCAATCCACACGATGATAAGCAGGCAGAAGATAGAGCACATCGTGTTGGTCAATCAAAAGAAGTTATGGTTTACAAACTTATTGCAGAACACACTATAGAGGAGAATATTCTTCAATTGGCCGAAAACAAGTTGCAATTAGATCACTCTATCAGTGGTGTAGATCCTAATGACCCCAAGGCTGAAGAGAAGGCAACATCGTTGTTTGAGAAAATTCTTTTTGACAACTAGTTTGCAGCCAATCTCAGATCGAATAGATAAAAGGAATGAGCCCGAGGCCGAAATTCGTTTCTTTTTTTTTTTCATTTATTTATATACACACCATAATTAATAATTAAGCGCAACCTGTATTTTTATTCATTTAGATTCATCTAGTTCTGTCAAGGTACGATTTTATAACCTGTTGTCATGTTGTTTGCTAGAACAGTGCAGAGAGGGCTTTTCAAGCCACATCTCCTCTCATCGAATATTGGTAGAAGTATTCGTAATTTATTTATACAGACTATGGAAACCCCTAATGAGCAAGCACTCAAATTCTTACCATCAATAAATATCTTGGGAGAAAATGAAACAAGGGAGTTTTTGAGCGGCCGTGAAGCCGCATGCAGCCCATTAGCCGTCAAATTATTCACTGTGGATGGCGTCAAATCTATTATGTTAGGTTCCAACTTCATAACTATTGAAAAGTCAAATAGTGATTTAAGCTGGGCAATATTAAAGCCAGAAATTTTTTCCATATTAACGGAGTTTTTGAACGCAGGGACACCTATTATCAGTGATTCAGATGAATTAACCCGAGATATTGGAATAAATGATGATGATGACGAAGTTGTCGCCATGATTAAAGAACTCATTTTCACGAGAATAAGACCAGCAATTCAAGATGATGGAGGAGACATCGAGTATGTCAACTTCAAAGAAGAAGATGGTACGGTCTTTTTGAAGTTGAAAGGAGCATGTAGATCTTGTGATTCAAGTTCAGTGACATTAAAAAATGGTATTGAGAGCATGTTGAAGTATTACATTGAAGAGGTTCAATCAGTAGAGCCTATTGATGATAATATCCCAGAGCAGGAAAGTGCCTCTGAAGTACAATTTCAATCAGCTTCATTGACTCCAAAGCCAAGACTGGAGCCACCACAATTGTAAATAATAAATATGCATGTAATAACCTTTGCATTTTGACTAAATGGTTAATGTTATTTCTACTCTACATATGGTCATTTAAATGAACAAAAATGAAATAATTTATTGTTTTGAAGATAATTTAAACGTCTAAACAAAAGGAGGCTCGGCCACTTCATCATCAAGCTAATTATAGGCAACTTACAGTTACTTAAAATTTCCTAGCAAAATAATAGAGAATTAAACGTTCCTCCGATTCACTCAATAAATATGATACTCGCTTCGAAAAATAAAAACTAAAAATCACTTCAAAATATAACATCAGTTCATTAGTAAATCTCTTCTCTCATCGTTATCAGACCCTAAGTAAGAGTCATTTTCAAAAGGTGCACCGAACGAGTTGCCCGTTTGAAATTTATTCATAGGATAGGTGTCGTTGATGTAATAGTATGGGTTAATGTATCCAATTGGCATTGTGGGGATAGGATACATCATTGGTGGAATCGGGGGAGGCATTACTGGAGTCGGATAATAGTAAAATTGCCCCATGTCAATTGAACGACTGGTTGTGTTTTTTGTAAACTCAGATTTTTGAATTGCAAATGAGGATTCTATAGTTAATGATTGTTTGTTGAAGCAAATTTGCTTATTGTTAGTTCTGAGTATTGCCCTCAATGCCATTTTAAAGTCTCCGTAAAATATGAATCCAATCTTCCCAAAATTCCTGGAGGAAGACTTCGAATAAAAATCAGGTTTAATGATTTTTGCTGAATTTATCAGACCAAACTGGCTCCAAAAGGTCTCCCAAAGGCCATCATCATTTTTGAATAAAACAGACAAGTTATTAACGTACAAATTTGTTTCTTGATAGTTGACATTCAGTGAAAACTTAGAGATCACAAAGTTATGGCCCTGAACACCTAAAAACTGAATATTCAACTGTGACTTAATCACAAGACAAACCAGATGTGGTTTGGCTTTGTATAGATAATGGTTAAATTTGTGTTGGTTTATCGAGATTTTTATTTTGTCGTGTCTATTTTTCCTGTCGAGATCATCAAAGCTATCGTTATCACCCATCAATCCATCTTCATCATTGTCATCCATGTCATTGAAATCATAGTTTACTGAAGTTTCGTCAAAATCCATGAATTCCTCGAAATTAGTCCCAGACAAGCAATACAAAGAGTTCAATACATTGTTATTCAAGTCTTCAACATGGCTAAAAGAAATGTACCCATAACCTTCGAACTTTAGTGATTGATTATCTGAATTCGCCTTGAGAGGGAAATATATATGTTCAATTTCGGTGAAAGAGGATATCTTAGAGATAAACTTTTTAAAAGTCTCTAATGAAATATCTCTATCACCAAAGAAATTGGTCAAATTTTCGATAACGATAGAATCGTAAGTGTTATGGTTTATCTCATGTGGTTCGCTAGGGTCTAACAGACTAATACAACTCAGGTCATCATTGTATGACCATAATGTCCGTTCCTTCCTGTTGACATACTTATTAAGGTACAATGGCGTTTGAGGATTGGAATTGAAATGATTTGGAACAGGCTTAACATTACGGATCAAGTAATCACAATCCATATGGATTCCAAACTTCAAGATAGCACAAGTTTCATTTCCTTTACCCTTAAGAATGTTTACCTCATTTAAAGATTTAAATTTCGAGAGTCCATTAAAGTATTCATGTAACCTATGTTCAGTGGCGAGATCCGAAGAAAGGTACTTTACAAATAGACAGCCCGGGTGAGAAATGAAACCAGAATAGTCCACTCTAAATGGGAAATTTTCCTCTGTCAAACGGATTATTAACTTCTCGCTAACATCCTTTGTTGAACAATGAACTCTGATATTAGTCTTGTAACATTCAGAAAACTTCCAAGCATCTTCATTTTTTAATAATTCTATCACCTCTGGCCTAATTGACTTCACCATGATAATAATAGGGAAGTAATCAACAGACACATTATTGAAGATGCTGTCATTCAAATTACTAATTAAAGATGAAGGCAGACTTGGATTGAAAGTTTGAGAATTCACTAACAGCTGTTTTGAAGACATATGGAAGTATTTATTTGAATCCCTAAAACCAATTGGACCAATTGGGTAGATAGTATCTTAAATCAAGAGAAGAAAAGACTTCTTAAAGCACTTAAATAAAATCAATTGAGACAATACCTCAACAAACAAGCAAAAAATCAACTTTAGGTATGTCTACTCAATGACTCACAATTGTATTGAATTGAACGATTCTAGTCAACTACTGTAGGCTCTTTGAACGGCTATCCTCAAAAGTAAGAAAAGTCAATGTGCGGCACTACATATGTATATCTTGAGAAATATTCATCCATATATATATATAGATATTGAGGAAAATAGGACCTCCTAGTTCATGCAACTACGTACTCCATTTTCAACCTGCATCCCCCGGCAGGTACCACTTTCCTAATTTAAAACGCCATGCAATACGCGCAAGATGGAGAATTACGGGGTTAGAACTAAACGGCTTTTAGTCGGATCATGCCTAAAGGGAACCATTTTTTCTTTTTTTTTTTTCTCCTTTCTCAATTTACGTTGAGAATTGCTTCACAAGTTTGGAATTTCTCGAAATATAAATTTAATTAGTGAATAACTAAAACTGGAACAAAAACAAAACATGATATATACACAAGATAGCTTGTCAATTGGTCTGATGGGAATGTATAATGTAGCCATCACTATTTCAGATATCCCAATAACCATCTATGTAAATCATATATCGAATTCTAAGATTGGCGCATACGTGTTATCAATTTACGGCAATAGTTACAAGGAAGGCGAAGTTTTCTCCACTGTTTTAAAAAACAGTGAAGATTTTGAAGCCGTTCGGTCAATTAGTCAGATTGTGGCAAAAAAGTACCATAGACCTGTTTACTTGAATATTAACGGTCCAGTTGATTCAAGCGAGATCTTGGCGTATGTTAGGGCAATGACTGAGACGATAGATCATATATTAAAAGACAAAACTCAAGACTCAAAGTAATTGAATTCATGTTTACAAGCAGTTTTGATGAGGCGTTGAATGGTAGGGCTAGATAAATTTAGATCGCTTGATAACCAGAAGGCTTATGTCACTCAAAGATAAAAAAAAAGTTGCCGATTAAGTAATCGACATACAAAGCGTATACTAATTGTGTGTGCACTCCAGAGATCGTATAATAATATTAGTGGCAAAATTTCGTGCTCCTAACACGAAATTAAGATCTGGAACTCTATGCCAGTAGTCCACGTCACCGGAAGAATCTACCAAACATGATGCGGCAAATCGTCACCAGTATCTCAATGTTCTGCGATTACTTAAGTTGGCACATGCCGTATATGTCCCTTCCTAAATATGTTACCATTTCTATATTTCCCCAGGGTCTACAGAAAGCTTACAATATCTAGTTTTTTTCTTTTTACTTTGTCTGAGGGGATACAAAACCTGGGGATAGCTTTTATTCGGGGTTCTTCCGAAATCCTAATCGAATGCAATCTGCAAGTGGTCCCTGATAGAAAATATCTAAAAATTAAAACGGGGACTGAGCAGGAAAATAGTGATAGCTATGAAATAATTTGTTATATAGATTGTAATCTTAGAGATTATAGTTTCTTATACAGTGGTTATACTTCCACCCGGTTGCGAGGAGAGATCGCTGTATCGCACCCTATTATTATGTCTTATCTCTAGAAAGTGAGTCATTAATGGCGTAGCCTTCCAGAAACATGACCCCAGGATCCACCAGTCAGCAGACACAAATTACTACTATGCACTATTCTATGCGGAATCACTATAGCGGACGAACGGAGTCGCTGAACAATAGACGCTACTCTCCAACCACTTCCGTCAGGGTCTACATGTCTGAGTTGGTACTAAACCTCCGTCTGGAAGACGGAGTAGGGCAGTGCATAATGTTATGTGAGGCTCCGAGCACATACACATACAGACAGAAACATGAGAAGGGACACTACCCCTTGATATAAGGTACCGTGAGAGCTACTCTAATCCATATAGACGACCGATTACTAGTTCTAAGCTCTATTTTTAAACAAGTTAACATAATCTAGCTTCCTCCTGGACATCCCTTAAGATCAATTGAAGTACGTGTTTCTTTTAGTCTAAAATGCCCAAATTGTACCACTCTGCTCTTGGTCCGCCATTATACAGGTGAACAAGGCAAAAGTTGTCTAAGAATATCGTAGAGATACGCCACAGTTTTTACAGTACAAAACTAGTGAGCATACAGTATAAGCCACTCAATAATTATGACACTACGTTAATTATTGCCATTAATTGAAATATAAGATACCGTTCATTGTTATATCATTATTAAAGTTCCAAAGAACAAAATTGGGTATGAAAACACTAAAAGTGAAATTCTGACGAATTGTCATCGTCGAAGGGGTTTTCATACATCTCCTTATAAGGATGCCTGTTAGAATGCGCATTTGAGTAAATAAATGGATCATTCTTTTCTTTTCCAAGGTATGATGATCTTGGAGGCATATGAAAATTGAAGTCTTCCTCTGAGGTAACAGGCGAAAAGCTTGGTTGTGTAAAATCACTATTCTCAGATTCGTTACTTCGGAACAGCTCCATGTCAGAATTTTGAACATCAGAGGCGTTGATAGATTGTTCTGCAGTAATAATGTCTCTAACTTTCTTTGGCAATCTATCTGGCCTGTAAAACCTCAAATCGACTCTTCCTATCAAATACATCAAATTAATGATAGTTTCTAGGAAGGCCCAGAATATGTACATCATTACGGGTCTTCCCACTGTAGTTGCATCTTGCTTGTATTTCCCTTGAAAGACAACAACAGCTCTCAATATCGCACCTAAAAAGATGAAGAGCGTTGATACAGAAAGAATCATCATTGAAACATTATGATTAAGGTCACCTCTATCAGTACTGAGACCTTCCACCATGTTATGATGATGAAGTGTCGCAGCAATGACTCTTATGGCATGTCTATGATTATGATTTCTTTTCATGAACGTCTCCTCTGCATGCTGCGCAGCATTTTTCTTGACAAAATAGGTTGGTGCAAATGACTCTATCCACCATGGTTGGTAAGTGTATAAATTTTCATCCTTTCTTGTTGGCTTGAAGAAATAAGAAAGGCCTAATAATGCAATAGAGGTAAGAGAATAAAGTATAATCAAAATTGCTGACGTTTCGACCACTTTTTGATAGTTCCTGAACACCTTGTGTGACAAGTAGTATTCATAAGGTACTGCCGAAGCTAAAATGGTCATTGCAACAATCCCTGCAACGAAAACATATAACCCAATCATGAAGAACCAGAATAATTTCCTGGATCCACCAACAGGGTGTCGCCAAGTGAATAGTCGCTGAGCTAGAATCAAATTAAATGAAGTTAATAGAATTGAAGGTAGAATCAAAAATACTTCATCAGAAACTCCAATTCTAGTCATACTAACATCTCTTCCCCAGATTGGTCTCATGGTGAAGCCTATAAATCTCATTAAACAGTAAAAGGCCCAAGCTAGAGATAGCCAAAAATAATGCCCCCTAGCGTAGTTGAGCATAAAGATTAGCATATGTGCAAGTAAGAATAATGCAAATACCCCGGCAAATATACCACTTGGAACTTTATCTGTACTTGAAGGATAGTCACCAAATAAATTAATTTGAAAATCCGTCGATGCTTGTTGAAGACTGAGGGGAACTTTCCCTAAAAGATTAACAGCTTGGTCTCTTGCTACTTGAGCTCCTGTACTGGGATCAGGATAATTATTCTGATATCGAAGTAGCTGCAAGACTCCATAAGCCGCTGTGTATTCATGCGGCATGGTTAATTATGCAATAACTTTTGATGTAGTTCTCGAAGTTAACTTTTTTCCCAAGTTATTTTGGCCCTCTATTCTTTCTTCGCTACTTCAAAGCAAAAAGTTGTAATTCTGTTTTGTCTATATGGTATCAATATTTTGGCTCCTGATTCTTTAGGTTAAACAGAATAAAATAGTGAGCAACAAGTTTATAATGAATTAAAACCCTTTGGGTTGAATGAGTAGTTAATATCTATACATAAATTCCCGTGTGTTTTCGAGGAAATATTGCCTTATAAAGTCATCTCTTTCATTAACTTAGCTCCACTAGCCTTTTAGCTAACTTTCCTAATACGGTTAGAATTAATTGCAGATTTGGAAATGCGACATGTTTTCACCTGCCTAAATAGGTTTACAGTATTAAAAAGTTATGGACTCTACCACAACTGAAGTGAGAATCTCTCTATAGTCAAATAAATCGAATGATTGTATTGTATTTTAATAATGAGGATGATATTAGTTAGGGATCGTCTATGTTGTATTTTACAGTCTTCTGCTAATTGTGTATATCCTTGTCGTATCGAACTAAGGCAAAGACCACCGCTACATTGAAACTATATTCTAAAGTAGATGGACTCAGTCAAGCCTTGGCTACTGTAAGAGACTTGAAGTGGTCTTCTGTATTTTTCATGTCCTCTGGAGATCACTTTCTAACTGCTTCAAGCGCCCCGATTCGCATTAAGATTTTTCAAAAATTTCCGTATTGGGAAATAAGCTCTGAAGATATTATAACGGGAAGGAAAAAATGAAGACAAACAATTTGAGAAATTTGGATCAGTCTAATACCGTCTCTTGCTGCATTTCAGTTGATATCAAGCTCGTGATCTTCCGGTATTGGAAATCCGTCTAAGAGCGATTACGTTTTTAGTTTCAAGGTCTACAGTAAAAAGATCATAAGACGACAATTGTTTAAGACTCGGAATGCCAGCAGTCGCTGTTGACTATTCACAACTTCATGGAGCTCTTAATAATCAGTCTACCCCCGGTACAGATTATATTTCGACACCGTACGGTCTTTCTATTTTAGAGATCCAAGGGGATCTTGTTTTACCTAATGAAATTAATGAAGATAATGAGTCCACCAAAGTTGACAAAGTTTACGATGCAGTAAAATTTGGACGTTTAGAGTTCGATTCAGATGATCAAGCGAAGGTGACATTATTCGTGGGGAAGTCTCAAAGACTTTTGGGATCTATTGAAGATTTGGATGTGCCATTGGCTGTAATGAAAGTTCCATCTGATCAAAACAATAATATCAAATTGGTTGATATTATAAGGAAGAAAATGATTTTCAAGATAAGGCCGTTACCAATAATGTCAACAAATACAAACGCATGACTGTGAGATTAGTATCTAATGTACATTACTATACTTCTACATTTTAGTTTGACGATGAGCCGCTGTATCTATGAACTCCCATTGAACGCCACCAGCATCGTTAGTCGTCAACTTGCCATAAATTTGTTGAATTTCACTATCAGTGAACTTGAGATAGTTTTTCATGTAATTGATGATACCACCGTACTTGGTATCAACAAGGTCCAAAGTTGCTAACATAGCTTCACTTCTTGAGCTTATCAAGTTAGAGAAACCATCTTCTTCAAGGTTCCAATCCTTTCTTCCCTTTGATATATCATCAAATAAAGTTTCTGGCATACGTGATTTCATCTTCTCAACATTTTTCAAAAACTCTTGTTTCATATCCTCATGGTCAGGTTTCAAACCGATTGAAGTTAATTCATACTCCATAGAAATAGTATTCCAATCAACGCCTACGAGTAGAAGTATAAGCATTGCAAAAACACCAGTACGGTCCTTCCCGGCTGTACAGTGAAAGATAAAGGGTCTATCACTCTTAAGGATGTACTCGAAAATTGTTCTAAATGCTTCCACACCCTTATCTAAAATAGATTCATAGACATTAACATATGTATGCCAACTCGTCATTAAGGCCGCGCCTCTTAAGAAAAGATTTTGTGGAGAGTAATCATCTTCCTTAAATACTGGAGTGTGCAATCTCGTAATTCCATAGTTTTTAAGGTCCTGCGGATATCCATACTTTTCGGTTTCCTTCAGCGATCGAAGATCAAAAATTGTGTCAACTCCCAATCTCAGTAATTGTTCCAAACCTTTAGTGGTGATATTCGTCATATTTGCACATCGATATACCAACCCGGCCTTTACAAAGATTTTGGAAGAATGTGGCTCAAACATTGAATTTGTCACTTTCCACCCACCAACGTCTCTAAAATTTGCTACGCCTTCGACATTTTTCCATCTAGAAACTCTTGTAATAGTGTCTTGCTTATAATAAAACCTCTCTATCGATTTCTTAGGACTCAAGTAATCAATGATTATGTCAGTAACGGTGTAATTGTAGTTAACCAATTTTTTAGAATTGAGCGGTAGGCCACTTGGGTTGAACTCCTCGGCATCGCTTTCATTATTAATAGGAGTTATACCATAAAAGTTATGATCAGCAAGAGGAAGTAGTCTAAGTTCTACAGTTCCCCTTCCTCTACTCAAAGCATTAGCAAATAAAGAAGCATCATCTGGAGGTATGATATCATCTTTCATTCCATAAATATTCAAAACCGACGTTTCAGTCGATAAGTTAGGAAGATCTGTAAAGTCGGCAAGAGACAATGATTTTATTTCTGGCATTGGAATGGGGACTGTTTGATACTTATTGTACCTATAGGCCATTTGAGGCATACTCCACATCTCAGGCTCATCGATTGGATATCTTGATAAAACAGTTTCTGATCTGAACCTACTCGATGTATTAATTAATTCAGGAACTTTGAAAGCCTTTTTTCCACCTTTTTCGAGTTTGTCTTGTTCCATAGCCCATAAAAACATTGCAACAGAGCCTCTGCTATGGGATATAATCGACGTCAAAGCAAAATTGATTCCGAAGCCATGCTTCTGAGGATCAGTCAAGAATTCGACACAATCTTGAATATCCTGTACATCCTGTGATAATACTCTTCCTAGTTCTGCACTTGCATTTTCCGCTGAATTCCCACAACCTCTAAAATCAATTCTCAATGAATACATTCCTAAGTCAGCTGCAAGTCTATGGGCCAAAATCCTCTGATAACAATAGTTTCTATGACCAGCTTGTCCATGAAGAAGCAAGGCAACTTTGTGACATGGTGGAGCATTTCCGTTACTAACCGGATTGTCGTGACCATGATTTAACGGAAATGCTAACGTTCCCAGCACCCCTTTGCCCAAGGTGACTTCGATTTCCTTTGGAGCCTCGGTTAGTGTTCTAGTCATTGATACTATCTGCCTACCTTCAAAAAAAAATCTTTTTATAAGACAACTCTAGG
The DNA here is from genome assembly GCA_030574455.1 of Priceomyces fermenticarens. Lineage (NCBI taxonomy): Eukaryota > Fungi > Ascomycota > Pichiomycetes > Serinales > Debaryomycetaceae > Priceomyces > Priceomyces fermenticarens. Next base: position 197,079 of record JAJMEZ010000018.1, on the reverse strand, counting down.
TTACCAGTCTTTAGTGAAAGAAATGTTTAGTTATAACACCTTGGCTACAAGCAGTGACGATCTTAGGGCAAAAAATATCTTGGAAAGCGAGTATAAAGTTATCCATGTGATGTTAAGGCGATATGCGTATGCAATATGCACTACCAAATTGTGATAAATCCAGACCGTTACTGACCACAATAAACTACATATATCAATTAAACTAACTTACTATGGCATAATGAGCACTGATTGGAAACATGATAGAGAAGCATATTCCAAGCTTGGTCACTTTTTAAGTGAGAGACAGTCAGACGAACTTTCAACTCAGCTTTCCGTCTTCCAATCGGCATTAATAAACTTTGCTAGCGAACATGGAGATGAGATAAGCCTGAATGATGAATTCCGTTTAAAGTTCACACAAATAAGTAAACTGGTTGGCATAGATCCATTAGAGTTGAGTCTCATTTCAAAGAATAACACTCAAAATTTCTCTATTGCTCTTGCTGCCCGTATAGTCGAAGTGTGTCAAGAAACCAGAGATGTCAATGGGGGATTCATTGCTATAAAGGAGTTAGAATCAAGAATTCAAAATAATAACAAACTTCCCATTAAGGTCTCCGAAAATGATATCCTCACTTCTTTACAATCCCTTAATTCCATGGGTAAGGTATATGAACTAATGACGATTAATGACAAAAAATGGCTCAAGTTTACTTCAGGATGGAGTATATCTAATGATCAGAAAAAAGTTTATCAAGTTTGCTCATTTATGGGAGGATATGTGACATATAGACTATTAAGGGATAATTTTGGGTGGGACAAACTTAGATGCAAATCTGTGATTGAAGATATGGTCACAAATGGTCTTTTATGGGTAGATACACAGGGTCCTCGAAATGAGACATTATTTTGGGAACCCTCATGGATTTCAATTTGAAGCTGGTCCGTTTGATGCTGTAGATACTTTGGCCTTTTTTTCCCGGTGCCTGGCATTTACGACTTCGAAAGATTCTCCTAATTCCCTATCACAGACAGCAACGTACTTTCTAAAATTTCTCCCCTTTCCATCTCCAATATTTATTGCCCCTGCACCATGAACGTGTTTAAATTCGATAGGCTTGATGAAATGTTTCTGCATGATCCCTACTATATTAGACTTTAGTTGATAGTCGAGAGCTAACTTATTGAAGTTGTTGTAATGTTTGAGTGACTTGTTATTTTCAGGTAAGTCTTCATTGGTAAGCCATTCCATTTCTGGATATTCACAATCGTATAATACCAACGGTATATCATTGGCCATCTCATAATTTGGCTTACTGGGAATTTTCTCAACATTAAGCAAGTCATCAATGACCTTTGGAGGCTCTAACTTTTGTCCAATCATAAATAGAATTGCCATCATTGAGCGAACTTGGTGCCATAAAAATGCAGACCCTTTCAAGTCAAATATATAAAAATCATTATTTTCTGATGCTATGATATCAGAATGAAGAATTTCTCTATTGTAGTTTGTTATCTGTTTGGATCCATCTATCTTACAAAAGTTTCGGAAATCATGTAACCCAACGTATTTTTTTGATCCCTCTTTCATTAAATCCAAGTCAAGACCATCTTTTTTGAAAAAGTATCTATAGTGTCTCAGCAAACAACTGAATCTTGCGTCGAAACCCAAAGGAGGTCTTAGAGAAATGGCCGTAATTCTAATATCGTCAGGTAGTATAGAGTTCAAAATTGACACATACGGAAGCTCTTTTATGTCTGAGTCTTTGCCAGCTTGGTCCTCTGGAGATAAGTTAGATCTTACCTCAAGTGATACCACCTGATTCATTGCACTGACACCTTTGTCAGTTCTACCACATCTGCTGAATTTACAAGCAGCGGGATCAGCTTTAGATATAAGTTTCGCTCTCTCCAAAGCCTCCAAAATCTTTTCTTCGACAGTGGGTAACGGCGTTGGCTCGTACTGAAAACTCAAACCAGTGTAGTTCCAGCCAAGGTACGCAAACCTCAAGGCGATGAACCTTTTCGGATGCTTTGAGAAATCAAACTGCTTCTTTGCCTTTTTCAAAGGAGGCATCTCTTGTTGTTCTTTTCTCCCATTTGATTTCACATCTGTGTTTCTCTTCTGATCTAACTCTCGTATTCTTTCGATCAATTGGACCTTACTCCAATTCTCGTAGTCTACCATTTTCAGGGTTGAGCTCATTATACGGTTATTATATATTAAATTACAAGCTCTCTTTATCATCCTAAGAGCCCCTACGACTGCCTGGTGAACTTAAGAGCTTTGGTTGTTCTAATGTAGCGAGCGCTCATCTCATCATATTTTTTTCTCGCTACTCAATTTTGCATCGTTAGTATTTACTGCAAAGAAATATAGAAATCCTTTAAATGAAGTCAAAGGAAGGATCTTTGGAGTGGAGCTCCTTGAAATGTGAGCTACATCCATGGCTCAAGCAGGCTATCATTTCATTAGGGTTCCAGACCATGACACCGGTTCAAGCATCTACGATACCACTTTTTTCAGGGAACAAAGATGTCATCGTAGAAGCAGTCACTGGCTCAGGTAAAACTTTGTCGTTTGTTATACCTGTCCTTCAAAAAGTTTCAAAGTTGATTTACGCAAGTGAAGAAGGCCAACCTATAGAGCCACTTAAAAAGGGACACATGTTTGCAATTGTTATGGCTCCAACTCGTGAATTGGCTCAACAAATTCAAGCTGTATTTAAATCTGTGCTTCAATTCCTTCCCGAAAATCTTACTCCAATTAAGACCCAATTACTTTTGGGTGCCTTATCGAATATAAGAGAAGACGTTGAATCATTTTTGAATGAAAGACCACAAATTTTGATCGCTTCTCCAGGAAGGTTACTTGACTTCTTGTCGTCTAATTATGTTAAAACCAAATCATTAGAAATGGTAGTTCTAGATGAGGCTGATAGGCTCTTGGACATATCATTTTCTAACGATGTCATCACTATTTTGAAGCAGTTACCAAAACAAAGAAGAACTGGTCTCTTTTCTGCCACTATTTCATCAGCAGGTGATAGTATATTCAGAACAGGTATACTGAATCCAGTCAAGATTGCTGTTAAGTCTAAGGGTGCTGCAGTTGCCCCACTGTCTTTGAATATAAATTATATGATGATTGATCCTGAGAAGAAAATAACCAGTTTGATCCAGATATTAAAGGACTACAGGTTCAAAAAGTGTATTGTATACTTCGCTACTGGACTTTCGGTGAAGCATTTTTATAACGTGCTAACAACTTTGGTGGCATCTCAAGATAAAAATTTACGATTTTTTTCCATACATGGGCTGTTGTCGACTAAATCAAGATTAAAGACAATTCAGCTGTTCACTGACCAAGATACACAAGACCATAAAAGTATACTATTAACGACTGATGTTGCGGCAAGAGGAATCGATATTCCTGATGTAGATTTGGTGGTTCAAGTTGACCCGCCCAATGATCCTGATGTCTTTGTCCACAGGTCAGGAAGAACTGGAAGAGCTAATAAAAGTGGACGTGCAATAGTAATGTTGAACGATAACTCTAGGGAGGTTGATTATGTTCAGTTCATGGAGGTCAAAAAAATTTTAATGGGGCCATTAGAACCTCCTAAAGCCATGGATCATGAGACGTTTTCACGGGATTTAAGGAAATATATACTTGATGATAGAGCAAGAAACGAATTAGCTGTGAAAGGTTTTGTTGGTTTTGTAAGGCATTATTCGAAGCATGTGGTATCATCCATATTCAGATTACAAAATCTAGACTATATAAAAGTAGCCAAACTGTATGGCTTACTCAGACTCCCCAAGATGCCTGAGCTAAAATATGTTCCTGCCGACTTAATGCCAGAAGATGGATGGTTAGGAGACAAGATAGACGTGGATAAATATGCATACAGAAATTCAGATCAGGAAAAGCAAAGGTTGGAGAATTTGGAGTCTGAAAAAGAGAGAAAAATTTCTGATGCAAAGAGGAGAAAAGATCTAAAGGTCAAAAACGAATCTTGGTCATTAAAGACAGATTTCAAGGAGGTTAAGAAGACAAGAAAAGAAAAAGTTAAAAGAAAAAGAGAACAAATTGAAAAACAACTTCAAGAAGATTCGAACGATGATGAACAAGATGATACAGGTCTAGATTGGAAGGATATAGTTAAAAGCAATAAGAAGAAGAAAACAAGAGGAAGTGGTCCAATGCAAGGGTCTTTTGATGATCTATAGACTTATATTTTCCATCTATTACTGACTGACCTTATTCCATCATAAACAAATAGGTTGTCAAGTGGTATATATTGTGATGTCGCAATTTTCAAGACTTCTTGGCTTGCTATTCCACCGAGGAAGCTATTAATATTATAATAACTTCTGGAAGCATGAGCTAACGATTCCTTTATAGTGAAACTAATATTTTGAGGAATATCACCCGTCTTCAAGGGAAATTCTGTTAAAAATAGATCTGTAAATTCTTTTATTTCTTCAGCTCTGGGATTTCTTTGAAACTTACCGATAAATTTAATATAAGCCAATATGGTAAAGTAAATTGCTAAAGAGCTTGAAGTCTTAGAATTTCCCTCGGTATATTCACTGTAAAGTTCATTTATAAGGCGCGATGTGTATAGACTTTCACTGCCACTTGTATGATAGAGAAAGCGGGAATTCTTGCAAAACGACCTTATTGTCTGATCGCTCACTGCATTTATCGATAATCCCACTGAGTCAAGAACATCAGCTAACTCTTCTTTGAATTTTTGTTGATCAATCTGTGCCTGGTTATTGTAAAGTGTCTTGAGTTTAATATAACTTTCGGTATCAGAGGCCATATCTGGTAACGAGCCTGATAAAGGAAGCTGGTTGTTATTTTTATTTACAAAACACTTCAATGCTTTTACAAAACTCCAGAATATCGGTGTCTTTGCAGAAAAATTGCCGTCTAATAAGATGGGGTTGTCAAACAACTGCAATACATTAGAAGGAACCTCGGTTACTTGTAGTGCCTTGTTGACAGACTCTGCCGCTTCAATGAAGTTGGCCTCGACATTGATATTCCTTGACATCACTTCAATGCTTGCTCTGAATAGTTTTTTTTCGCTGTAATTCTGTGGTGGTAAACCACCATGGGTCTTTTTCCAATGAAGCAAGGCTTTTATCAATATTATAATATATGGAACATGCGCATGGGCAGTGTCATCCAACGCCTTAAAGTCTATCGAATCTACTAATTCCTGGAGATCTTTCCATGGTTTGTCTATTCTTAAATCCATTAAATTTGAAGGATCATGAGTTTCTACCACAGTAGTCTCTTTGGAAATTACGTTTAAACTGCCATAGAATCCTAGAGTATTGACCAACAATAAAGGGACATTCTTCTGCCATAAAATATTCTTGAGCTCCTCTAAATTCTTCAAATACTCACATACAACTACCACCCTGAACTTACTCCAGTAATCATAATCCTCTTGACAAATTTGCTCCGTACTTCTTAGTTCATAATTGCCCTTGACTTCTGGATTCAATTCTAACAATCTCGTTGTGGCAGCTTGAGCCAATTTGGATCCTATATCACTCTTACTTAAGAAAAATTGGCTCTCGATGGAGTCTTGAGTCACAATTGAGTCGTCAATAATAGTGAATTGGCCTATGCCTGGTAATACTAAACTCTTCAAAGTTTCTAGACCTGCGGGCGTAGCGTTTATTAAACATATATGGGACGATTCTAAATTGCTTTGTCCACTAGATTCCCATAACCTTAACTGTCTATCATATCTCTTCGCCTTGTCAATGCTAGTCATAATTGCATGCGATAAGAGGTATCGAAATAAAAAATTAGTGAGATAATAATGCTCGTTATTAGAAATTAAATAAATATATGTATACACATAACTTTCGAACTGAATAAAGCCTCCCATAATCACCACCAGAAAAGCAGAGGATTCTCGATCACATTATATTACACTTTTGGTTCCCAACAATCTCATCATACTTTTCCTTCTTTCTTTCTCTAAGTTTTTCCTTCACCTCCAAAGGGAAATACTTTTCCATCAATACCATCGTCTTTACATCCAAGTTTCCTCCATCAGCATGCAAAATTGCATCCTTATGTCTGCAAAAAGGACAGTCATTCTTATTCTGTTGCTTCATTTTAACCAAACAACGCACACAGAACAAATGATTACATTCGAGCCTAATGGGCTTAAAAGCAATTGAGCAACAAATAGGACAGACGTAATCATCAACTTGAGGAATTAATGTAACTATAGACGATTGTAAAACTTGACACACCAATTGAGCAAGTGACTTTCCGGTCATGAATTCATGGTTATTTGAGACAAGACTAGGATATTGATTTTTCACCCCAAGAGCTGTTTGCTTGTCAAATTTCTTCAAAATTTTTCTTAAAGCAGTCATGTTAATATTCTGATATTGAAGCATCCTGAATAAATTATAGTTCACGTTAAGAAATTTTTCATATGCGATTAATCCTTTTTTATTTTTGAAAGTCTGTAAAACTCCAGCGGAATTCACCCTGCCGACGAAAGCTTCCAAATTCAGCTTAATCTGCTCATTGGTCCTGGCAAATGCTGCAGAAGACGGTTCATTATATTTGAAATAAACCTCTGAGTCCAAATAAATTTTGAACAAATGCCTCCAAGCATATAAGTCTTTTGTATGGTTAGGTTGGGAAAAAAGTTCCACTAGACTCTTTAGATTCTGAACTTGCATAGTGAGTCTCTCTTCCTCTGCGGACTTAAGTTGGTCCAATCCTTTTAATTCGGCCTCAAGCATTTGAAAAAACTTTACATCTGATCTGAGCATTATAAAAATTTCATGAACATTCTTGTTTTCACTATTATTTTTCCCAGTTTCTTGTGTATCGTGTTGGTATGCTTCATTTGGAGACGTAGGTCGACTAGGGATAGAAGAAGTGGGTGATAAGACCATTTCATTGTCATTGTCCTCCTTCAACTCTACAAATCTTTTACCACCCTCAAAGCTTTCTTCTTTTATACCTTTTTCCTCGAGAAGTCCCTCCAATCTTTCTCTTATTTGCAATATTTGTTCATCAATATGGGCCTGTGTATAATTTTTATTACTGAAATCCAATGTTAATTTCAACATCGGAATAATTTGATTATTTTTACCTTCTGTGAGTGTATATTCAGCAAGAATAGGGTTATTTGGCGTAGCCTCTCCCTCATCTATTTCTTTTACTTCATTATTGGAAGAATCTTCCAATATTAATTTCAAAGTATTGTGTTCAAGACCTAAAAATTCTAACTCCCTAACAACCTTATTTATGTGCTTTTTCAAGGACTTGTATTTGATTGCAGCCTCTACCCACTCTTCAGGAACATCTTCCTCATTTAAAGTTCTTTCAAGTTCTTTTGCAAATTTCATTTTACAAGATAATTCGAATTGACGCTGTTCAAAATTGAACTCACTAGATTATGAACTAACAACGATTGTTTTTATGTAAATATCATAATTATGACATAAGTGGTCTCAAAAAAAATCAACTTAACTTAGATATAATATTTGACTATTGTTCAATGTGGTAGATAAAAATTATGTGTTCCGCAGAAATATTTATATAAAAAAAAAAATATATACATATATATATATAACATACACGCCTTACAAAACCACGTGCCGCATAACCTGACTTGCAAGGCAGAGTCATGTCAATTTACGAATTCGCCAAAGCCATATGATCATGTGGAAGCGCATCTTCTATATGTAAAACATCAATAATGACACATTAATTACGATATTATATTGTCTTGATGCATCTCCCCCATATAAAGTACATAAGGCTGAAGCTGACAAAATGAGATGTGGTTATCTCACAAAGAAAGACTCGATGAGCACAATGTGTCACAGAGTAGCTTGATATGCTTTGTCTTACGGCCCTTATGTCTCCCGGATTCATCTCAGCGTTAAGACTAAGTGCGCGAAGTCTGTCGTTTCTGAGTGTTCAGTCCACATTACCTCTGGGCCCCTCCCTTCACTGCTCTGCTTCAAATAGTGCCACATGCCTGGGCGAATTCTCACTAAAGTAATCATTCCTTGAGCAGGCTTTTCGCAGTAATTAAGAGAAGATTCTCGAAATAGCTTGTTTTGTGCAGGATCGATAGATACTTATCTAGCTCGACGAAACAAAAGATGCTACCCTGTTCATATCTTAACAGCTTCTCTAACCAGGAAAGATAATGGATTTGGAATTAGAACCTTCATTGGAGCCTCTTATTAATCAGGATTCATTGAAGTGGATTTTTGTAGGGGGAAAAGGAGGTGTCGGTAAGACCACAACTTCTTCTTCCATTGCTGTTCAGTTGGCTTTGGCTAAACCTAAAGAAGAATTTCTCTTAATTTCGACTGATCCAGCTCACAACTTGTCGGATGCTTTCTGTCAAAAGTTCGGAAAGGATGCTAGAAAGGTTGAAGGTTTACCTAATTTGTCATGTATGGAGATTGATCCTGAAGCAGCAATGTCTGATTTACAACAAAGAACTACACAATATAATAATGATCCAAATGATCCATTAAAGAGTCTTATGACTGATATGACTGGATCAATTCCAGGTATTGATGAGGCTTTGTCTTTCATGGAAGTTTTAAAGCATATAAAAAACCAAAAGGTCGATGATAATGAAGAAAAGGATCCAAATGCTATAGCGTATAAAACTATCATCTTTGATACTGCGCCAACTGGTCACACATTGAGATTCTTGCAATTACCTGCAACTCTAGAGAAACTTTTGGCAAACTTCAAGAACTTATCAGGGAAACTTGGCCCAATGTTGAATATGTTAGGGGGTGGACAAAAGCAAGATATCTTCCAAAAATTAAATGAGGTTCAAAAGAATGTAGCAGAGGTAAATGAACAATTCACAAACCCCGATTTGACAACTTTTGTTTGTGTCTGTATCTCTGAATTTTTGTCTTTATATGAAACAGAAAGAATGATACAAGAGTTGATGTCTTATAACATGGATGTTAATTCGATCGTCGTCAACCAACTTTTGTTTGCTGACGATGATACAACACAATGTAAAAGGTGTCAATCGAGATGGAAGATGCAAAAGAAATATCTTGATCAAATGAATGAATTGTACGAAGATTATCATTTGGTCAAAATGCCTTTGTTGGGAGGTGAAATTAGAGGTGTTGAAAATCTCAAAAAGTTCTCCAAGTTTTTATTGAAACCATATGATGCAAAGAAAGATGGGGGTCTCGTCTTTGAATTAGAAGATAAATAGTTTAAATACACATAGGTCTGTTGATATGGACAGTGGACTGTAGGTTAGAAAATATCCGCGGTATTAACATACGAGTTCAATTATATTTTTGAACAGGTTTTCATCATCATATTGATCAGTCACCATGGCAAGGGGTAATCAGAGAGAGCTTGCAAGGCAAAAGAATATGAAAAAGCAGCAAGAATCAGGAAAGAACCAGAAAAAAGAGGGTGATCCTAAAAAAAGAATGGAGAGCGATGCTGAGAAAATGAGACAAAAACAAGCTTTAGGTAAGTAGAATAAAAGAATAATAATGGTTCTTACAAACTTGACATTAACATTCATTCCTCTCTAGCTGATGCTAAGAAGGCTGAAAACAAAAAATGATGACATCAGTGTCTTATTGGATTTTGCAGATGAAATAAGGACTCAACTTGGGTATTTCGTTTACGCTTGGTCAGATAATAAGAGATTGCTTTACTGTAAATACTAGCCTAGAAGATTTAGCTTCATTTATCTGTTTGATCTCTCAGGCAGATTCTCTGGAGTAGGGTTTTCGGTAATAAATGATAGAAAGTAATGGCACATGTACGGAACGCCTGTAGTATAAATTGATTTATACACAATCACACTACGTCCCCTTTAACCTACGTTAGCAGTGTAAGTTTACTTACATCCTGTCATTTCATATCCTAAGCTTAATGGTGAACTACCATTCCGTAAAGCAGTCTAATAAAGATTCATATTTTCTTCAACTGAGTGGAATTCGAGGCCTCTATACGAGAAAAAAAAAAAATATGAAGAAACCACATGAATGTCCTTGTTAGATTGACATCTGAAACTGAGCTCGATTTTAAGACAAGGGGGTATTAGACGTTTGATTACTTCTTGTTGAGAGGTATATTTCCAGTGCTTCATCATGCCCTCCGTAGAACATTAGAAAGTGCCATTGGCAATGGCTTGAAATCAAACTCGGATAAGCAAAATTAGAGCTTCAATTTGGCAATCTAGCTGTGGTAAGACACTCTATGAGTACTCAACGTGTGAAGCATCTATTGATATACTTTTGTCGCTATATATTAAATTGTGTATGTACACGCCCGCTAAATTTTTTTAATGAAATCAGTCAACTTTTTCAACAAGATTGATCATAGAACTACTGATTTAGAGCATTTAAAAAAGTAGCTAATCATGAGACCAATTAAATTAATGGGTCATGAGCGTTCATTGACTCAAGTTAAATACAACAAAGAGGGGGATTTGATCTTCTCTGTCTCTAAAGATAACTCAGCATCTATTTGGTATTCATCAAACGGTGAAAGATTGGGAACCTTAGAAGGTCATCGTGGTACTATTTGGTCTATTGCAGTTGATGGCGAGACCAAGTTTTGTGCCACCGGAAGTGCGGATTTGACCATCAAGTTATGGAAGGTTGAAACCGGTGAATGTGTTTACACATGGGAATTACCTACTCCTGTGAGAAGAGTCGCCTTCTCCCCTGACAACAGTAAATTATTGGCCGTTACTGATCAGGTTATGGGTCAGTTGGGTACGATCACCATTTTTGATATCAATAGGGATGATGATGGACAAAACCAATCAGCAACACCAACTTTAGTCATTCAAACAAGAGAAGATGCAACCAAGGTAACGGTAGCTGAATGGTCCCTTGATGGCAAGTATATATTGGCTGGTCATGATAATGGTTTCATTTCTAAGTATGATGCGGCCACCGGTAAGTTCTTACAAACTGTTCAAGCCCATGGAATCCATAATGAGGAGAAGAGTGCCTCTGTCTCGGACATTCAATTAGCTCCTGAAGATGGCTCATATTTGATCACATCTTCCAAGGATAAATGTGCTACGCTTATAGATGTTGATGCATTAAAAATAATGAGAGTATATAAGGCCGATGCTCCGATGAATACTGCTGCAATCACTCCCGTGAAGGATTTTGTCATTTTGGGTGGTGGTCAAGAAGCTAGAAATGTTACCACTACTGCTGAATCTCAAGGTAAATTTGAAGCTAGATTTTACCATAAAATTTTTGAAGATGAAATTGGCCGTGTGAAGGGACATTTCGGTCCATTAAATACTATTGCTGTTCACCCCGATGGTACTGGGTATGCAAGTGGGGGAGAAGATGGTTTCATTAGAGTTCATTCCTTCGATAAATCTTACTTTGATTTCTACTTCGATGCCGAAAGAACTGAAAAGGCAATCGCCTCTGGTGCCACATAAGAAATCTGGTGAATGGCATTTCATGGTAACGGATAGTGATGAAATATATATATATTGGATAAGATTATAAATTTGAGAAGCACAAGCTTCATTGCTTGAAAAATTTATTAGGGTTTGCATAGACTCCCAGAACAAGCATTACTCCATAAAAAAATAGTAGTTCCATAATGTATACTAATTATATTTTAATGTATGGTCGTTTCATTTAAATATCGAGATAACTGACCGTCTAACTGTTTCTCAAAGTATTTGGCCTTCGTTATCTAAAGCTGATGATAAATGTTCCTGTATATATATTTTTCAATTGATGCGAGAAATCTATCCAACGGTATTGGCAACTAAGTTGGTTGCTGGATATAGAAAACCTTGAACTTGCGAGATCAGGGGAGTCTCAAAGGCCGTGGGAACTCGAATTTATGGGTATTAGTTTATGTATATACTTTGGAGTTTGAATATTTCTTAGATATTTGGACATGACGCCACCAAGCTTTAAAGATAGTGATGAAGATGGTAGCATCACCCCTGATTTCGAGGGTGGTGGAGGATTTATAGTCGATGATCCCGAGTTGAGAAGGAATGGTAGACGAAGGTCTAAAAGATCTACAACTAGAAATGACTCCTATAAACTATCTTCTGGAGAAGAGGACGACGATGAACTGAATTTGCCATCTTCCAGTCAGATTGGCCGTGCTCGTCAGACCCGATCTTCAAGAAGAAAAACAACTAAAAGTAACGGTACAAGGAAAAGGAAAGCTAAAGAATCATCTGATGATGAAGAGTATACGTTGGACCACGTTTCAGAAGGAGAGTTGGAAGACCTAGAAGTTTTAGATTCTCAGAGAGCTGAAAGAGATGGATCTTCAACCGCGCGGGCCATAGATCTATCAGATCCCGATGATGACACTCCTCTATCTGAAAGGGTCAGAGAAGAACCCAGAAAACGTAAACGACTGACGAAAAGCACACGGCCTAGAAAGAAAAAGGAACCCAAAGTGAAGGTTCCATATTTTACTCGTACAACAAACAGGTTGTATGAACATCATCCAGAGCTTCAAGGTGTATTCCCATACTTACAGTCTTTGGAGAAAATAAAAGTTGAAAGAGCACCTCATCCAGAAGGAATGACAATAAAGTTATTACCCTTTCAACTTGAAGGATTGAATTGGTTAATAAAACAAGAAGAAAGTGAATTCGGAGGAGGTATACTAGCAGATGAGATGGGTATGGGAAAAACCATTCAGACAATAGGACTTTTCATGAATGATACTACCAAGAGACCAAACTTAGTTGTTGGCCCGACAGTGGCTTTAATGCAATGGAAACACGAAATAGAAAAGCATACCCAGGGCGAAGGGCTTAAAACCCTTCTTTTCCATGGAGCTAATAGGATCTCCAATCTTTCTGAATTGCAAAAGTACGATGTTATCCTAACATCTTACTCTGTGCTCGAATCTGTTTACAGAAAGGAAAACTATGGGTTTAAACGAAAACAAGGGTTAGTAAAAGAAAAATCGCCCTTACATGCGATGAAATTCTATAGAGTCATCTTGGATGAAGCACATAATATTAAGGACAGAAACTCGGGTACTGCAAAGGCAGCTAATAATTTGAATACTGTGAAGAGATGGTGCTTAACAGGGACCCCTTTGCAAAATCGGATTGGTGAATTATATTCCTTGATCAGGTATATGAAGCTACTGCCCTTTCATCAATACTTTTGTACAAAATGTGAATGTACAAGTGATGAATGGCGTTTCTCCGATTGGAGACACTGTGATATATGTGGACACTCACCCATGGTACACACGAACTTTTTCAATCACTTTATGTTGAAAAATATCCAAAAGTATGGAGTAGAAGGAGACGGGTTAATTAGTTTTCAGAACATAAGGCTTCTTCTTAATAGCATCATGCTCCGAAGAACTAAAATTGAAAGGGCAGATGATCTTGGTTTACCTCCCAGAATTGTCGAAATTAAAACATACAGATTTAATGAAGAAGAGAAGGACTTGTATATGTCTTTGTACAGTGATTCTAAAAGAAAATTCAACGATTATGTTGCTGAAGGTGTTGTTTTGAATAACTATGCAAATATTTTTACTTTAATCACAAGAATGAGACAATTGGCAGATCATCCAGATTTAGTTTTGAAGAGAATAGGAACTAACCTGATTTCTGATGTGACTGATGGTGTGATAATATGTCAGCTTTGTGATGACGAAGCGGAAGAGCCCATTGAATCTAAATGTCATCACAAATTTTGCAGGATGTGTATCCAGGAATATGTTGATGGTTTTGGAGGGGATAAAAGTGACCCCCAATGTCCAGTATGTCATATCGGGTTATCTATAGATTTGCAGCAACCATCTCTTGAAGTTGACGAGGAGTTATTCACCAAGGCTTCAATTGTTAATAGAATCAAACTGGGTACTCATGGAGGTAATTGGAGGTCATCAACTAAAATAGAGGCTCTTGTTCAAGAGCTTTACAAGAACAGATCTGACAGAAGTACCCTCAAGTCTATTGTGTTCTCTCAATTTACATCGATGTTAGATTTAGTAGAATGGAGACTAAAGAGAGCTGGATTTCAGACGGTGAAGTTACAAGGTTCCATGTCCCCGCAGCAACGTGATAAGACCATCCAATATTTTATGGAGAACACACAGGTTGAAGTATTTCTCATCTCATTGAAGGCTGGTGGAGTTGCCTTGAACTTAACTGAAGCCCTGAGAATATATATATTGGAGCCATGGTATAACCCTACGGTCGAATGGCAAGCTATGGACCGTGTACATCGTATAGGTCAGAAGAGACCGGTTATAATCACTAGATTTGCTGTGGAGGACAGTATAGAAAGTAAGATCATTGAGTTACAGGACAAAAAGGCAAATATGATTAATGCTACAATCAGTCACGATGATGCTGCAATTAATAGATTGACTACGGATGACTTGCAGTTCTTATTCAACAATTGATATCAGAAGTATCAATAAAAAATACATGAATTATTTAATATGACCCTACGTTGTCAAAATAGATTTAAAATATGACTTGTCCCATAATTTTTTGGCTAGTGTGTTTTTGTAGTAAGAAATACCTCACTGAGTATTTACTGAGTCATACTGAAAAAATTCCTGTAGCGGACCGATTAAGGTGTCCAAAAATTTTCGCAATCCAGTTAGAGTTAGACTTCAATTAGAGAAGCGATAGTGAAGCATATGGATCTCTAAAGTTCTCAAGGGAGTTAAATACTAAGTAAGATGAGTCGAGAATTTTGGGTAAACTACTTAGAAAACCCTACTTTATCGGTATTACCCCATGATTTCTTGAAACCTGCTAACAACCAATCAGTTCAAGGTCACTATTCTTTCTCATTGCCAAATAATGTCAACAAGGATTTTGTCTTTGGACTTGCAACCTTTGCTGTATTGGTTTTCCGTTTAACTGGTGATGATGATATTGTGATTGCAACTGACGAAAAATCAGGTTCGAAGGAATTTGTGATTCGCTTATCTATGACACCGGATTTGAATTTTGAAGGACTTGTTAAGAAAGTGCAACAAGAATATGAATCTAACATTAAGAAAATAAACTATGATTCTTTGGATGAAATTGCAAAAGAAATTAAAAGAAAGAATAACTCGGAAGAGCTTCCAGGATTGTTTAGATTATCTTTCCAACATAGTAATGGTCAGCAGCAATTAGCAACTACAGTTGAAGGGTCAGTTCGTGATGTGGCCTTTTTTTACAATGATGGTAATGTTGATATTTACTACAATTCTTTGTTATATAAGCACTCTAGAATAGCCATTCTAGGTGAGCAATTCGCTCAATTTATTGGCATTACATCAAAGAACGCTACTGTATCAATCTGCAAAGTCAACTTGATAACAAATTCTCAAAAGAATGAGTTGCCAGATCCAACTCTTGGATTAGATTGGTCAGGATTTAGAGGCGCTATACAAGATATATTCATGGAAAATGCTGAGGCACATCCTGACAGAGCGTGTGTGGTCGAAACAAAGCTGTTCATGGACCCCAAATCAAAGACGAGAACATTTACTTACAAGCAGATTAATCAAGCATCGAATATTGTAGGCAATTATTTGAAGAATAGTGGAATTAGAAAAGGAGACGTTGTCATGATTTACGCCTATCGTGGTGTTGATTTAATGATCGCTGTTATGGGTGTATTGAAGGCTGGTGCAACATTCTCAGTCATTGACCCAGCATATCCTCCTGCAAGACAAAATATTTATCTTTCGGTTGCTAAACCAAGAGGTATTATAGTCATTGCAAAGGCAGGAACCTTAGATTCGATAGTAGTTGATTACATCAAGAAAGAATTGGATGTTGTATCAACAATTCCTCAATTGGAGATAGAAGATGATGGGAATCTCAAAGGTGGTAGAGAAGAAGGATCTGATGCGGATTCTCTTCATGAATACGCTAAATATAAAGATACACCTACCGGTGTCAAGGTTGGTCCTGATTCTAACCCCACTCTTTCATTCACCTCCGGATCCGAAGGTGTACCAAAAGGTGTGTTGGGTCGTCACTACTCGCTTGCTTATTATTTCCCTTGGATGGCTAAAAGGTTTAATTTGTCAGAAAATGACAGGTTTACAATGTTGTCGGGTATTGCCCATGATCCTATACAAAGAGATATGTTTACTCCATTGTTCCTTGGTGCTCAATTATTAGTGCCTACTTCAGATGATATTGGTACTCCAGGTAAGTTGGCTGAATGGATGGCTGAATATGGTGCTACAGTAACCCATTTAACGCCTGCTATGGGTCAATTATTGAGTGCTCAAGCAACAACATCAATTCCTACACTTCATCATGCTTTCTTTGTTGGTGATATTCTCACAAAGAGAGATTGTTTAAGATTACAAACTCTCGCTGAAAATGTCTTCATTGTTAATATGTACGGAACTACTGAAACTCAAAGAGCAGTGTCGTATTTTGAAATTAAGAGTAGAGCTGCTGATCCGACCTATTTGAAGAATCTCAAAGAAGTTATGCCAGCCGGAACAGGTATGCATAACGTTCAATTACTCGTCGTCAACAGGACTGATAGATCACAAACTTGTGGTATTGGTGAGGTTGGTGAAATTTATGTTAGAGCAGCTGGTTTATCTGAAGGCTACAGAGGCTTACCTGAGTTAAATAAGGAAAAGTTCGTCACCAACTGGTATGTCAATCCACAAATATGGATCGAAGATGAGAAAAGGAATCGTGACAAGGAAGGCGATTGGGTTAGTCAAGGATGGCTTGGCCCTAGGGATAGATTATACAGAACAGGTGACCTTGGTCGTTATTTGCCTGATGGTAACGTTGAATGTTGTGGTAGAGCTGACGATCAAGTTAAGATCCGTGGGTTCAGAATTGAATTGGGTGAAATAGATACCCACCTCTCTCAACATCCTCATGTTAGAGAGAACGTGACTTTGGTCAGAAGAGATAAGAATGAGGAACCTACATTGATATCTTATATTGTACCAAAAGATAGCCCTGCGCTTAAGGATTTCAAGTCAGAGGTAGTCATTGAAGACATTGAAGATCCAATAGTTGAAGGACTTGTTGAATATAAGGAACTCATCAAGGATATCAAAGGATACTTGAAGAAAAAGCTTGCTTCTTATGCCATCCCTACAATCATCGTTCCCTTACACAAGATGCCTTTAAACCCCAACGGGAAGATTGATAAACCAAAATTGCCTTTCCCAGATACAGCACAATTAGATGCTGTGGCTCGTATATCCGCTTCAATTAATGGCTCTATCGATCAAGAAGAGGAACTCAATAAGTACGAAATTTTAATTAGAGACTCATGGCTCGAGGTATTACCAAATCGTCCAGCTTCTATAAGCAAATCTGACTCTTTCTTTGACTTGGGCGGACATTCAATTTTAGGTACGAGAATGATTTTCGACTTGAGAAACAAACTTAATGTTGATCTTCCTCTTGGATTGATATTCAAAAACCCAACTTTGGAAGCTTTTGCTAAAGAAGTGCAAAAAGTTGTCGATGGTGAAAGTGTACAATACGCTGGAACTGACGTTAATGACAATGATGAACAAGAGCATCAAACAGATTATGCTGCTGATGCTGTTGAGCTTAGTAAGACTGCACTTTTGCCCTCTTATAGATCATTGGAAAAACTAGACACCTCTAAGATTATTAACGTCTTCTTGACTGGTGCTACAGGTTTCTTGGGAAGCTTTATTCTCCGTGATATGCTTTCCTGCCGTCTGAAACTCAACATCAAGGTGTTTGCTCATGTTAGGGCTCTGTCAAAGGAGGCCGGTCTTGATAGATTACGTAAAACTGGAGTAACATATGGTGTATGGAATGAAGAGTGGGTGAAGAATATTGAAGTGGTTATTGGAGATTTGAGTAAGGAGAAGTTTGGTTTTGATGATAAAACTTATGATCACTTAGCTGACAGCTTGGATATTATAATTCACAATGGTGCAATGGTTCATTGGGTATATCCATATGCTAAAATGAGAGATGCTAATGTCATAAGTACAATTAATCTTGTCAATTTGGCAGGTAAAGGTAAGCCCAAGAACTTTTCTTTTGTATCATCTACGTCAACCTTGGATACTGATCATTATATACATCTTTCTGATGAATTGATTGCCAAGGGTAAGAAAGGAATCCTCGAATCTGATGATTTGTCAGAATCATCTACTGGCTTAGGCACTGGATATGGACAATCTAAGTGGGTAGCTGAGTATGTCGTAAGAAGGGCTGGTGAAAGAGGTTTACGTGGATGTATCACGAGACCAGGTTATGTCGCTGGTTTTGGTAAAACTGGTGCCTCAAATACAGACGATTTCTTACTCAGAATGTTGAAGGGATGTGCTGAATTGGGTTCATATCCAGATATCACAAACACGGTGAACTTTGTTCAAGTAGAACAAGTTGCAAGAGTTGTTGCTGCATCTGCTATAAGTCCACCAAAGAATGACGAATTGGCAGTTGCTCAAGTGACTGGCCATCCTAGAATTAGGTTTAATGCTTTCTTGGGTGCTCTTAACTCATATGGCTACAATGTCAAGAAAGAGGATTACCCAACATGGAAAATTTTGTTAGAACAATATGTTGTTTCCGGTTCTGGCGAATCAGCATTATTGCCTCTTTTGCACTTTGTATTGGATGATTTACCTCAGAGCACCAAAGCTCCTGAGTTGGATGATTCTAATGCAGTAGCATCTTTGCAAAAAGATTCTGGTTTCACCGATGATGATAAGAGTAGCGGTTCGGGTATTGATTTAAAACAGATGGGCATTTACATCAGTTACTTGGTTACTATCGGATTCTTACCTCCTCCCAAATACTCATCTGCATTACCGAAGGTTGAGGTTAGTAAAGAGACTTTAGAAAATATTCTTGCAGGTGCAGGTTCTCGTAGCACTGCCGCTTGATATGTGAGTTTTTCTGTATAGCTATAGATATGGCAAAAATTTGTTAGTGTGAAACACAGCCTGTAAAATAACGAAGGTAAAATTAGTCACCTGATCAACGAGATTTATGAGTTTTGAATTATGCTCCACTATTTATGAGGAGAGTTTAAGAGAAGAATAGGTGAACTTCTGGCGACCCATAACAAGGATGACTGAAAGGCCATCATGGGGTTCACTGGAAAGTGATCCTCTCTCGCCCTATAATCCAATGGGAAAATTTGTGCCACCTACAAATGAAACAAGTGACATAGAATCGAGGCCGTCTATATCAAATTCTTCTGTCCTGTCAACATCAAAGGCACCGGACATCAAGCCGTACGTCAAGGCCCATAGTGGCTCATCACTCGCATTGAATAGCACAACATGGACATCAATGAAAAGACCAAGTATTTCTACGAAAAGTCAACCTCGGTCTTCCAATTTAGTACCTCAGTTACCTAGCCACACAAAAAATAATTCTTCGTCGGATACTTCGGAAGATCCTCGAACCACAGTCATCTCTGGTGACAGAGATACTCGTAAACTTGTGGAGCAATTTTACAACTCTTTGAATGGTAATGCGGGGAGTAAAGCATCTAGTGCCTTGGATTTAGCAAAATTAGGTAAGAATCTGATAGGGGCCACTATAGAAGATCAGCCTAACAATTTAGAAATTGAGGGTATTGTGTATAGGCCGTTTGACGCAAACATCTCAGATCACAATGGTTTAATCGAGTGGTTACTAAGCATCGAAAATTTGACTAATGGGTTGGCGGAGAAGAATCCAAGCGAGGGTTCTTCCTTGTCCCCTCTATATGACGTCATAGGATCGTTGGCAGAGAAATTGACTTACGAGGTTAGATCAACCATGGAGGATCCTATAGTTCCTCAGACAATAATTGATCTCCGGTCACTCGCTAATCAACTTGATTTAGTTATAAAGTCGCTTGCCCAAACTATGTTTTATCTTGATGCTGATCGCGGACCAACTTTTCAACGGTACCAGACAGAAATTAAGAAATCGCTAGGTAAGCTTGATGATACTAGTGCCATACTTGATGTATTGGATGCTAAACTTTCTCAGATAAAGAAGAAAATTAGTAGCAATAAAACTGTAATGTCCAATGATCTTTCAGAGAAATTGGATGTTCTCGATTACATAAATCTCCGCATTTCTGAGCATACACATGTTTCTCGAGATAAACGATTTATACAAATTGTAACTCTCATGATAGTCATAATCGTAATTATATATCTATATATAGGTTTCTAAAACTAACTTTGAATATCCAAGTAAACGATCAAACATCAATGCGGTGCATGGTTCATTGGAACGATATCATAGTATCTTCTTCGAGCAATTAACCTGCATATAATAGAGAATGTTATTCAAAAGGGCCTTTGGTAATGTAAGTTAATGTGCAGGTTATAGACGTCTCATCGCCGTTTTTTTTTCTTCTTTTGAGATACCTCACGTTTTTCTGAGTGGGCTGATTTTTTCCCGCTTTTTCTGTAATTAAAAGACGACTTAGACTAAATTGAATACAATAATAACAACAAAAGTGGATAATATCGAAAGAGATATAGGTGAGGAAGGATAGTACACTTTTGTTAGTGACAAGATATCAGCTAAAAGAGTTTTTTTTACCGGATTGGTAGCCTACATTTCAAAAGCTAAGGGTTCAATCAAAGTTTTTAGTTAATACAAATTTAATATAGGGCAAGCGGACCAAATAGAGAACTTTAAGATTATAATCATAAAATGTCTCGGATTTTGGTTCAGCTCGATGAAAAGTCAGGGAAAGCGCCTTTGTCAAAAATTAATTCAAGCTCAATCGAGCACTTCGCCCTGATGAAGGATTTAGTTTCCTACTTATTTAAAGCTGCGAATTCAGAGGAAGATGTTGACCATTCGACAGTAATTATATTTGGAGATAATTCCCATTCATCCCAAGATAGTTCTGGGGATCTAGATTCGTTGACTTGTGATGAAAAAGCCTTGTTATTAGAGTATTTTTTCTCATACCGTAATCCTATTGTTGTCAACGTCGATCAGCTTTCGGATCCAAAGATATTACACGAACTTAACGTTACCATTGAAAGAGCAGATGCTTTGGTTAGTAAACGAATAACAAGAGTGGGTGTTTGGACAGGAGTTGGTGATGATACTGTAGGGGATGGACTCTCTCCTGAAAACAGGTCAGTCTTCAGACTCAAGGATATCGTTGCTAGTATGACTTCTACTTTAGGTTTTGCTGTTAATAAGTCTAGCTCAACGTTGACGAAACTTGCAGTATTGAAAGATATGATTGTTAAAGAAATAGATTTTTTTTCATTGTTGTCTGAAAACGATCCACAACATTTGGCGAAATTATGTCATTTGGTTGGACACTGGTCGTTTCCCGCACCCGAATTGTCGAATGATGATTTAGTTTATTGTGCATATTTGATGCTCTCATATGCTTTAGATCAAGTGAAGGAGGATTTTGAAGACATTTCAACCCCTAATGAATTGCTTGGTTTTGTTTTCATGGTCAGAGACTCCTATAGGAATGGAAATCCATTCCATAATTTCCGTCATGCTGTGGATGTGTTACAAGCTTGTTTGCATTATTCAATAAAATTGCATTGTTTGCCTCCCTTTAAACAATATGAAACTGATCCATGGGCAGATGAGACTTTGTACATGAGTGGATCTAGAAAACCTCTGAAATATACTGAGTTAGCACCAAGTAGGAATATTACTCATTCAGAGCCATTATTGACACCATTAGAAACCTTATGTTTATTGGTATCTGCCATAGGACATGATGTGGGCCATCCAGGCGTCACGAATGCATTCCTTTCAAAGTATTCTGCCCCCAGCTCTAAAATCTACAATGAGAGATCGATTTTAGAACTGTTTCATACCTCTGTGTTTGTCAACAAGGTATTAAGTGTTAGCTGGCCTCAGTTGTTGGATTTTGCTCCTGAAAAGGTGGACGGCGCAACTTCTCTCAATAGTCTAATTACCACTTGTATTCTTGCCACAGATATGGCAGAGCATTTTGAATACGTTGAAAGATTAAACTCACTCAAGAACGACAGCAACCGTACGATCAATGTTAGTTTGTTGTCTTCTCTTCTTATCAAATGTGCCGATATATCCAATGTGACAAGACCTTTGAGAGTTTCCTCACAATGGTCTGTGCTTTTGTCTAGGGAATTTCAGGAAGTTGGTATTTTAGAGAAGAAGTTATCCCATCAACTACAATCAGAAGATGAACTTAACGTGCATTATTCAAAGGTCCCTAGTCATGTGAAGGATGTTGTGGAATTGTATAAGGGCATTTCCAAGGGACAACTATTTTTCATTAGCACATTCGCTGAAAGCTTGTTTAACAGTATACCAGATTTACTTCCAGATTTGAAATTTACTTCTGATATAATCAAGGAGAATAAACAATTCTGGAGGAACAACCCATAGCGCTTCTATTTGGATTTTTCAAAAGCCATCTGCTTTCGGCTTCGTGTTAACTTTCATGAATGTTATGATGCAACTACATAGTTTCATAATTACTACAAACGCCATATATAGAGATGTAATATTATGACTGCAAATAATCTTGTATTCTTAATAATTGGTAAATTTCTCTCGCAATTTGAGTTCAGAGGCAAATACTGGCTCGTCTTTGGCGTTTTGATGAGGGCGTGACGGTTTTCTGCTTTCCCTTTGTTAAGTTTGCCATAATACCGCAGCAAAAAAAAAATTGTGAATACAGCACGTGACTCGGATTCGGCGATGAGACGTCGTTAAAAAAGTTGATGGCTTTCCAACGTCGCTAACTCTCTCAAGGGACACTCCGGATTTGAAGATTCAAATATTAAATTAGTCTTTGGAATTCTTGCGAGTGCTAAAGTTTACCTGGTGATAAACTGTATACTGTCAGCTCCTATCAGCCCAGAAGCTTCTTAGGAAGAGGTTCACCAGTTCAAAAGAAAGAGTTGGCCAACATTTTATTCATTTTCAACTGGAGTATCACACTGCATTCAAAAGAATAAATTTTGATAGATTTTTGGATTATTTGACTGATAATTCAGTTGTTTGAAGGTGCTTTGTGAATAGAGTATGGATCCGAATAACTTCAATTCTTCACAACCTATAGAAAGACCGATAATTCTTTCACCGCCCCTCTTGAAGAGTCATGGCGGAAGTGGTCCACAGCATCTCCCAATACATGCGGGTCGTAAGCAGAGTGAGAACTTCGATTTACAAGAAGAGTTCGAAGCCTTGACTGCAGATTTGGACTTGGATTTAAAGAATAAGGAAAGTGATGCTGCAAGTGCAAGTGCCCCAGCAAGTATCCCCAACGGCAACGTCTCAAACTTCACACCGATGTCGGCCTCTGGTTTGGCTGCCCCTACTGCTTCTAATTATAGTCTTTTAAGAGATATGACCGGTGGCAAAGGAACCCCTAAGTCACTTAGAGTTGCGGATGATGATTCAACTGCAATTAGCAATCTGTCTGTCTCTGGAAGCAACATGGGCCTCTTAGGTGTTAACCCGGGATCCTCATTCTTACCTCCATTGGCTTCTTTGCCAAATCGTCCTCAATCTGTCAATGATTTTTCACCTTTTTCTGGACAACAGACTCCATCGTCATTGCCTCCTTCATTGGAGCCAACAAGCTTTGGCCAGCAATCTGCATTTTATGAAAACTTGCTGTTCTTCACTAATTGGATTGAAAGTTTGAGTACCCAAGATAGCGTCAAGATGATTGAATACTTGTGTAACAATTTGCCCTTTGACATTCTTTTAATGTTCAAGTCCAAGTTGGATAGCCAGTTAGCTCTGTATAATTCGCAACAGAAATCTTTCGGCTCTCCATATCTGCAACAAACTTTTGGTGATCTATCCGGAGATATTGATTCGTTGCACTTAAATGATAACCTAAGGCAACAAATGGCCCATTCCCAGGCTAAGAATCAGCAATCTGCTACTCAACAGCTGAATCCTTCTCAAGGTGCTCATCAGACTAACTTTCTGGCACATTTACACCAGCCCAAGCCTAAGCCAAATACATTCAAGAGTAATACTCATCTCTTTGTCGATGCAAAAAATCCTCGGCCAAAATCTGCTGAGCCTAGCCTTAATGGAAATCCTAGATATGGAAATAACAGCCTCGAGAGAGCAAAATCGCCAACATCTCATTTATTTGAAAAAACTAATTTCCTACAATTGGCAGCTAATGCTAATTCTCCTTCGTTCCAGCCTGTTCACCTGGGGGCTCCAGATGACAATTCGGATTTACTGGCACATGCAGTTGTTAAATTAGGAGCTCTTGCTACCATTAATTCAAGAGTTGCTCTTGATTCAAATAGAAAGCCGAATCATTATAATGAATTCTATGCTCAGCAACAAGCTCAACAACAAGCATTTCAAGCTCAACAGCATAATCCTCACCTTCACACCGCGGAGACATTAAACAGAATGGGAAATTCTCCATCTACTGGTGCTTACAAGAATTCAAATAACAACTCGATGAGTAATAAATCTTCTCCTCCAAGTGGGAAGAATGGTAGGAGAAATGATATCATGGGACACCATGATGGAGTTTTGGCTTCTCCAAGTCCTAATAGTAACCGTAATGGCAATGGGAATAATACCCACCATAGCAATGGCAATAACAATCACAATAACACCCATGTTAAAACGTCTAACTCGGCAGCTGGCACTCCGTCGACGACGACTTCATCTGTGCCTTCAGAGGTATCAAGCATAGAATTATTGAATAACATTCCCGCTTGGTTAAAGCTTCTTAGATTGCATAAGTACACTGAGTGTTTGAAGGACATCCCATGGCAAAGGTTGATTGAAATGACCGATCTGGAATTGGAAGAGAGAGGAGTGAAGGCATTGGGCGCTCGTAGAAAACTCCTCAAGGCCTTTGATGCCGTCAAAGTAAGTATTGCAGCATAGAATCTTATACGTACATAGTTATGCAAAAATGAATATTAATTTAAAACCTATTAATATATGAAGCCAGAATAGAAGCCAGATAGTGGAATCAAGATTATTGGTTACCTACTTGAATAGTCCCCAACATTGCTTCGAGTAGACAATTGGATATGGTAAGTATGCTCACAGCAGAAACGAAAGCTTGGTTCATCAGTAGAAAAAAAAAAAAAAAACAAAGACTCACCATGTTGTGTAGACAAAACCATTATATCAAAACTCACTACGCCTCATTAATCTTAGTGATAAGCAATATTTGATTACACTTTAAAGTTACATGATTATGCAGCAAGAATTGGTCTTCTTTGCTTGTTTGTAGAACATTCTTGAAGAACTCGATAATGCCTCTGATTTGTCAACTAAAGAATCCAATTTTTCACCTCTTTGCAATACACTTTCAATGGTTTTGTGTAAAACAATCTTTGTTTCGTCCAATTCTTGTTGTACTTTCATGATTGAATCAGCTTGACTAGGGTCTTGATACTTCTTGATGTATTGTTCTAAAGTATCATAATTCAAGCTAGCATTTGTAGCGTTAATGTTTGCCCATTCATTTTGAGGATGTAATGCCAAATATTCTTCTAGAATTTTGTTTATTAATGTGTAAGCTGGTCTCACAGGGTAATCCTTGTCTGTAATGATAACACAGGCTAAACCCTCCAGTCTAGTATAAGTGTGGCCAACATAATTGCCTTCTTCGATACTTTGTCTCTGACCTGCTTCAGTTCTTTGGGAAACGGTCTCTGAAAAGAATGTCATGAATTGGGAGACGCCTGTTCTCTCAAAGAAAGAAAATTGACTTAAGTCTCTTGCTGATGTTAATTCCAAAGCCTTTGGACCCAGGGTTCTCAAGATCCCAATATAATATATCTTCATGATTTATTGGTCGTTAATTTATTGATATTTTGATTGTTTAGTAGTCCTTTTGGGTGAATTAGACGGCTATTTCAATCGACGTATACTTCGCCAAAATGCAAGGGAACGAGAAAATTTAAAAATATACACACCAAGGGTGCCCGCTTATCAACAGTGGAAATTTCACTATTTCAAAAAAAATCATTAACCAAAAAAAATAGTGGTGCGGCATGAAGATTTGTTTACTAAGACTAATCTAGGAAAGCAAGTTGTCAAGGTCTACAGTCAGTAATGTCCAATGTCTCTAGAGATGACGTTGGGGACAAAGCTTTAAATTTGAAAGTGGTTGTTTTGGGTGACTCAGGAGTGGGGAAAACATGTCTTAGATCTCAGTTTGTACATCATGTATTCACAAATGCGTATAAAGCTACAATAGGAGGAGACTATTTGACTACTGCGGTGAATATTGGTTGTCAGTCTGAACAAAATAATGGAAGTACTTTGAACGGTACCGCAGGTGATACATATACTAAAGTGAACTTGCAGGTTTGGGATACCGCTGGGCAAGAAAGGTTCAATTCTATATCACAGGCATTTTACAGGGGAACGGATGTAGTTATTCTTGTGTATGATATTACTAACTTTGAATCGGTATTGAGTCTTCGAAGCTGGTTTCGACGATTTTTAAATCACTGCCTGGTGCAACGTCCAGGTGTAATGATAGTGGGTAATAAGTCTGACAAAGTTAATGAAAGAGTAGTCGACTCAGAGGAGATAAGAGAGCTTTTGACAAATAACTTCGAGCCTAATGTCGGAAATTATGTATTAGCATGGCAAGATGATTTGAAAGAAGTTAGTTCCAAAAAGTTAGATCAAGTTCAGGATGTGTTCATACGGGTAGCACAAATTGGATTAGAATTAAGTTTGCATGATAGAGGTGAAAATAGTCACACACCTTCTTTAATAAATTTTGATGAAGTGTCGGTTTCACAAAACTTCAATTCATTAAATGCTGATACTCATTCATCTTCGACATGTTCATGTTAGCAAGGGAAATTTAATATTACAACACATGATAATCCTAAGAACGTACATGTAGTTTTTATACGACTAATGAATTTCGACACCACATATTTCCTAATACAACTATGTACAGATATCTATGTTAGAAAGAATATTGCATCGGAAATTAAGCTCGATGATCGACCCAATTAAGCCTCTGTCTTGACCACCTGAGGCTCCTCGATGGCAGCATCAACTTCTATCACTTCGTCCTCTTCTTCACCACGAAGTTCCTCAGCGTAGTGCTCTGGGTGTGCTCTAAAACAATCTCTCATTGTTTGGAACTTCTGGATACACTCGATGCCTCTTGGCTCCGTTTCGGAGTAAATAAAGCAAGAGAATGCAGCTTTGAACTCCTCACCACAAGGTCCATGAGCCATGCCTCCTAGGCACGGACAATCCCAGTTTATTTCTCCAGTCTCAGGATTGTAAGCACTCTGTTGCTTTTCACCTTCTTCTTCCTTGGTTTCAGTTGGAATTTCAGATGACTCGTTAGTCTGTTCGCTTTCCACGGTAGGTGCACCTGCATCCACTTCAATGATATCAATTTCAATTCTTTCAGGGACTTCATTAGTTTGTTCAGCTTCCTTACTATCGTCGTTAGAAAGTATCTCCGGTCTTACAAAGTTAAATGCAAGAAGAGAAGTAGTTAATCCCAAACCAAGAACCAACTTCCCAGTGTTCTTGCTCTCAAAACGTCTGGCTGTGCCAAGTGAGAGAGATCTTTGGAATCCCTTGTTTGCTTCCTTTGTTGCTAATCTAGTCTTCAAAACGTTCCTAAACATCTATGGCTTACCCTGAATGCTTACTAAACTTTAACTTGTAATGGCAAGAATTTTTCATCGTGCGAAATATAGACTTGCTATATGAAGGCATTCTGATAAAGATCAACGGACCCTTTTTTTGATCAAGCAAGCGAAAATGATGGCAACTCACCACAAGATTGAATTTTTGATTTTCTACAGATACTTATCTATTGAAATGTTCCCTTAGGAAACAATGGTATTCTCTTTGCTTGGATCGAGTCAGGAAAAAAAAAGGCTAACTGATTGAATATACTCGACTACTTGATTTAATTTTGAAGGGACTTCTTTTCTCGTTATCGAATGTTCATTGAAATCTAGATATTACAAAGATTATTTAGTGGCCCCTTTTATTTCTTTATATGCAAAAGAGTTATTCTATTTACAGGTATGCTATTGAAAAGACTCTCTTTCCTCTTCCGTCATTGCTAATGCCTTTCAGTATTTCAAGGTGTTTCGGTATTATTCACCGATACAATTTGTAAACATTAGATCAAAGACACACTAGCTATCTCTGACATCTTTACTCAAATCGTCGGTCTCTATCACCTCCGTCACCGGTGCTGGTGCAGACATTGAGCTTGCCCATAATAAAGAACACATGACGACCATAATAGATCCAGCACCAACCATTCTTATAAACTTTAGCGTTTGTGCTGATTCTTTTGTAGACTCATCTGCGATTTTATTGAGTTTTTCATTGAAGTCTATTGCTTTCCGTTTAATCAGATAATTCCTATAAAAAACAGGGAAGTTATACCCAAGCACTGGCAGCCTTTTACTGAGCAGCTTTATGATGTGATTGATATTTCCACGCATTGTTTATCAGAGAATACGTGTGCTTTCTTTCCCTTTCTAATACAATAATTCAAACTAGGATTTAAAAAGCGATAAAACCATCGCGAATTCTCATGCACTAAATATATCTATAAAGTTCGTCTATGCTAATTGGAAAAAAATCTGAGTCATTACCACGGCCAAATGTTGGAGATATCCAGAGAACGTTTTCTTCAATGTAAGCGGATATCTTATGTCCAGACAGGTTTTGGAGTTGAAACAATGGAAGGCCAATTTTGTTATCTTGCATTCCTTTGATGTTGGAAAGCAAGATGTTATGCTCCAAACAATATAGCGATACAACATCTTTGAATGAAGTAATGAGTTTATATGAAGGGATACCATTAACGTCTTCATGTATAACCTGCCTTTTATCTTCACTTTTGAACTTCTTTATATTTGCAATTGAAGGAAATGAATTACCATCGATAGATGGTAATTGTAAAGTATAATTATATCCCTTTCCTTTAAAATGGTCATCTATAAGCTGTAATGCTCTATTGAAATACCAATCAAAGATTTGAATAGTTTCCTTTTGGAAATTAAAAGCAACGACTATACTCTGGACATAAGAATACCATTTGTTATACCACCTCTTAATTCGAGACTTTTCATAGGTCGGACTACCAAGCCAGTTTTTCAATTGAGATATCCAATGATTAAACACGAGAAACTGCAAAACAGTGTTTAAGATATTATGCTCATAAAAGGGCGGATCAATCTCACAAAATAAGATGAATGCAATATCTAATTTTTCATACTCTTCACTGGCACCTTTCCATTCTTCATTCAAGTAATAAAGTATAGATTCTAATAGCTTGTCCTTTACTCTTTCAAATACAGCATTGTCACCTAATTGAGTAAAGGCCAAACCCCATATCTTTGAAAACCTCTTCAATTCTGGTACTACCTTGTACCTTATGAAATCTCTCCGATTACTCTGTAGAGGTATTATTTGCCAAAAGGACTCATCTGAATCATCGCTCACGTACAATTCATACTTATTAGAAACTTTTGCCAACAAAGAATGTACTAAGTCTAGTTTTTCAATCGATAAAGTTGTAACATAATCGATAATATGTGTAATCTGAGCGCTCTTTTCCAGGTCATGGACATCCCACTTATCAGCTTCTAAATTTAGTTGAGGAATTATAGTGTTTTGAACAAGATAATTTGAGATAGTCTGTTTACTATCCATTAGTATAGTACTATCTAGCCAAAACGTCAAGACGCTTATAATTTTATCGTGATCTTCACCTCTTTCAAATAAACGGCTCAATCCCTTGCTTAAATTATCCGCTATCATTGAGTCCCAATAGCATAACGATCCGATATCGTTCTCTTCGTAAGTTCTGTAAATGTTTGCCCAGTTACCCAAATGTTTTATCAATGGGCTCTCAGGATTTGATATTTCAACCAAATCCTCTTCAAAGCTTTCATTAACATATTTTGATGTCATTGATACAAAAATTTGGCTGGAGTTATTGCGAGAATCTAGAGGCTCTGTTCCAACTAAAGTTAAATACTTCGTTATATGATCCACTTTATTTTTTTCATCCCGTGGAAACTCTTCATTGAAGGATTTTAAGATAGCTATGGCTTGCTCTTCATTTTCTAGTTCTTCTTTCTCGTCGTTTATTGCCGCATCCGTATTGTCCAACTGGTAACTTATATATTTATCTTGATTTAGGGTATTTAGCCATTTGTCCTTGAAATCGGAAAGAATTTGCACGATTTCTAAAGCCTTATGGTTACCTTTTTCCCCTTCTTGTCGCAAATTCATTCTATCTGCTATTTCTTTGACACTGGTGGGAACTTCTATCCCATTGAGGGATAGATCTTCAATGAGTTCAAAGAGTCTCGCATCGATATTCTTATATTTATCGTCCAGTTGGACCTTGTTATCATTATCGTCATCAGAAGTTACATTTTCATATTCATCATTCTTCTCTCGTACGCCTCCAACTCCAAGTCCCTGGGGCCTCAATTTAGTTTCGATAGGGTTCACTATACCCTCACCCAAAGCGCCCAATCCTTCACCTTCCTTATACCCCATTTTCTTCATCAACAAAGCCCCTACACCATATTTTTTTACAATCATTGGAGGCTCATTGTTGTCATTCATATTCCAATTAGTGTCACTTTTTAGATTTTTGTTGTCGTCCAGTTCACTCTCCAAGTCCGAGTATTCGTTATCCTGTGGGATCATCATACTCTTCATCCCCATGCTTTTCGATTCCATTGTTTGTCCCCCACCATCATTCCCTTGAGAAGAAGGATTGGCCTTGGTAAACGCAACCGATCCAAAAAGCTTGGGCTTAAACATGGCCAAGTTATTGGTACGTTTTCGTATTTAAGATGAGATTGCAATTCTCGCATCGCGAAATACCAGGAGCGCTCCACACAACGGGCCCTATATTTACTCAATACGCTGTACTACAAATTCGAGAAAATCTGTAAATTCATTAACATAAATACTTCTACTTCTGTGACTTCATTTGCATCATAAATTCTATGAGTTTTCGTTCCTCAATGTCTTCAGAAAATGTTCCATCTTTAAAGAATTTCTGAATATCATCAAGACCCTCAGTAACTACCAGTGTTACGGCAGGTTGCTTATACTCCCCAGGTAACCTGAATTCTTTAGGTATAAAGTCACCATATGCTGAAAGCCACTTCCTTCTTCTTTCGGCCTCTTCTTGTTGAAGTGATTGTAATTCATTATTGAGAAAGCTATTCAATAGTCTGAAGAACTTCCTAGGATACTTATATTGCTCATGATGTAATTCTGGAAGATACTTTGTCTTATAAACATGAAGAAATTGAGAATAGTGATACACAAGTTGATTCAATGTATCTGTGTAAGTCTTAATGGGCGAAAATCCAGTCCCATCATCTATCGAGCCTTGGTTGACCGTATCTTCCACCATATACAAGAGCAACATGAATCGGAAAACCTTAGAAGATTTAAAAACTCTATAAGAGCTCAATTGCTCTTTTACCAGAGCAATACAAGCTTCTATGGATGATATGGATGACTGGAGAAATTTCTGGGCCCTTGACTCGTTATTGAAGATAATGTCATAAATAGTCGTGAGCTCTTTTAAAACATCTGGCAATTCTAAAGAATCATTGTTAAGAACTTGAAGGTCGACTTCAGTGGACTTTCCTTGCTTGAAAAGCTGAAGTCCATCAGAACATTGATCATAGTGATTCGTCAACATTTCTAGTATATTCACCAATTCATGCTCCAATGAAGAATTTTCTTTGAGTATTGTTCGAATAAAGTTAGACATTTCAAATGGAGAAGTACTACTTGATGCCTTCCTTATCAAATGCATTGGAGCTAAGTCATTAAACAGCTTTAACAGCCGATTATACTTTCTTGTCAATAACTGGTATTGATCTGCGATTGTTGACTTGAATTGATCTTGTAAGAGCGTGAATAATTTTTCACAATTACCATGATAAATGCTTATATTCTGTTTCAACGTGTTAATTGCCGGTAATGAGATAAAATCTTGTAAGTTCTTTAGGTCATCTTGAGGCTCACTATCTACCAAGTACAGAGGAACTCGCGTAACCAGTAATTGACGTAAAATGTCATCTAAACTCTTCAATGCGGGCTGCAATTGATTGCTGTCTTTAGTCTTCCAGTTTTTGATGAGCCGATCAACTTTCCTTTGAAGAGTCTCGTATATCACATGTGCAACTTGCTGTTGCCACTTTAACGATTCTATCATATGATTAGCGTAGCTGATCTCATCGGAAAGATTAATAGTCAAATCTTGACTCGTTGATTCAAGCAGTTTTTGAGCCGACGTACATAGTTTCTGTGCCTTCTCTAGTGTACGTGAAGCTTGTTCTAGCCACTGTTTCAATTCTGATTCTGACATGTTATATATGATCCATTTTACTTATCCAAAAAGTGACTTCTTTTTCAAATATGAAGTGAGGAGTTCAGTCTATTAATATCCGCCGATGCTGTTATGATCATTCGAGCCGATAAATCAGATCCTATCTTTAAACCAGTTCTCCAGAAAGTTACGATACCTGTATAAGCCTTATCTGCAGTGCGGCAACGAACGCTGAAAAATGTTGAAAGTTATGGTCCCTTGCTAACCATCTTCTAAATAGTGACATAAGAGTTGAAAGGTTAATGAGTCATTCTGATCCATTGAACACTTTAAAAGAGGTAACTATTAATAAAGAGCCGTTGGCTTTCTTCATAAAAGAGGGTGATGAAGAGCGTCCTACAGACTCGATAAAAGAAGCAACACATGTTCAACTAGGAAAATCAACGGAGAAGTTCCCCTTGGATGGTTTAACAAACTTTTATAATGAAGATAAACCTCTGTCGTTGAGGGCAGTCGTGTTTTGTGCCATGCATGATAAGTCATCCATTGTTGACTACAAAAATGAATGTTTAGAGTTGGGAATTCCCGACTTTAAATTTTTAGTGAAAACTGAACTTAACACTTGGTTACATGGTAACTCAGACACAAGTACCTTCATAAGGGTAGATTCTTCAGACAAAATTACCGAAGCAAATGCTACACAAGGTGAGACAGGTGACAACTCCAAAGCAAATGATTCTAATGCTGTGGATAGCAAAAAGCGCAAGTTGGACGATCCCCAAATTGAAAGAATTTCAAAGTTTGAAAGGGAAAGCATAGACCACAATGCTGTCCTAAGAGGCTCTAAAAACATTGACTTTGGGTACCTTATATCTGACGCCAAAAACTTGATTTCTCAACTCAAACATACTAAACCATCGTCTTCGAGTGCAAAAGTGGCTAAAGTTGCTCCCAAAAAACAACCTATCATAATAATATCACCTGCGTCAACTTCGCTAGTATCATTAGGGAACATCAAAGAATTTCTTGAAAATGGAAGGTTTGTTCCACCTGAAACCACAAAAAAAACATCTGGAATTGTGACAATCACTCATAAGTCAGAAAGATTAACTTCTGCAGCCCAAACAATAATGGTTGTCGATAACACCGATAAATTTACCAAGCCCGAATACTGGGATAGAGTCATTGCTATATTTACTACCGGGCAAGCATGGCAATTTGCAAAATATAAGTATTCAAAGCCTGAAACATTGTTTCAGAGTTATCTTGGATACTTTGTTGGTTACACTGGAGATATGTCTCCAAAGCAAATTCAAGATTGGAATGTAAGAGAAATCAAGGTTGACCGAGGTGAAAAAAGATTTAGGGATAAAATGATAGTGAAGGATTTTTGGGCTGAACTTGAAAAAGCTCTTATAAGTAAAGGATATGGGAGATGAGCGATTTCCTGTTGTAAAGCTCTCTACAACCGGGCAACTGAACTGATTAAAAGGATATTTTAACTTAACGAATAGTTATTTTGGGAAAATAAAGAACTATATTGTAACATCATAATTTTAGAAGTCCATATGTCACCCTTGGAAAGTAATGGCTCTTGAAAGTGAAAATATTCATATCAATTATTAAAAAATAGTAAAACCCTGTATAAATTTTACCAATAATATGAAACGATACACGATAACTACTTTTCCGTTACTGAGAGTCACATAGTTTTGTCTCTTCGAAAGGTATTACTCTCAGAATCTTAATTTCATGTCCATTCAATGATCAGACTAGATATTTCTAGAGCTTTTAACAATTTCTTGCTTTTCTACGAATCGTCTACCTTCACAAACGAGTTATGCAACGAGCACATCAAGCATGCAGTACCTTTTGTCAATATGATTTGCAGCAATGATCCATGAACAAGTAGAAGATTAGTTACAGTTATATAAGTGCTAGACAGAAACAAATGTAAGGTATAAACAAAGCTTTTATAACAGTTGAAGCCAATTCAATCATGGGTGATAAGGTTTTAATCATTATCTCCAGAAGACATGCAACGCTCTAAAAAGTACATTTCGGCTCTTAGTGTTCGTTAATTTTGCGCTATTTACATGTGATTCTATCTATATGATTTTTCTAGTTCGATGAAGAGTTGATATATTTCATCTGGAGCCATGTTTTTGACCTTTCGGTCATCTCTTGACCTTAAAGCAACGGTGCCATTTTGAATATCTTTATCTCCAATCATAATTATGTAAGAATACCCCTTCTGGATGGCATCTTTAATTCTATTACCCACAGTTTCATTTCTACTATCTATGTCAACGAAGAAGTTGTAACCCGTGATTGGTGATATTTTTTGATCGGAGGATATAATGGTTCCTACCAACTTACTTTGAACATTCTTTGCAGCTTCATGATGGGTATTATTAACCGGAATTATAACTGCTTGCCTAGGGTTAATCCAAAACGGCCATTTTCCTTGATAGTGGTCAAGTAAAACGGCTAAAAATCTCTCTAGTGAGCCAAAGACAGCTCTGTGTACCATGATCGGTTTATTTTCTCTAGATCCTTCAGCATTGACATACTGTAACTCGAATTTTTCCGGGAGATTGAAATCAAGTTGAACTGTACCAACTTGATGCTTTTTCCCGAAAGCATCACTCAATAAGACATCTATCTTGGGTCCATAAAATGCGCCATCTCCAGGCCTTATGGTCCACTTTCCCTTTCCTGCTGCTTCATCTAAGACTTCTGCTAACTGAGCTTCTGCAGATTCCCAAGTATCAATGTTTCCGATGTACTTTTCTTCAGGTCTAGTCGAAAGGAAAAATTCTATACTGTTGGACTTTATTTGAAATACCTCGTATGTATCTTTTATTAATTCAATAGTGTTTTTTATTTCATCTTTGATTTGATTCAACTCACAAAATATATGGCCATCATCTTGATGAAATCTCCTAACTCTCGTTAAACCAGATAGTGCACCACTAGCTTCGTTTCTATGTAAGGAGGAAAAATCAGATAGCCTGAGAGGAAGCTCCTGATATGACCTATCAAAAGCAGAGAATATTAAACAATGACCAGGACAGTTCATTGGTTTCAACCCATACTCATGCTCACCATCATATTCCTGTTGATGGTCTTCACAGTTATCGTTACCCATCACTCTAAACATGTCATCTTTATAGTTGGCCCAGTGTCCTGATTTTTCCCACAACTTAGTCTTGTACATCAAAGGAGTAATAACTTCCTGGAAACCATACTTTATTTGCTGATTTTTCATGAATTGCACTAGCTTATTGAAAATTCTGGTCCCATGAGGCAAGAAGAATATGGATCCTGGTGATACAGGGTCTGTCATATAGAGAAGTTGCTTGGTGGAGATTGCATGATTCCCATGAGTTGATGATTCCTTCTCAGAAACAGACGCCAATTTCCTGGAGAATATTACAAGGTTCTTCACTCGTACTCCCAGAAGAGGACCAGAGCTTTTAAGAAGCATGGCCGATAGTATTCCACAAAAGGTTCCTTTGATGAGCTAAATCGGTATCTGCCGAAAAAAATCGTCTAACATTTACGCGCAAGGTCACTGGATTCAATACATAATACTACAAAATCTTACACCCATTTGAGATAAGTTTGGTCAAGAAGCTGTGGAGTTCTATATTTACTATCATACTATATGTAAGGCTTATTTTGTTCGTTCAGGCTTCGTTTTTGACCTCCGGGATCGCTTGAGGGGCGGCTACAGAGGATTTCTTCTCTTCTTGCTTACGAACTTTGGAGTCTTTCGATTCCTTATCCTTAGGCTCTCTCACTTCTCTCTGTTTCCATCTTGTATACCTTATTTTAAATCCAGTAAATGTCTTGAACTGAGCAGATCGTTTTCCCCATTTCTTGACAGGCTTACCTGTTTTATCTAATGAATATAGCTCATTATTTATGCTGTTCATGACTAACCCTGCAGTTGAAGGCTCCTTCAGCCCAGTATTTATCTTCACACTATTGGGCTGGTTCGTTCCGCCTTCTCCAAGTGCTGGTGACAGAACCTTTGAAGTATTGTTTGAATTTCCTGTAGCTTTCTTGTCATCATTAGATACCTTTTTAGCTCTAGACTTACTAGGAGGTTGTTTGAATTGGGGAAGAGATGACAAGAATGATGACGGAGCATTTATCTTTACCCAATATCGTTTCGCTGCTGGCATTTTGACTCCCGGTGATTACGATATTTTGTTAATGCTTCTCTGATTGTAAGTGAAGAAAAAAAAAAACCTGCCAATTTCCCAGCTGTGATTAGTTCTATCTTCACCGCAGCCTATTGATCAAAAAATTAAACCTGATCTCACCTCGGCTTTTTCTTAGTGGTAATAGCTTACGCCCTCTTTTTTAAAATTTCAATATTTTGTTGCGATAATCGTTTAAGCGATTTTATATTGATTATAACACTTAATGTTGTCCCTTGGTTTGAATTGAAAGCCTGATTATCAAATGGCAGTTGAGGAACCACCTGGAAGGCTACAACGGTTGCCATCAACCTTGAATGACTTCTCCAACCCCAAGCAATTAGATATAAGAGCACATCAAAGAACCTACGAAGGAGCATACACGAGAACAGCAATAGGATGCTTATCGTTTTCGATAATGATCATAAAGCTTTTCTCAAAGGAATTCTTGAAGATTGGAATGGTTTACACTATCTATGGATCCTTGGTTTACTTCATAGGGGTTGTGAAATCTAGAGATGTTGAATTTTATTATAATCCTAAAAAGGATCAAGAAATGTTCAAAACAGCGGGAGATACCGTACTTGTTTTAGCTGTGGTTAGTCTAGTTAGCTACATTGTACTTTTAGTTCTTGTGCTTCAAATGTGAATGACGTCCGGGAGAATTTTATTTTATAATATTCCAAAATATGTATGCAATGTATTGTATCGTAATCTCCAATGAAAGCTTAGGAGATAGCACCTAGTCCAAAGACGAGGAACTGGAGTAAAAGTTGTAAAGACCAGAAACCTACCTTTCTCATTCTTATTAATCTCTTCTCTTCGTCAGCGACGTAATCCACAAAGTTATCATAAACTTCCTCTGATATATCATCCATAAGTAAGGAATCATATACCGTCCAGGATCCAGCAAAGTCTTCGATATTTTTCACAATTCTGCTTTTGATTTCTATAAATGTATTTTTCGAGTTGATATAAGCAACAATGGGTCTTATAAGTGCATAATTGATATAAGAGAGCTCTGGTGCTTGGAAGGGTACCACTGCTCTAACATTGTTCAACTTAATTGTCAAGTCAAGAACAAAGTATTTCAGTATATCTTTGAAGTCATCTCTATGATTCTGCATTCGATGGCCCTGCCGCAGATTATTCTTTATGTCTGGATTTTTATAGCTGGTTGCTTCTTTTTTTATAGAGTTTGCTATTGCTGAAACAATTTCACTTACTGTTATTTCATTATTTTCTTCAGGAACCATGATATCTCCAATCATGTCAACTGTACCCTCCTTGATCCAGCCGAATGGACCCTCCAAACCTTTGTTTAAATGATCGATATTCAAAGAATCAATCCTAATTCTTGTTACACGTTTCCATTCATTAGAGACCTGTGTATCACCAAAATCGGTCATTCTCTGCCTTTTGTGAACAGTGAACAATGAGTTGTCATACGACCCACTCATGATGTTGGCATTCAAAAAATCATAGAAGAGCCAATGTTTCCTCAATTTTGAGAGCTCACAGTTATAAATTGCAACACTGAAAGGTCGAAAATCACTAGGTTGTAAAAGCTTAAATAGGACATCGTTCAACTTGAACTCCTCGAATTCAAAATCATCAGGCCTGTGCACATTTTTATAATTTGTTGCATCATCATCAGGGTTCCAATGAACGTGCGTTCTATCAACTACTCCTCTTACACCCTTGATTTCCATTGTTTCGATGATTCCTGTACCATTGAGCCATTTTTTAACTGATAAAGAAACGTTAATTTCGTCAATTGTCAAATCAAACTGAGTATAGTTGCCGTCATCTTCTTCTACATCGTTCACTTCCTGATTCCCTTCTAAGCTTGCTGCATATGCTGCTGCTTGTGACCCTTGGATAAATTTCTTTGACAATTTCGGTCTCCTACTAACGAAGCATTTTCTGAAACTAATTTTGCCATCAGACCATCCAGGGACAATAGCATTTTCGAAAGTGACGGTTAATTTGGAGTTCTTAGTCAAGAACTCACCAAGCTTACGAGCAACTAATTCCTGGGCAAAAACAGTATTGAAAGTAGTTATGACAAGGGAGAAGAATGTTGTTGTAGCAAGAATGAAAAGTAAGAGATTACCCATGACCAACCAAGAGAAAAATGCCGAATAGTCGTCTACGTTGAATGGACGATTTGATCTCTTCAATGCCCATTTCAATCTGACGTTGAATCGTGACCATATAGTATTAGCTTCTGCTAGAAGGTTTTCTTTGGTAATTCTTGTCTCTGGTCTTTTAGCTGGCAAGTCTTTACCAGTTTCTTGGATAGGGCGAGTGGGTCTCTTGTCTTGTTCAGATCCATTGGTGCTACTGTTGGAATATCTAATTGGCTTTAATAGCATGGGCCTAGTTACCGGAATGCCATGCCATGAGTTTAGCATAGTGTTTCTGGGACGAAGAAAACATCGTCCCATAGATCTTATTGGTAGCATCTCGATATGCCACTTGAACAGGCTAATGGCCTCAGTACCAATGTAGGCTTCCAAGGATATGATTGACTTGTCAAACAAACTTTTTGTGAATTGTTTGAAGTAACGATGGTGGGTTTATTGAGATCCGGTTAAGATCCTCATCGGTCGAAATTTTTGATTCGATATAACTTACATGCAAGATGCAAGCACTTTCTTGAATACTAACTGCTTCGAATGGGTATAACAGCCAAGGGGGTAACTCTTTCCGTTTCTTTAAACCATCATTTGTGAATTAACGGTTTTTGCTTAAAAAATATTATAATAGCAACAAACTACATCTCTTGGGGTACCTGACTTCGACCTTTTCCTCAAGAACTGCAAAAAAATGTAAAAATTATAGGATGCACTAATTAATGTTAGATTTTAGTTCATACCACCTTCTAAAGCCAAATATAAAAGTAATAAAAGAGACTAAGCTTGCCACAAAGGCACTGACTCTACATCGTTGTTACACCCCAGATGCTCATCTCCAGTTGTCTTGTCTGACTCACAGACGCGGAAAGATAAGGATATGTCATTGTGCAGTATCATTAAAGGGGTCTATGATATTTGTGCACCAAAAAGAGCTGGAACAACCAACAAAATATACAAGATGCAATTCATGAAGAACATAATAGGGATGTGGAATGAAGAGCTGAAGCCAATGGTGCCTTTTGGTAGAGAATTTAGAGAAAAGTACTTCACAAACTTGGATCCTAAGGTTACACCAGTGAATCATGGTTCCTATGGATTGACACCTACACCTGTTTTTGAAGAGTACATGTCTGCAATGCAAAAAGATAATCAATTCCCTGATGAATATAATAAGTATTTGGAAATGGATCGTTATGAAGATGCTTTAAAGACTTTGGGAGAATTTTTCAACTGCAGCTACAAAAATTTAGCAATTGTAGAAAATGCAACTACAGGGGTAAACACCATCTTGAGAAGCTTAATATTTAAAGAAGGAGATAAAATAATTGTACCTTCAACTGTTTATGAAAATTGTGGT
Source organism: Priceomyces fermenticarens (assembly GCA_030574455.1). Classification (NCBI taxonomy): domain Eukaryota; kingdom Fungi; phylum Ascomycota; class Pichiomycetes; order Serinales; family Debaryomycetaceae; genus Priceomyces; species Priceomyces fermenticarens. The sequence continues at coordinate 157,033 of JAJMEZ010000018.1, read as the reverse complement.
GCTACTGTAAATTTTTTATCCAAGAGATATGGAGTTATTGCCATCACTGCAGATTTGGAATACCCTCTCAGTGATAAGGAAGTGGTCGCAATTTACAAAGAATTAATTAAGAAACATTCACCCAAGATTTGTATGTTCGATACAGTCACATCAACTCCAGGTGTTAAAGTGCCTTTCATCGAATTAACGAAATTGTGTAAAGAATATGGGGTATTGTCTCTTATTGATGGTGCCCACGCGGCAGGATTAATTCCTATTGATCTTGGCTTTAAACCAGATTTCTTGGTGACAAACCTCCATAAATGGCTATTTGTCCCGAAAGGCTGCTGTGCAATGTATGTTAACGAAAAGCACTTCAAGGAAATCCAAGCTCTACCAATTGCCCAATTTATTGACGAAGATACTAGTTTATCCAAAGATGAGGAGAGTTCTTTATTGATACGTAAATTCGGTCTAAATGGCACGAAATATCATGCCCAATTAGAAGCTATCAAACCAGCTATTGAGTTTAGAAGGAAAGAGGCAGGTGGAGAAAGGGCCATACGTGATTATTGCCATGCATTAGCTGTCAAAGTTGGAGAACATATGGCTGAAGAGTGGTCAACTGATTATTTGGAGAACAAGGAAGGCACGCTAACTACAGCTATGGTCAATGTAGAGGTACCAATTAACGCTATTGCGGCGCAACTCGATGCCCGAAACGAAATTTTAGATTCCTCGGAAAAGTGGGGTCAATTTCAATTGTTCGTGTTCCGCAGAATGATGACTGAGGACAAAACCTACTTACCATTGTACTATCACAATAAGAAGGTATACACTAGATTTTCCTGTCAAATTTACACATCCTTTGAAGACCATGAATTTGCGGCAAGGAAACTCTACGAAAAGATTTCAGAGTACTTTAAAACAATACAAAGTAATTAGAAAGACACATAATTGATCTGTTGATACTATATCTAGAAATTGGAGTAGCTATCTCTTGTATCATCTAAAAAGAAAAATTCAACATATTGCCGATAGAAATTAGAAATGCTCGGTGGGTCTAACCAGAAGAGAGGTTGATTACACCTCTTTAGACCCTTATGCGACTTAATTGTCTCTCAAAATTCAAGACGAGCCAAATTTACATTGGTCAGGATATTGTCTCTCAGTCAATGGGCTTGGGAAGACACCAGAAGCAGTCAAAGCCTTGAAATCCCACTCAATGGCATTCTCACATTTCCAATTCCAGAAAATCCAGCCAGCATTTTGCTCAAAAGCATCTAATTGAGCTTCAATAAACCTACGAACGTCTTTCCTGTAAGTTGATGGCCAATTTGAGACTTCAGTGTAAGGTGCACAGCTTCCAATGTAAGGAGAGTTGTCAAAATCACCAGACCATCTAGCACCACGTCCAACACCATTAACCCAGTAAGCACAATCGGTAAGAGCAGCAGACCATTCACCGTTGACAGCCCAGTGACTTTCGTTAAAAACGGCATAGTCACAGGCAACAGTGACATGTTCGTCAATATTTCTTTGTAATTCAGGAGCAGAGAAAACTTGGTAGTGGTGATGATCAATAACAACGTTCCAGAAGCCTTGGTCAGTTGTTGCAAAATCATTCCAGTATCCTATAGTTTCAAAAGCATCGTGCATAATGGTAAATTGAACAGAGCCTGATTCTCTTAACATATTATAACCTTGGGTGTAGTAATCTTTTAATTTATCCAAGTCCAAAACAGGACCCAAAGGTTCGTTAATTAATTCAATCCCGATAACGACATCATAGTAATCTTCGGAACCATATTTGTTAATGATTTGCTTAAGGACTGATAAAGTGAAATTTTGGTTGTTACCTTTTTGGAATCCATACGAATCCCTTAATCCTGAGTTATCAAAACCGTTTTGTGAACCTGCTGCGCCGTGCAAATCGACCCAGACTTTCAAACCGTGTTTCTTGGACCAAGAAATAGCCTGGTCAAAATACGGGACCTGTCCCTGCACGTAAGGATCATTATCTAATAAGTCGAAGGCCCAGTATCCGATCGGAATACGAACAGTGTTCAAACCCAAATCCTTCATTTGTTTGAAATCTTTTTCTGTGTACCAAGATTTCCAGTGAGCTTCCAAGCGCCCCTTGGCCAAATCTTTACCCAATTTTTGAGTATAGTGGTACTCATCAACAGGAGTGTTGTTACCATTAGTGGTGGCTTCTTCGAAGAGAGATGGAGTGATGTAAGGTTCTAATACAAACCAACCACCAAGGTTGACACCTCTGATCTTATCGTTTTGATAATCCCAAATTTGATCTCTTTTCACAAACTTCAAGTTGTCATTGCCCAAGAGTGGATGGCCCTCAAATTGCTTCTTACCTTGTATATTTTCTGTGTTGTCAGTCGGAAGAGCCAAAGCCGAGCCGATCGTGGCCCATGCAGTAAAAAGTTTTGTCCACGTTGATGTTAATTTCATTATCTCAACACTTTAATTAGAATAAGGTTTTTTAGTAACTTTTTTTAGGATTAGTATTCACAGCTCTATTATTGATTAATAAAGACAAATCTAAAACTTCAAATCAATCTAATTGAATAGTAACTATGGAATGCAATCTTCAACACAAACACAATTAAGTCAGGAAGCTTTTCGTAGTTTTTATATTTTGCCGCAAAAGCTGTATAAATAAACTAAGTCTCAAAAAGGTGGGGGGGGGTTCCTCTAAAAATAACTAATAACTTTTTAGTATTTCAATGGTAGCTTTACTTTCTCATGTAGAAAGCTTGGCGATTCCTCTTAATATTGAGTATCTCTTTTTGTAGACTACTTTAGCAAATAAAGCGAGTACAAACTACTATATTGCTCGATGACCAGCGAATACTGAAAGCGATTGCAAGGTTATATATGTGGCGAGGAAATATGCATTAGTGCAACTTTGCCATTAATCTATAGTATTGGATGCCTGGAGCCTCATTCAATTGCAACTCCTGGAGGAGAACAAGGGATGAAACAAGGTTACAAATCTGTCCCAAAATGTAAGGAGTGATACCTACAAGGGAATTTTTGAAACGCGCGTAGGAACAAAGCGTTTGAGCCTGTGACCTTTAAGCGTTCACGGGTAGAGAACGGTCACCAAATTAGAAATAGATGGACCCGATTTATGAATATAGCTTTAATGATCTTCACGGTATGGTTGGTTCTCAGACATCTAGATATATCTTTCATAGATTGGAATGTTATTTAGAGTCGAATCAAAAGTATTGGGTCTGCATACTACTCGAGGTGGCTTTTTAGTGCAGGGGTTCGCATCCAGGCACCTGGAATCTTAATTCCCAATCAATGTTCATGTTAGATGGCAGCTACATACATTGAACAGCCCCTAGATGACTATGAGAGAGAACGGCATTTTCGAAAGTCATTCGAGCACAATACAGTGTCAAAGATAAATACGTCTGCCACAATAGGTAAACTAATTTATAATGGATAATGACAGATAAATCGCACTGATGTAGATATCTTATTGCAAGGTGTTACCAATTTAGTTTATTTTTGATTTGCATGCGTTTTCTCATCTCGTAATATCATAGAGAATTCTGGTACATAGTACAATCTATGATACCAATTATAGCCTCTGTGTGATTATTCAACTGGGGCTGAAAATAGTCGATCCGTCGACAAAGGAAGATGCTACAGACTTTGTTGATCTCAATATTCCTCGTATAGTCATCACTGCCCGGTAATATTCATTCTTTTTCAAATTTGACCTAGAATACAAAGGTTGTGAGAAGTTGCGCCTTGACAAAATTTCAACAATTCAAGCGCTCCTGGGCCATTTCGCTCGCAATTACTTTGCGCTTGAAGTGTGAAACACCAAAGAATAGTGAAGTCTCGCGAGCTCGGTACGTCAAAGAGGGGCAGCCGATTACTGTTTAGCTAAATAATTTTTCTAAATCCGAAATGTTCGAGAAACGTCTTGGTGGACAAAATTGGTGAACGCATCAAATCTGGCATATTCGCTTGGTGCAAACTCATATACTCAATCTCACTTATATCAAGAGATAGGAGCAGGTAGAAACTTATCATTAGATAATGTTAAAGGGTTAACCCACTTTAGGAGTTACTCTCGTACATGAGGTGATCACGAACGGCTCTATAATAGGGAAGTTTTGAATGATGCCTCATGTGGGGAGAGATTGCGGTGACCATATAGATGGACCCCATTCCATCCAGTACTTCGCAACCATTATACATGGGTTAATTTTTGTGACACATCACCAAGGGCACTTGCCCTTGATCCACATGATCAAATCTCAATCTTAAAGCACCAAAAGCGGCAGAAACTTTAACTAAATCAACATACAGGAGGGTAATATCAAGTTCCCAGGTGAATTTTTTCATAGTCCGCGATCTGCAAACATTACATTGTAAAAGTTTCTCTTCTCTCTATTACAACTAAGAGTAGTCCGCTGAAGCTTAAACCGATTACGTCTAGTTACTGAAAGAAAATATGTCTGTTGAGACCGCTTTATCATATGCTGCTTTGATTTTGGCAGATGCAGATGTTGAAATAACTTCTGACAACTTGTCTACCTTGACCTCTAAGGCCAACGTTAGTGTTGAAAAAATCTGGTCAGATATCTACGCTAAGGCTTTGGAAGGTAAGGACTTGAAGGAGCTTTTCTTCAACTTCTCTGCTGCTCCTGCTGCTGCTGCTCCTGCTGCCGCTGCTGGTGGTGAAGGTGAAGCTGCTCAAGAAGAAGCTAAGGAAGAAGAGGCCAAGGAAGAATCTGATGATGACATGGGTTTCGGTTTGTTCGATTAAGCGTATATAACTGTAATATAATAATCCATCTTCATTATCTAACAACTATATCATCTTGTAGAGTATAAGTTAATTTAGTCTTAACATGACTTCATTAAATTAACACAGAATTTTTGAAATATTCTCCGTGGACTTACAATATTAATATATTTAGTAATAATTTTTTACAATATGACAAACTTATATATTTCCATGAAACTTTGCTTGAATTTTAAGATGAACACTAATTATATTAACTATAAATCCACAGCTAGTTTATTTCTTCTTCTTGTCAGCTTCAGCTTCAGCCTTTTCCTTGGCACGCTTCTCCCTAATGCCCTTGTATTTCTTGTCAGACTTAGCCAATCTCAAAGTTCTGAAAGCAGATTGTTCGGATTGTTCAACAGCTCTTGGACCAACTTCAATCTTTGGTTGTTCAATTGGGAAAGCAGAAGCAGTAGAGATTTGCTTGTAACCAGAAGTATCCTTGTTCTTCTTGTCGAAAACAACCAACTTGCTCTTGTATTCCTTTAATCTTTGAACGTTAGCTTCGAAAGTCTCTTCAGATCTGTTTTGTCTTCTGTGATCAACAGCAATGCCGACGGTTCTAGCGTACTTTGAAGACAATCCAGCTTCCTTCAACTCAGCGAGAGTGAAACCTCTACCAGCTCTGAGTTTTCTATTGTATCTGATAGTTGGGGCTCTAACAACTGGTCTCAATTTGTCCAAAGGCTTTGGAGCAGATTGTGCGGCCTTAGACAATCTAGATTGTCTTCTAGAAGCCTTCTTACCAGCTTGGTCTAAGTGAACCTTAACCCTTTCTTGCCAGTGCTTCTTAAAGTGGTTCTTTAATAATGGTAAGTTCTTTGAAATGGCCATGATTAGTCTGGTTGAATTACCTTAAGTCTCAAACAACTAATTATTTTAGAGTATCGACAGTGAAAATTTTATGAAAAGGTCTTCAGAGTGAGAGAAGATAGGTTTGGTATGCACACGTCAAAAAATTTTTTGGCCCTAACGTGCAGTTTTTTCAACACAATCTGCAAAAATGAGCCTTTGTGACGGTCCGTTTTTTTATTTCAATTGAATTGCAAGTTTGTGTAATGTTAAGTTTGTGTAACCGTCAAAATTTTCATTCCGATTTTCACTTGAACCTCACTTGAAAATTAGGTAAAAAAATCTTTTAACAGTTAGAACAAAGGCTAAAAGATGTCCACTCCATCAGTACAAGTAAGTAAACACGACATATAGAACTCTCAAAGATGTTAAGACATCAGAACAGAAGGTCCCTTTAATCAGAGTTGTCATATCAAGGACGTTATCTTAAATTTAATTGAGTTGGAAAATGGCGAGAGTTTATTCGATATCGAATGTGAAGACTATAAAGTGAAATATAATAATAGAAATAGGATAGTTTGACTAAGGGATATTGAATTATACCTTTTTTTTAAAGATATAGCACAAGAGATGTTGGCTATTTATCAACTGAAAACTATACGACACGATGACGACGATCCTAAAGGAGACAGGGTATCAATACTGCTTTTATGGTCAATTACTAACAAATTATAGACTTTTGGTAAAAAGAAGACTGCTACCGCCGTTGCTCACGTCAAGGCTGGTAAGGGTTTAATTAAGGTCAACGGTGCTCCAATCACCGTTGTTGAGCCTGAAATCTTACGTTTCAAAGTTTACGAACCATTAGTTTTGGTTGGCTTAGACAAGTTCCAAGGTATTGACATCAGAATCAAGGTCTCTGGTGGTGGTCATGTCTCCCAAGTTTACGCCATCAGACAAGCTATTGCCAAGGGTTTGATTGCATACCACCAAAAGTTCGTTGACGAAGCTTCCAAGAACGAATTGAAGAAGATCTTCACCTCTTATGACAAGACATTGTTGGTCGCCGACTCCAGAAGAATGGAACCAAAGAAGTTCGGTGGTCGTGGTGCCAGAGCAAGATTCCAAAAGTCTTACCGTTAATCATATTCTTTTACTATTAATATACATAGCTGTGAAGTTTTACAAAGAGCATGTAGATTCTCAGACCAAGAAATTAGTCGAAGTAAATATACGATGTATTTTACGAAATTTCTACTGATTTAATGTGAAGGTGAGTAGCTGTTGGTGGGCAAAAAAATGACATCCTTAAAAAAGGGGCGAGCTGGGAATTGAACCCAGGGCCTCTCGCATGCTTGAGATCACCATATAACTGGTGCAATAACCCAAAGCGAGAATCATACCACTAGACCACACGCCCTTATTTGAGAAATTTTATGTAGCCATTTTATATACCATATAGCATGTGATTCTTTCTTCAAAATCTGCCTTGAATACTGATCGTAATATAGGTACTATCCCTTCGACCCAAGCTAATAGACAAACTAACTAATTTAAGGTTTCCCAATGAATCTATAGATATGAGTGCTGTAGGTAGCGTTATAGGTCAATCCTCTAGCTTAATTCTCTGACAAAGGATCGTTAGGTAACCCAGATTGCATACCGAATCACAAGACGCCCCCTTACAGTCTGGAACTGGTTGCAAATACAAAACACCCAGGATTTGCCTCCTAGTAGTTATCCCAAATATGAGTACAAACCCATGCTAGTTAGTCGCCAGACAATTAATTAATACATAATTTGCCAACTTTACTGAGGATGGTCAGCTTCTCTAAATTATTTGCAAAGGTTCATCCATATACTACATCACGATACTAGGCGATTCTACATCACTATGACCATCATCGAATCTCACTGTGGTCTAATTATTGCCACTCTCGTATAGGATAGAGCTACTTGTCGCCATGTTTTCCTTTCAGAGAATAGCTTTTCCGCTGCTGCGCTATTAAAGTACATTTCTCAGAAGATTTAGCAGCCGCATTTTAGAATACATATATTGGAACACGATCTCGTTATAAGATACAGGGACATTAACCCTCGTATCTCATGTCGCCACCCACTCCACCTTTATAGATAGACAATTCCTACCTTTCGCCATTGGTATTTAAGTGAAACTTATATGGAAGATAATGTTTTCCTTATTTATGTATACGGCTTTGGCTTCTACCTACGTGGATAGTGTTATAACAGGATATTATGTTAACAAGTATGGGACCAAAGAAACTAAGAAGAAATTCAAAGAATATGAAATGAACAAACAGCTTATCTTACGTGATGTGATTGAAAGGCACGGCAAGGGTGGTTCTTCTGATTCTTAGAAGAGAATTGGTTATACACTGGATGTTGCACTTCGTGGGGCCAAATACCAAAACTTTCCCAGAAGAGTACAAACTGACGTCGCGTGCTCTATATATATTCTAATCCATGGCAATGGTTCTTTTAGACAAAACGTATATAATAGTATGGCAACACCACCGATAAGTGTCAGGATTCACTAGCCAAAGCATACTCAGATTGTCACGAGTCTCAAGACAACACGGTGTCTTCTTGACTTCAATACTGAAAATAATATTTCTGCGACCTTTTCTCTTAACTATCCTTAACACCATCTGGCAAACTTTGACAGCCAAACATTATGAACCCTTTACACATCCAGGCCAAGAGAACGAGACCTAAAGTAAATAGGGAAACAAAGCATGAGACATACCACCACAATGCTTCTCACGTTTGGTACGCTTGAATTTAGTCAATTTTAGGGAAATCGTAGCAAACAATAAAGCACATATTATATAGAGAATCTAAGTGACTATGATATTTCTTTTAGCCTCTATTATTTAAAAGAATTATCTCTCAACAATAATCCCAAGAGTATTGTGTTCAGTAATACTTATCATAGTCTCCAACAAAAAATTTGGTGTCAAAGTGCTGCGCATAATTATCGAGATTTCGGATTCTTAATGATACGTGCTGCTGTTAGAGTTTTTAAACTGAGTGAATCAACGATTCTATAATAATAGTTCAGGGATTTCTTACTCAACACAGAATTGAGCCTCTGTGTATGAGTTTTTACAAGCCATTAGGGGAAGCAAAAATATATAATACAAGTTTCTGATGTCCTGGGTTGATACGACACCGCAGCAAGGTATCGATCTCCAAGAGAGGGCAATAGGCTTAATTGATATCAACCATACACCTTTGATTGCAGTTATAAGTCAGTACTCAGTGTATGTTTACAATAGGCAAACTCTTTTACCTGTTGCTTACCATAAAAGGAATCTAGAATCAATCGAGAATCATGGGGAAAACAAAGAAATAAAAATTAAACGAGTATCGGTGAATGCATCTCAATTACAAAAGGCGAAGACCGTTAACCTCTTTGTTGGAACAGATGCTGATTACATTCTCATATACCAGTTGATAATTGACGATTCAAAGTCATTATATGAACTACACGATAATAATACAGATGACATCATACAAAATGGCTTGCCTCTTAGTACAAGTTCACAGAAGTTTACTGTCTCAAGGATAGTGCAATCCGCGAAAAACATGATACTGCCAAGTGCTGGAGTCAATTTAGAAAATCTTGAAAGTCTTGCCAATCGTTCTATTGAAGATGATGAAGAGAACTTTGAGATTGAGCATGCAAGGTTGTCAGTGTATAAAATAGTAAAAATTACTGCAGGTTTGAAAGGTTATTGGTTGAGGCAAAATTCTCATAAGCTATATGTGTTCAGCTCACAATCTGGAAATGATATTATTCAATCGGTGAATTTAAAGTCATTTAAAAGCGACGTCCACAACATCTCTGGAAAGGACTGGTATAGACAAGATAAAGGTACAGGGAAAAAGTTCACCCATGTTGAGTATAATCCCTACACCAATTACTTCTTCTGTACGAATGAATTGAAGGAGATGTGGTATTTTAAAACGTGTAATCGTGGGATAAAAGGTGAACAAGTATTTCAATTTGACGAAAGTGTCACTTTGAAATCTCTCAAAATTTATCCTAATCCTCAGAATCCGTTTTTATTACTTTTTATCATTGATGGAGCTGCAACACTTTTCAGGTTGGATAATAATATGCTTGGTCCAATGAGAAAAATAGCCCTGACTAATGCCATCTTGAAATGCGATTGGTCCCCCTGTGGGTCATTTTTTACTGCTATTGACGAGGAAAATAACTGGGCAATCTACTCAAGGCTTGGTAAGTTAACATTCAGCTCCTTGCAAACTCTCAAAGAAGTTGACCACAACGATGCTGAAGTTGGAGGCCTTGACTTTTTACAGGCATCTTCAATAAATATTTCAGCAAACTCCTGTGCCCTCAGCTTGGTAGACAAAAAAGAGCTGAAGTTGTATTTGGTGAATTTACTACGTCTCACTGACTATGATTCTTCTCTATTTTTCACCAAAGATTGCTTACTCAATTACCAAAGAAATGGATTCACAAAGTTCTTCATTCCACCTTCATTCAAAAATATAATTTCTCGTATGAGTGTCTATAATGGATCTTTTGATAAGCATTCAAAGGCTCATGATGGTATACTCACCATCAGGTCGAATAAGTATCTGCAATTATCAATGACTTTCGGTGACAAAATATCTATATCCACACCTTTCAGGTCAGGCAGTGATAAAATCAATCAGATATTGTGGTATCATTTCAATTACTACTATTTTGATACGTTAAATATTGTTGACCATTTATGGTTTGACAATTATCTCATACTAATAAATAGAATCAACAAGGAAGAAGATCCAAACGATGCGACAGAAAATAGAAACTCATTGGATAGCAATGGTGATGAAAACACCGAAGGAAATAGCTTGCTTGACAGAATCAAAGATAAACACAATTTGACGGATGAGATTTTGGTTTTGAATTGCTCATCAACAAAATATGGATTAGGTGGTAATCCTGTCAAGTTTGATAGTGACCTATTAGTATGGCGACACGAGTTCAACTCCAAGTCAAGATGTATAAGTCTTACCGATAAGAGCTTGGTCTTTGTGACCGAAGATTCAAAAGTAAGTATTTTAAAATTGTCAAAGAATGAAGGGCAAGTCGATAAGAAGCATAAGATTATCATATCTCACTCTAAAACAATACACTTGGATTCTATAAGGGAGAAACTCCCTGTTGAACGTTTCCAGAAGGTGCTGTTGGTCGACGAAAAACATCTTATTATTTTACTTACTGATGGCGACCTTCTTTTCTTGAGAAGTGATATCTCACCCATGGATGAGGGCAGTACGGGAATATTCAATCTCATAAAAATTAGTGAATCGGTGGAATACTTTAAATGCCAACTAATCAATGGAATTGATTCATTGTACGTGTTCAATGGTTCTGCGATATTGATCTATGACATGAATCAAATTGTCAACCGTGCCAAAGCTGCCCCCATAAAACTTGAAATTCAAGATATCTTTCCATTAATGATCGATCCTAATAATAAAAATTCAATAGAGCTTGAGGGAATTGAGACAACTGGTATTACGAAAAGTCAATATCTTTTCTTGAAAACTAAAGTTAGTCATCAAATTGTCCTTAATAAATTCATAGAATATGATTTAATGAAGGAGACTGATATTGATGCAATATACACAAGGTACTGTCGGTTTCCTAATTTCGAATATTGCCTTGAACTATTGTTAAATGAATATCTAACTGAAGATTCACTCGCCTTGAGTAATCTTTTCAAACTCATCGAATTAACAGAAAGACCAGAAACGATTTATATAAATTGTTTAAGGAAGATTGAAATTGCATACTGGGGAACCTTTTTTAGGACTCTACAAACCACCCCGGTTGATTTCATGAACAGAATTATCGAGATAGAAGACCCTCATCTTTGTTACAACTTCTTGATCATTTATTTGAATTCAAAGACAGACGAAGATGAAAAAGAAGAAAATCTCCATCCAAAGGATAAAGAAGTCATCTTGAAGATTATGAGCTTACTAGGAAGATCTCGAAAATGGGACTGGTGCTTTGAACTATGTAGGTTCTTGAAGCTATTAGAGCCCTCAGGTGAACTATTGCAAACCATTTACGAAACCATGAAATAGATTTATAAAAGTAGAACATTCAAGATTTAGAACTAAATATTCAGCATGTCATAGTTTATTGATATATAATGGGGTTTGATTCTTTTTTGGTTTTGTGTAATTTAAATTTAAGCCAACCAAAAGACTCTTTTTTCAAATAGAGGATGTAAGCGAACCTCGTAAAGAAGTTGTAATATATACAAACATTAGATATGACTTTGGCTACGGAATTTGCAGAGACAACTCGTCGTTCAGCCACAAATGGTGATATGAGAAGAAGGGTGATACATTTATACCGTAAATACATGAGATATTCGAAGGAGTTCTGTGACTTATATGAATTGGACATGCCGGTATCTAATGTGAAAACAAAGATCAGACAAGAGTTCGAAAGACAAAGATTCATCAATGATTTGAATGTCACGAACGTATTATACATGAAGGGCCAAATGGAGTTTCAAGAACTTGTTAACTTTTGGAAACAACAATGTCATGTCATGAGATACTTCGAAGACCAAGGTGACCAAACAGTTGTTGAAAAGAACGATTTTGTTGGTAACTTCTTAAGAGGTAATTAAACTTCTGTCGTAGCAGATAAACTGAATCATTTTCAATCCACAATACATACAGAATGCATAGATAAATAAGCTAATAAAAAAGTTGTTTAAGGTAGAAATATCAATTATATTGAAAACCTAAATAGAACCAAGCAGAGACTTCCACAATCACAAGAGTGAGATTATTAAATATTGGGTAATACAGAAGAAAAAGTGATATAGAAATAGAGGAAAGGATAGATGTATGAGACGTGAAATGATAATGACTTTAATCACTTGGGTCATTAACCATTAGTGTCTCGTGAGTTTATTTTGACTGAGTTTTGAAACTAAGTTAGAGTTTACTCCATTCCATCTTCCAATGGAATTTCATCGGCATAATCCAATTCTTCCTCTTCAACACCAGCTTCTTGATATTGTTGATATTCACTAACCAAATCATTCATATTGGATTCAGCTTCAGTAAACTCCATTTCATCCATACCTTCAGAAGTGTACCAATGCAAGAAAGCTTTTCTTCTAAACATAGCACTGAATTGATCACCAACCCTCTTGAACAAATCTTGAATAGAAGTGGAATTACCAATGAAAGTAGCTGACATATCCAAATCTTGAGGTGGAACAGAACAAATAGCAGTTTGCACATTGTTAGGAATCCATTCCACGAAGTAAGAAGCATTTCTGCTTTGAACCTTATGCATCTCATCATCAACTTCTTTAACTGACACTTGACCTCTAAAGAAAGCTGCAACCGTCAAGTAACGACCATTCTTAGGATCAGAAGCTGCCATCATATTCTTAGAGTCAAACATTTGTTGAGTCAATTCAGGAACTGTTAAAGATCTAAATGATTTAGATCCAATAGAAGTCAATGGTGCATAACCGACCATGAAAAAATGTAATCTTGGGAATGGAACCAAGTTAACTGCCAATTTTCTCAAGTCAGAGTTCAATTGACCAGGATAACGCAACGATGTAGTAACACCGGACATAACTGATGAAACCAAGTTATTTAATTCAGAATAAGATGGTTGTGGTAACTTCAAAGTTCTTTGACAAATATTGTACAAAGCCTCATTATCTATACAGAAAGTTTCATCAGCATTTTCGACTAATTGGTGGACGGATAATGTGGCATTGTAAGGTTCAATAACAGTATCTGACAATTTTGGAGAAGGAACAACTGAAAAAGTAGCCATCATCCTATCAGGGAATTCTTCTCTAATTTTTGAAATCAAAAGGGTACCCATACCAGAACCGGTACCACCTCCCAATGAATGTGTAATTTGGAAACCTTGTAAGGAATCAGCGGATTCTGCTTCTCTTCTTACAACATCCAAAACAGAATCTACTAATTCAGCACCTTCAGTATAGTGACCTTTGGCCCAAACGTTGCCTGCTGAGCTTTGACCAAATATGTAGTTGTCTGGTCTGAACAAGTTACCTATTTTAGAGGTTTTAACGCCATCTATAGTACCTGGCTCTAAATCGATTAAAACGGCTCTAGGGACATATTTACCAGAACTTGCTTCATTGAAATAAACATCTAATTTTGATCTTTGAAGTTCTTGAGTGCCGTGATAGTTTCCGTTAAAATCTAATCCGTGTTCACCACAAATAGTTTCCCAAAAGGCAGCTCCCTGTCATCGTTAGTAAAGACTCTTTTTGAATACAAGTGTATGATCTGAATAGCAAGTCCAAGCTGCCAATAAATACTAATATCAGATCAAATCCAGGAAGCTAAAATACTTACAATTTGGTTACCACATTGACCTGTTGATAAATGAATCTGCAAAGTTAGTAGGTGATCTCATGAAGCATTTACTCATTACTTGTTTTCCAAACATGGCATCTCTTTTGATTTCCCGAGTAATTAAACTTGTTTAGAAAGAAATAGAATGATCTAGTTTTTATTCCACTCCACTTTTATGTAAAAGATTCAAGTATATGAGTTGTAACATTTTCATCGCGTGTCAAAACTTACAATTTCTCTCATGGTCTCTCGTTTACCAGTTGGTGTAGGTTAGAGCCTATGAATAAGTAACTTTGAAAGATTACTGGACTTTCAAAAACTAGTTATAAGCAAGACTTCTCAATACTTGAATAGTCTACCCGCTCGTGTTAACTCGCCTTGTTTTTTTTATTTTTGGCTTCTGTTTTGTTTTGAATTCTATCGCAAATCGGATCACAACACGACCATCATAATTGTTTATGAATTTCCCTAAGGGGTATTATTGAAGACCGCGTAAAAATGAGAGTCTTTCAAGCGTTAACGGTTAGCCGGTTGATCTGAGCTTCAGTTCTTTATTACGGAATCAAGTGATCACTACAGCTTAATACTCATTTTAGGATAATCAGGGAACCAATGAAACTACTAAGAATAGCAAAAATATACAGTTATAAGACTCTACGTAGTATCTGATCCGTAACCCATATCTACACGACTGCTTGTCATAAGATTATAAAACCACACCAGAACTATACGATTACAATATGGTTTCCTAGCCCTAATATATGCTTGAGACCCTGTGATAGCATTTATTGTGCTCCTTTTGGGTGGTTTATGGATAATTCTTTGCAATAAAATTTCACATGTTTAATAGCATCCCATCGCCTTTAGCTTTTGAAATGAAGGTTTGGTTCCCCTCTGGAATCCAATTCAGAAGAATTGTGATGACATCAGGGTAAGGGTAAGCCGATGTTAACCCAAACTTAAATCAATCATCCTTCAAAAAATCAATTGATTAAGCCCAAACTGAACAATAACATATAATATGCCATTATTTAGAGTATATTACTTGCTTTTACCTATTGTCACCTCATGCTTACTAGTTTAGCTCTACTTGCTTTTACCTCTGGATCTCCTGGTAAGTACACAGTTCATAATATTTGAGAAAACACATACGACTGCATATTATCATAATAGGAATTCGAGCCAGCTCATACAAAGTCGCTATCGAGTCAAATATACTTCATCAAACAACAGGGTTACGGATAACATGAGTTCTGGTATCCAGAATCGAACCTTTGAGTTTCAACAATGTGTAACATCATTTGACAAGCTCAATAAGAAATCACACCCAACAAATAACTATAATAAAGCAACAACACAAGCAAGGCCCAGGCGGTCTCAGTTAACCCAACAAGCAAGTATTATAGCAAAAGATATATCTCATGTTACAGAACTATTGAGTAAACTTGCATTACTCGCCAAAAGGAAACCCCTTTTTGATGATAAGCCTGTGGAGGTCAATGAGTTGACTTATGTCATTAAGCAAGAGATATTCAAAATTGAACAGAGTATTACGAACTTAAGAAAGTTCATAAATGGAGAGTCTAGCATTCAGGTGGACTCCCAGATATCTCAATACTCCAAAAATATCTTGAATCTTTTAAATTCCAAGATGAAGAATGTATCGGGAGAATTTAAGAATGTTTTGGAAATAAGACAGAAAAATGAAATTCTTAATAAATCTAGGACTGAAAACTTTCTATCTGCGACAACAAACTCATCACATAGGTCCAATACTCAGTCGCCATTGAATAACGATTCTTTGACTAATCTTGGAGAAAATCCTTACTTTTTAAGTGCACTGAATGGGGATTCACCCGCACCGTATGACCCTGATAGAGAGGAAAATGCATCTTCACCGTATGGAAATAGTAGTGAATTCTTATCAATACCCAATCAAACCCAACAGATGCTATTGATGGAAAATCAAGGGCAAGATTATTTACAGCAGAGGAATAGAGCAGTTGAAACGATAGAATCAACCATCAATGAGGTAGGTAACTTGTTTCAACAACTTGCTACCATGGTGAGCGAACAAGGTGAAACAATACAAAGAATTGATGGTAATGTAGATGATATCAATTTAAATATATCGGGAGCACAGAGAGAGCTTTTAAAGTATTATGCTAATATCACAAGAAACAGATGGTTGTTTCTTAAAATTTTTGGTGTACTTGTCATATTCTTTTTAATTTGGGTGTTAGTCAGCTGATATTGTTACTTATATAGAGTGTGTACGATTGTATTGTACTCAATGCTAGTCTTCCAGTTAACTTTGGATCGCTTTTTTGAAGTGGGAGCTCAGGTCGTGTACTTCCGGAGTTAACAAAATCGATTAAGTCATCAACAAGAACAAAACTTAAGATAGACCCCTAGGCCGTTCCCACCTCAATAAAGCAGAGAACCCAGCATCCTTCACTAAACTATTTTATCTAAGGCTTTAGTTTACAAGTTTCTGGCGAGAGCGTTACTGAAAATAACAATTACAACTACTACTATTTGAAGGGGGCAATTATAAGAATTTACCGTCTTTAAGTGAGTGAGAAGCCTACAGTGGAAAGGGAACTCAGTCACGATCTAATTGAGAGTCACACATACAAGAAGTATTTATTCAATAAGCAAAAATGTGGAATTATCTCTTTGGAGGAAACCAACAACAAAAGAAGGAGCTCCCAAAGAAGGCGATAGTCGAGCTCAGGGAGCACATCCAAATGCTCAACAAGAAGAAGGCACATTTGGAATCTCAGATACAAGACCAAGATACAATAGCACGAAAGCATATTACCACTAATAAAACATTGGCAAAGAATGCTTTAAAGAGAAAGAAAGGTTACGAAGCCAACTTGACGAAAATAGAAAACCAAATTGACTCTTTGGAAACCAACTTGAATGCAATTGAAGGAGCAAATTTGAACTTAGAAACAATGAAGATTATGAAACAAGGAGCTCAAGCTATGAAGCTGATTCATGGGGAATACAATGTCGATAAAGTTGAAGAAACTATGGATGACATAAGAGAGCAAGTGGATTTGGCTGATGAGATTTCTGATGCAATCTCTAGGCCAGTGGGTAATGAATATGTGGATGAAGATGAGCTTGATGAGGAATTAGCCGCTCTTCAAGATGAGGAGAAAGAACAGAAACAAGCTCAAAAGGTGCAACCTGCACCTGCCAAAGCATCACAACAAGAATTGCCAGACTTCCCAGTTGTGAATAAAGCAAAGCCTAAGGAAGAGGCTGCTAATGAAGAAGATGAAGATGAGGAGGCGTTGAAAGCGCTCCAAGCAGAGATGGGCTTGTGATATATTGCTCTGTTTTCGGAGCATGGCCATTACTGTCGAGTTTCGTGATATGATTCATGCATCTGCATTTATTAATATGTTAATAGCACACTCAACAGCTTCACTCGCTTATGTTTCCTTGTGATCTAAGTTCACCCGGATTGTGAAGCTGTTCTAATCTCTACGCCTTCGGTTCCAATAGATTATTCTGAGCTAAATGTGATGTGCTTCAGTTCTGTTATTCAACTTATTATAAAGGTCTACATATTGTTAGATAATTGATACTTACTATATTTAATTGCCCCTGTAGTAGTGGCTCATAAGCTCATTTGTGTAAGGTGAATATCCAGGGTCACGTGATGAGATCTTTTTTTTTTTTTTTGCCATAGAGCTCGCAGATCCCAAGTTTTTTCAATTTGGTAGCTCATCACCAAAAGTGAATCTACCTCTTATTCAGGCTTAAGCTTTAAAAGCTCTTTACTTGAACACTCGAGAAAGAATGTTACTGAATAAAGCTGCCAGGGGTCACCTTGGCCGTTTATTGCGACTGAGGTGGGACAAGGTTGAGATAGAACCCTTCGGAAGAAATGTGAGACCCATAACGACATCTGCCAATAATAAGCCTATCGGAGGTGAACAATTTCCAGTTTACAATACATTTCTAGACGAATTAAAGAATAAGAAATACATGCCGAGTAGAAGTGGGTTATATAACAAATCATTTTTTGACATTAATCCTAATTCTTTATCAAACATCACGGACCAGGAAAGGAAGGAGATCGCGTGGTCATCACAATATGACCCTGTTACTAGGTCACCCTTTGCAAAAGATGTTGTTCATCTTCAGTCATTATTCGATGCATTGCTAGCAAGCAAAAGCTTCGAAAGAGCAGATAAAATTTTGCGGGCAATTCATCCTCTTCTTTCGGCATCGGAGAACTTCATTTTCTCGGTGAACAAGTACTTGGAATCTTTTTCACAAGACGAATCAACAACCTTGGAGCAAGTTGAGTTATACTTGATGGAGATGAGAAGTAAGTATCCAGACTTGAAACCAAATGAAAGGACAAAGGCGATATTGATTGCAAAGGCATTAAATGAAGACCCCGATTCAAAAGTTTATATGAAATTTATTGATAAACATAACCAAGCATCTACGAGAAGAATATTTTCTCAAATTGATATCATTGGAGTAGATGGATTGATGAAGATTTTTGCCGATCCATCCATCACTCAAAGTCATATTCCTGTGGATCTTATTACTTTATTCAAGCAAGTAAGAAAGGAAGATTTAGGTTTAGATTTTGAGGCAATTGATGATACACCAGAGTACTTTTTAAATGAGAATTCAGATGCTCCGGTTATTGACAAGGATGCAGAGGCTTTAAAAGCTGTCAACTCTTTTGGACTTAAAGTCATAAGACACACTCTTTTGGGATTAAAGGCAGAGAAGACCAATGCAGTCATAGAAGAGTCCCTTGAGGGCATTGAAAGTGAAATGGAATTTGACGTTTTGCATAACACATCACCAGGAGAAAGGAAAAAGGATTATTTTGCGGTTTATAAAAACTTGGAAACTGAAGCACAAAGGAAAAAGTTTAATGAAGCATTGGATTTATTTAACGAAGCGAGACAAAGACAATTGGAATTAAGAGGTGTAGATGGTGCTAAAGTTAAATGGAAGCACGAATTTGAAGAGATGCAAAAGAGAGGAGCTGTTTCATACAACAAGAACTTGAATGTTCAACTTTTTAAATGGTACTCGGACTTATTGCCATACGTTGAAGAGGAAGTTAAACAATGTAAAAAGCTTTTGGAAGGTGAGAGTTCAATTGGAGATTGTACACCAGAAGAAAAAGCGGCAATGAAAGATAGAGCATTTTATGCACCTTATTTCTTGTTAGTTCATCCTAATAAGATGTGTGTATTGACTATTTTGGAGCTTTTAAAATTGAATGCCACTGGTGGAATAGTGGATGGAATGAGAACTGCTCGTGCAGTTATTTCGGTTGGAAAATCTCTTGAACTCGAATACAAGTCACAGAACTTTTTAAAGCTGCAAGGAAGGGCTCTCTCAAGAAAACTCAAGAGCACTAATCAATGGAAGAAGTTGCTCAGAAACAGTAAAGCTTCAGGTGAAGATGATCCATTCTCACAGGAATGGGATTATCCAATTCATGCTAAAGTTGGTTCAGTGTTGACATCATTGTTAATTCATGTGGCGAAGATTCCAGTGTCTGGGGTTGATCCTTCAACAGGTAAAACAGTTAAAGGCATGCAACCAGCATTCCATCATACCTACCAATATCTTCAAGGTCAAAGATTGGGAATCTTGAAGATTCACAAACAGTTAGTCCGTCAACTTGCAGGAAATTCATTAAATAACTCAGTCCAACCTCAATTGTTACCAATGTTGGTACCTCCACGTCCTTGGACAAATCGTAACGATGGAGGCTACTTGTTCTCACAAAATAGTTTAGTCAGAATTAAAGATTCGGCTGAAACAAATGCATACTTGAAAGCAGCAGCTGACGCTCATAATTTGGACCAAATTTATGATGGGTTGAATGTTTTAGGTGCGACTTCTTGGACAATTAACCTGAAAGTCTTCAAAGTTATTTCCAAATATTGGAATACTGGTGAGAAGTTCTTGGACATACCACCTATTGTGGATGAACCTGATTTACCAGAACAAATTCCTTTGAACGCAGAACCATCTGAAAGGGCAGAATATCAACGTAAAGTCAAGAAGGCCATGAATGATGCAGCTTCTGCAAGATCTCAAAGATGTGATACTAACTATAAACTAGAAATTGCCAGGGCTTTTATTGGCGAGAAACTTTTCTTCCCCCATAATGTTGATTTTAGAGGAAGGGCTTATCCATTGTCCCCTCATTTCAACCATCTTGGTAATGACTTGACAAGATCTTTATTTCTCTTCTGGGAAGGTAAAGAATTAGGAGTTAATGGGTTGAAGTGGCTCAAAATTCATTTGGCAAACGTTTATGGTGTCGACAAAGCTCCTTTGCATGAAAGAGAAAAATTTGTCGATGACAATTTGCAAAATATCATTGACTCGGCCAACAATCCATTGGATGAAAATAGTTGGTGGAGAAAAGGAGAAAAGCCATGGCAAACATTGAGTGTTTGCTTTGAAGTTGCCGAGGCCTACAAACTAGAAGATCCTACGAAGTTCGTGTCATATATTCCTATTCACCAGGATGGTACTTGTAATGGTTTACAGCATTATGCTGCTCTTGGTGGTGATCTTGAAGGTGCAAAGCAAGTGAATTTGGTGCCTGCTGATAGGCCTCAAGATGTTTATAAGTTTGTTGCTGGACTCGTTCAAAAGAGAATTGATGCCGAAGCAGAAGCTGGAAACAAGTATGCTCTTTTTTTACAAGATAAGATAACAAGAAAAGTTGTGAAGCAAACAGTGATGACTAATGTTTATGGTGTCACTTTTGTTGGAGCTGTTCTTCAAATCCAAAAGCAAATTGCTCATCATTTCCATAAGGATGATTCCGATAAAGTCAGCGATTACGCAAGGTATTTGACATCTCTAGTATTTGCATCTATTAGGGAATTATTTGAGGGAGCTCATTTAATTCAAGACTGGTTAGGAGAGTCCGCCAAAAGAATTAGCAAATCCGTACGTATCGATTACGAGGAAAAGTCGGCTAAAAACTCTAATAAACCAAGTCATTTGTCTTCAGTCATTTGGACGACTCCACTTGGTTTACCTTGTGTGCAGCCTTATAGGATAAGCAAGAAGCAAATTATTTCGACCAACCTTCAAGATATCGTTATTTCAGATCCATTTGGTGCTAGCCAAGTGGATGCTCGTAAACAGCAAACAGCATTTCCTCCGAATTTTGTCCATTCATTGGATGCCACTCACATGTTAATGACTGCTAAAGCTTGTGGAGAATTAAATATGTCCTTTGCATCTGTTCATGACTCTTACTGGACACATGCAAGTGATGTTGATAAGATGAATGGGATTATCAGGAGAGAATTTGTTGAACTTCACAGAGATAATTTGATTTTCAAGATAAAAGATGAGTTTGAAAAGCGTTATAAGGGATTCTTGCAAGTGATAAGCATTTCTGGTGATAGTGAAGTTGCCAAAAAAGTTAAAGAAGTTAGAAGAAGTATAGTCAAGGATTTAGGTAGAGCTTTGACTGTAGCAGATGAGATTTATTTGGAAAAGAAAAGACAACAATTACTTGCTTCAGATGATCCCAAGACTGTTGAAATGGGTCAAAAAATGGTAACTACAGTAAGTGTGGCGGAAGATGTTGATATGAATGAATTGGCGGTGAGTGCTGCATCATCTAAAGTATTCCAAATACTCGCACCGTTGAAATTCCCTGATGTTCCTGAAAGGGGAAACTTGGATGTATCGGTTGTCAACGATTCTCCATACTTCTTCTCATGAATCATGATGAACCTCTTGTATATAATGATAGACATTAGAATTATACAGACATTTAAATGTATAAATGGCATTTTATTCATGACGTGAAACTTGCTGAGGAGTCCACAGCTCTATATAATTTTACCCTGCTCCTCAAAGTTTATGATCAAAGGAAGTAATGGTTGAAGTTCATTTTGATCAATTAAATTGTGTTCCTTGGTGAAACTTATGAAATGGGCAAAGAATGAATTCCAATGTGCTTCCAATGAAAGGTGGAGTATTGTTTCGAAATGATTGTGATAGATATGAGCAAATATTCTAAACATTTGTCGTGAAATATTTTTACAGTCTTTCAAGAATGTTGGAGGAAATGCACCACCACTCTTTGTAGGGAAAATAGACTGATCATTGATTTTTTTCGAAATCCACGTCAAAACAAAATCAATATATTGACCTGCTGGTAAGTTTACCGCTTGACCTGACGAATCTATCCACATATAGTTTGTGTGTGGGCCAGCATTCATGGTAGGGTATTTTTCTGGCGTCACTAGACTGGCAAAGACCCCATAAAATGAGTTCAAGTTATTATACATTTCAAATATATTCAATGCAATCCACTCCTGATAATCCACATATTTTGGGAGTTGTGTTATAGTCTTAAATGATCCCTTGACAAGGGCGGTTTTAACGAATGGCTCGTACAAGAAAAGTGGCTTATCTTCACTTGAAGAGCCTACAGTATTCTTCGATGCCGTCGCCGACTTTCTCAGAGGCAGCAGTTGCCTGGCCAGCCTATTTCCTTGAATAGGTCCTCCTGTTCTTCTTGGTGATGTATTTTCTGAGAATCTTACTTGTTCATTAAATCTTTGTTGTTTTGTTGGCGAAAGTCTCGTTGGTGATTGATTTCTTCTGATGGGTGATCCTGGTGATCCCGAATATCCATATACTTGATTGTTTCCACCATCATATTCCTTCTTACCTTTTCGAGAGCTTCTTCCGAGCCCCCTGATGGTGTTTAAAAATGACATTGTCGTATTACACTTTGTTTTTTATCTTTTTCTCGTCTTAGATATATCAAAACAGTCTTTGCCGAATGAAACCAAAGTCTTGGTACTTTGAAAATCGATAACCCTTTTCTTTCTGACTGAGGTATCCACACAAGATGTTATTGCCGTATGGTCTCTTGGTAAACGATACACTACACGCGGGAAACAATGTTGTGGTTATTCACGTTGCGAAACTCTAACAATAACGTTAGGTGAAAAAAAAATATAGGTACGTAAAATAAATAAACACAAAAAGAAATAAAATCATTTACACGTGTGAATCATGCGATACGTAGAGCATACGATAGGTAATCAGGCAATATCTATTATTAACCTCCAGTTGAATGGGGAATATAAACTATAGTCTACAATTTAGAATAAGAATTGAATATATCTTTTTGGGTTTAATCAATTGGACTTTCCTCTAAATGTCCAAGTGATTGACCCATTTTCACATTTTGACCTGCTTGTAAGTCAAAGTGAAAGTTAGTAGGGGCCTCGAAAACTAGCACTACAGTAGATCCTAGTTTAAAACCTCCTACTTCTTGTCCTTTGGTAAGTGGATAACCACCTAACAATCTACTTGCTCGAGTGTACGTGGCCTCGTAGACGGTATTCTTTTTGAGTCTCTTGGGATTTTCACTCTTTGAGCCTTTCGACTCACTGGTTGACAAGTCACTAGTTGACCCTGTGTCACTACTAACCAGTTGATTCGATTCGTTTGATGAAGATCTCCCGTAAACTTCATTCTCATAGACATCATTTGTCTTTAAGTCGTTATCAAAATTGATCACTATACTCCCAACGTTGGTGGCACCCACGGGTATCATAGAGAAAAACCCATACTTCCAGTAACCTAAAAGGGCAACACGTTCGTTGAGAACAAATAACCCTCTCAAAGTTTTTTGGAAGAAGGGAGCAACAGAAAACAATTCTCCAATGAAATGACGCCTTAAAGTTGCGACCCAGCTTGTGGGAGAGTGAAACCTATGGTAGTCACCTGGGGCAAGATAAATGACGGCAAAGTGAAGATTCTTTTTCGATCCTACAAGATCACCCACTGAAGGAACCATGCTACGAGCCACAGCCACTTCTTTAGAAACGGAGGACGTATGTCCCTTAGCAGTTTTGTCACCTTGGTCCTTATACCTAAAGTCATTCAAATGGTGGGTGAACGTATTCTCTCCCCCAACAATATCATCCAAAGAGTAAGAAATACCATTTATCTTAGCAAACTCTTCATCTCTCCTAATAGTAGCCGCTTCATCGTCTTGACTTTGATCGTCTTCAAATTCTAATGAATGAGGCGGTGCTGCCAATTTTTCAGAAGTTAGACCCAATAGTGAGTCTATTGAATAAGTCATTCCCTTGACTTGTTCGATTTCACCATTTTCAATCACTCCAAACTTGAGAACCTTACCATCCGAAGGAGATACTAGTTCAGCATTAGAAATGTCCCTTGCATTAGGTTTTAATCTTCTGAAGAAAAACTCTGACAAGTTATGGTACGCTGTTAAATCTTCGACCTCTATTTCATCCAAGTTGACACCGAAAACCGCAGAATAAAGTTTCAACGAGGGGGACCTTAACCACACAGGTAAATTGATTGAATTGACTTGACCCCAAAGTCTAGATATGGTTTTCAACGGCAACGTTGAATAAATATACAACTGCCACGATTGAGGTTTGATACGATACTCATCATCTACTTGAGGTAAGCCTTTTTCATATTTAATCTTTGCTGCAACTCCCCCAATTATTACCGTCAATGAAGTAATCGTCCACCATCTAATAAATTTCCTCTTTTGTTGTCTCTTTTTCCGAGCTTCAGTGGAAAAAAATCTCTTATGAATGTTTTTGGTTTTATTTTTTATCCGTTGGTTAGCATTGGAAAATGACCTTCTATTCAAACTTAAAAGCCCACCTTTTCTCCTGTTCGGCACAACTCTGTTCTTAGACCATGTAGAATAATAGAAAACATTACGTTTAGGCCGAGGCATTTTAGGAAATGGATAAAAGTAACTCATTCCTCTCTTTTGAGGCTGTTGCATCATTGTTTCTGCCATTCTTGAAGCTCGTGAAAGAGGTTGAGCAATATTCATTCTCTGTGGTCCAGAAGCTAAAGGACGAGACCTAAGGTTTAAACGCTGTCTCAACCCAGGAGATAATGCTGAAACCAGTGGCCTTAACATCTTAGATCCAATACTTAAGCGCCTTTCGTCCAAACAGATTTAACGTTTAACTATTGAACCTTTTAGGCGTAAGTTGGGGTTATTATAGTATCGTGTGCCTTTCGAACAATAAACAGAGTGCACAAAATATATATATATTTTTTTTTGTTCACTATTTAATTATTCGAATTATGCAGGAGGGTGTATATCGGCTTGACGGGTGAGATTCAATACCAGATGCTTTAGCCTCTCTATGAACTCTAAGGTAATGTAATGAGAGTCAGAACTGAGAATACTGTCAGAGAAGGCAAAAATAAGTTTCAAATTCCATAAATCTTCCATCGACGATGGGGTTTCTGCCATTTGATTCAACTCAAGTTTGTTGTCGCAAATGCTAAACGTCGATGAACCAGAGTCAATCGAGGTTAAACCCTGAGAATATGTATCATTAGCATCCTTTTCCATAAGCATAACCTCGAAATTACTGATCTTGTCCATAAAATCTAGTTTGAGTAGCTTAGACATTGTTGAGTCAATGCTCACCTCACCCTTTTCCATTTGAAGTTTCCTACTCTCATTTTTTAAAAGTGTACTGACGGATGATTTGAGTAATTGGTATTGACCTCTCTTGTAAACAAATATAGTCAAATTATCCTTGAAAGCTTCGAGGTAATCTGAGTTTAAGTGGAAATCAATCTCCACATTAAAATGCTCGGTTGATGTTGTCTTTATCATTGAGATTTCATTAAGGTCGGGGAGAAGACAAGGAGAAAGCATCTCCTTCGTCTGTCCATCCTTCATGATAATTGTAATAGGAATCTTACAGGGAATCTGCGTATCAACATCACGTACGTTAAGACAACGAGGCTCCACCGAAAGTGCCCACAAATGCCTAAGAGCTTGTAAGTAAATTCCGTATTCACCCTCATGATTGGGAAATACAGGGTATAGTGAAATCACTAAACATGCCAAGGCAAGATTAGAATTACTGAAAGCATATTGACCCCCTCCTAAAAATAAGAATCCCAATGCCATATTGATAGCCATATAATTACCGAAACCCATATCAGATGTTGTAGCATGATGCAAGATCCTCAACCTTCTGAAAGTTTCTAAATCACCCGTCCCTGCCATCACTACCGAAGCACACAATGCAAGCAAATCCTGGGTGTTTTTAACACTACTATAGGTAATCTTTTGATCATAATTTGTAGGGGACGCCTTGGCAATAGCCATTAACTTGTCCAAATAATGAAGTAATGTATTTCTAGCAACCAAATCATGGCTCGACGCATATTTGAAGGCGATAGATAGGCATGTACCGCCTAAGATGTTATAATAGGCAAGTTGGTCGCTGTCAAGTGGATCAAGCAGATTAAATCTATCCAAAATAGATGGCGACATTTCACATTCAACCCATTCTTTAGTTTTACCGATATCACTAAACATAATAAGATTCTTGGCGATGCATCTTATAGAAAGGAGGTTTGGCCTGATGTAATCTAAAAGTTGCTCTGATGAAGGCACTTTCAACTTATTTGCAACTGCCAGATTCCCTGTCTTCATATAGATGAAACCCAAAGCCATTATTGCTCCACATGCTGATTTATCTAGCTCTTGCGCTGGTTGGTAGTCTCTCATTGACACTGCTAATGACAAGAGCTTTTCAATCACCTGGGTGTCGTTCAAGCCTCTCAAGTCGTCCCCCTTCCCAAGGTTAACAAACCCTAAAGCAAGACCAGCAGCCAATCTATATCCTTCATGAATTACTTCTGTATCACTGTGGTACACAGAACTGGTAATTTGAATCAACAATATTTCACTCATTCTTCGATGTTGAGTTTCTAGATAAAGAAGACCTATCCCAATCAAGCCTGCTGCTTGAACAACAACAGGAACATTCAAATCATTAGCTCCCTGTGGTAATAATGCAGCAGCATGCACTGATAGCACTTTAGTCAACTTGTTATCCATTGTACCTCTTATACTAGCTGCAATCCCAATCAATAATCCGACACTAGTCAAGGGATGTTTAGGACCTAAGTAGTTATAAATATGCCATTCTTCTAATTTTTTCAAATGCCCATTAAGTCCCAAAGCTAAGAGGAATCCAGCATGCTGCGAATTTAATTCGGGGGGCTTATTAAAGATGATCCAACTACCAGTGATTCCTTTGGATTCTTTGCTTATACTAAGCCCAGAAGAAACACCATTATGGAAATATCCCCATTCAAAATAGCACTCCTCGATTGCACCCTCTGAGAGAATGATATTAGCCATCTGCGGAGCGATTAATGTATTTAAGTTAAATTTTGGGATAGGAAATTTTTCAGTAAGCAATGGCTTTCTTCCCCCATAGAATAAAGCAGCTCTTCCCAAGGGAATGGTAAGAGTTCTTAGAGCAACAATGGCTGCCAATTTTCTCTGAAGGATTACTACATCATATTCGTTGACCCCATCATCGACTATTAAAGTAGCAGTTTGGCTCTTTGTTTGATGCAATAAAGTCGTGATCTCAAAGTATCTTCTATCGTAGTCAAAGATTAATTTAGTGATATTTATTCTGTCAGCTTCAGTCTGACCATCCCAAGCCGATACGTTTTCGTTTCTATCCAATAGATGAGGTATAATGTGGTTAATATCTTTTGGGGCCTCGTTCGATATGTGGGAGTTTAATGCAATATGATCTTTCTTAAGAAGCAGGCTCAAATCCTTTCTACCAACGAGATCTAATGCTTTTGCAGTCCATTCGAAAGCAGGATTCTCCTGACATATCAGTATAGCTTCTTTCAATGGAAGATATATACCGGGAGGGTATGATTCTAAGTCTGATACTTTGAGGTTATACCTGCACATCAAGCTTACAACGTCGTTGGGTCCATAGTTTGGGGAAACTAAAAGCTCAAAAAGATTAACAATGTGATGCGTTCGAGGGGTGATAAGTTCGTCGATTGCTTCTCCTTCCTCCACAAGTTGTGCAAAAGTAAGATAGTTTTTGATGTTATCTGTGAAAAGGCTCGTCAATGATTCAAGAAGATTTGGGGGATTTTCCAACACTAGTACCAGTAGGAACCTGATGGACTGGTCAATTTCATTAGACTTGAGCAAGTAATACGAAGTCCAGCTTTCATTCCATCCCATCCAAACTGTGAGTTGACTCAACAAAAATCCCACTTTATTCAAATCATTTTTGCTTAGCGAATTAAGTCTAAGCTCTTCTCTCAATAAATGCAACGATAGTGCGATATAAGGAATTAAATCATTAAAAGAATATGACAAGCTCAAGGATGAATGAAGAAATCTAGCTTTAGGAATAAGTTTTGTGACATCATTCAAAATGTATTCGTCATCATCCTGGAAGGGATAGACAATGGATAAAAATGCAATGACAAAGGCGTTCCAGTCATCATGGAGATCATCAAGCATGATAGCAGAGCGCCATAACATCATAAGAAATTCACTTATTTTCGACCCGGACAAATATTTAAAACATTTTAAACATCTCTGCACTAGATCATTGCTAGGCTCCAAGATCAAATGTAAGGTACAATTTTTCCCTTTTTTAGTACGGACTGCCACGCAGTCTTCACAAGCACTCATAATTGATCGCAAAGGGCCAAAAGTAGATGATATATCTAGCTTTGTAGACACGATATCTAAAAATGGATTCACCAATGTGATATTGGAATCGTCATTCAAGCATACTAATAATCCTCCATGTGCAGAGTTATTCAATGGTATACAGTCTATGCACTTGAAGTTGAAGCAAGATTGAAGTCTTGAGTTGGAATGGTTTTTGAAAATGTATGCAAATGCTTCCATTGTATGCTGGTTGAGAATCACAATGGCTTCTTGATCTTCAAACGTGAGTTCATGAATCTTTACTTTCGATCTCGGTACTCCTATGCTTATAACATCTTGACGAGTGAATGTCATGTCTTTCTTCAAATTAGGCAATTCTAAATCTACTTTATTTGGTTCAGGAAACCCAGATTCAGAGCCCATTCTTGCAATAGAAGATATGTCGGATAGTAAAGTACTGGTTCGTTTTTTATCCATACTGAATGATAAAATATTTTGGTTGACACCAGATTCAATTTCATCATCCAACACCCTTGATGGGTTAGGTGTCGACAACGAAAAGTTTTTCTTTCTATTTGACCTCATGGAACCACTTGAACTTAGCCCACCATTAAGTTTTCTTGACGATGAACGTATATGATAAAGTATCACGTTGCCATCATGCTCACTATAAGATGCGCAGAGCCATGCAGTTTTGTTTAAACCCAGTTGCGGGAATACCATTAGTTCCTCGTGGTTGGATATAATCGAAGTAGATGAAGAAGTAACCATTCGAAAGGTTCCTATGGGATCAACCAACGTCAAGAATTTGGAGGCACGCAACAGGTGATGATGATATTCTGTATTACCTGACAACATAGGTTGATCCTGGTCTTTCTCTAATATCAATCCATATTCGAAAGGTATAGCTTTTAATAGCATAAATGGTAAACTAACCACGTAAGTCCTCCCATCTGGGTAATAAATATTAGCCTGTTTTTTCAAGCAAACCGCTAAAGCATCACTATTTTTATTTGAATTGAAGGTAGTATAGGAAGCGCTGACAATGTCTTCCTTGTACGATAGTTTCTTTGATATTGTACTGCCATGGATAATAATTATCTCTCTTTTGGAGATTAACAATTGCCTGTTGTTGGAGAATAGCTTGATCTCATGATCATAACTATCAGAAAATGGATGAAAAATTTCACTTCCTAAATCCAATGCCGGCAAAGTAAGTGGCCTATTAGACCCCGGCCCCATTTAGTTACTTCAGAAGTTATAACCTCAAGTATCTTAGTCAGATCAACCCCAACACTGACGAACAATCTATATGTGATAGTAAACAGGTACGCGCTACAAATAAAAAAATGAATTCAGGTATATAAACATCAATAATAAGGTGATAAACTATGTACAAATATGGGTAAACCTAGAAACAAAACATATACATTTTCATACCTTCAACTACAGGTTTACTCGATGATTCTAGTGACTAAACCAGTACCGACGGTCTTACCACCTTCTCTGATGTTGAAACGTTGGTTAACTTCAAGAGGAGTAGTTCTAACCAACTCAATTTCCATTTCGACATTGTCACCTGGCATAACCATTTGGGAGTGGTCAACACCTTCACCTGGTGGGAATCTCAAGGTACCAGTAACATCGGTAGTTCTAATGAACAATTGAGGCTTGTAGTTTTCGCCAAATGGAGAGTGACGGCCACCTTCTTCCTTAGATAAGATATATAAGGAAGCCAAGATCTTCTTGTGGGAAGTGACAGTGCTTGGCTTAGCCAAGACCATACCACGAGAAACTTCATCTCTCTTGACACCTCTCAATAAGATACCAGCATTGTCACCAGCCATAGCAGCATCCAATTCTTTCTTGAACATTTCAATACCAGTAACGGTTGTCTTGAAAGGCTTGTCAAAATCACCAACAATTTCAATTTCTTCACCTTTCTTAAGAGAACCTCTTTCGACTCTACCGGTGACAACAGTACCTCTACCAGAGATAGAGAAAACATCTTCAACAGGCATCAAGAATGGCTGTTCCAAATCACGGCTTGGTGTTGGAATAAAGTCATCAACAGCATCTAATAATTTTTGAATAGCTTGGGTACCAATTTCTGGTTTCTTATTTTCCAAGGCCATTAAAGCAGAACCCATGATAACAGGGGTGTTATCGCCATCAAAACCATATTGAGTCAATAACTCTCTCATTTCCATCTCGACTAATTCCAACATTTCAGGGTCATCAACAGTATCAACCTTGTTAACGAAAACAACCAAGTTTTGAACACCAACTTGTCTAGCCAACAACAAGTGTTCTCTTGTTTGAGGCATTTGACCATCAGAGGCAGCGACAACAATGATAGCACCATCCATTTGGGCAGCACCAGTAATCATATTCTTGATATAATCAGCGTGACCTGGACAATCAACATGAGCATAATGTCTGTTCAAAGTAGAATATTCAACATGAGCAGTGGAAATGGTGATACCTCTAGCTCTCTCTTCTGGGGCTCTATCAATAGAACCATAATCCAAGAAACTAGCACCACCATTTTCAGCCAAGACCTTAGTGATGGCAGCAGTTAAAGTGGTTTTACCGTGATCAACATGACCAATGGTACCAATATTGACATGAGGCTTTGAACGGTCAAAGGCAGCGTATCCTCTGGTCAAAACAGGACGAGTACGTGGGATAAGACGCCCCACAGAACGAAAGGCGCTAGGAATATTTCTGAACATTGTTATTGTTAAGCTGTTCAAACTAATCAGTTCCACTTTCCTATCTAACGTAAATGAAAAATTAAATGAAAATTTACCATGAAGGAACAGCTCTCCTCGCGCCGGCATTCGCTCACGGGCGAAAAAATGTCAACTCCTTAAATAATATATTACGTAACACTGAGCTTCCTCGAACTCTTTGCTTGTATTACTATCAAATACTTTTTATTTGAAAAGGAATCTAGTTGTCAATCTATATAGTTTAATCTGAACGTAAAAGCGGTGTTTCAGCATTTTCCTGGTCGGGAGAACCGAGGTTTTCGTCTATAATTCTTTCGGTGTCGTTTCTCTCCAATATCTCTGCCTCTAAGCCCTCTATCTTAAAGTATTTGTAGTAAATACATAAGGTAAGTAGAGTACCTTGTAGTATGAAGGCTGCGAGGTAAGAAACCCAAGAACTCCAATGAGATCCCTTGGTGAAGAACAAGGTTGCAGTAAAGATAGCTCCTCCAGGGGTTTGGAGACACATCATTCCAATGGATAAAGTCCCAGGGAATTTCAAAGTGTATGTGGTATGAATTTGGGGAATATATTTGACCATTGTTAGAAATGTAGAAAGAAGGCCATTTATCTTAGCAATTGCCATCATTTTATTATAGTCGATGAGGTATCCCACAATGATCTCTATCAAAGATATCACACCATGAAGACCCACGATTCTGCCCACACCGACTATTCTTTTATATTCATGTTTGTCTTGTTTGATTGAGCCATTAGTGATCACGAGAACAAATACCAATATCAATAATGCACATATACACTGGACTCCAATTTGAAGAAGATTAGTTTGGGAGTTATAACAATTGAATGTGCTGAGAAATTCACAACAGGCTCTGGCCTTTGATGTAACGAGAATGATGTTGGTAAAGGTGAAAATGGATGATGCAGACCCTAAAAGAATAAAGTTGCTCGAGAGGCCCTCTGAGGTCTTATTAAGATATATTCTTCTGTATTGAGGCAAATAACTGACAATAATCATGAACGTCATAAGTATCAGGAAGCAAAGGTTCGTTATCGAACCTCCTTCATATATGGAACATGTCTCTGGAGGAACTGGCTCCAACATTTTTAATGAGCATATAAGGATGTAGTATGTTATCTCCTGTTATGACTTAGTCCGCACACCGGTCCTGCACGGTCTTTTTCGCAACCCATGTGTAGCCAACTAAAAGCATGAAAATGGATCATGAGGACAGTCTTTCATTATTGCATTTCCATGTTAATAGATATTGATCATATTATTAATTAACGGCCTTTGGAGGTATTGATATTTAGAGAACAGGTTTTTCGGTAAACTTCGTCAATCATTGCATAGAAATGGCACACTTTAAAGACTCAAACACCCACACAAAGACCGACTCAATGGCCCATAAAACGACTTTATGATCCATAGAAGACCTGGCAATGCATGGTATACATATTTCGTTCCACAAACGTAATCTTTAATATATATTGGTGGATCCTTTTTAAGGTACCGTTCTCACGTGTTTTCCTCGGAACCTGATCTGTTTGGCTGCCGCGTAAATAATAACAAAATGAAGCGATCTTGTTCTAGACATCATCACTGATAAGTTGAATCTACATTTAGTAAGAGCTGGAACGGCAACTCGACGCGATGGGTTCATCCTTTTGGGCGCTTGATGCTGCCAAAAAGAGATCTGAGCTTGTTCCTGGTACTTCTAAGTGGGTTGCAAATGAATTATATTTGATCAACTCAGACGTCGTATCGCATGCTGAAGACCTTTATAATGAACTTTGTGATGGATTGAATCTGATGAAGGACTTCACTAAGATGGCATATGAGAGTCAGGATGACAAGTCCGACTTTTTAAATTCCCTATTAGACGCAAGAAATACAAGGTCCCCAGAGAAACGATCTTCAGTATCACCATCCAAATATTCAGTCTCGCCATTGAAAAATAAGACACTGTTGAAGACCGAAGCCTTACCCACACTAAGAAAATCAAGATCAAGATCCCCAGAAAAGCAACCTTCGGTGTCACCATTAAGATACAAAAAGCCATCGAAGACCATGGAATCTTCACCTTTGAGAGTACCCGCGTCAATTAAAGAAAATCAGCATAAAGATCAGGATATTCAGCTACCCTCAACACCACAAGACAATAAGGAGGACTTGGGACCACATCCATCTCCCACTTTGGACTTTTCCTTCATTCCAATCCAGTCGAATCACCATGAAGAACCAAGACAACTGGATGCTGAAAGATCAAGACCTCCAGAACCAGAATCAAAACCCAGTAGTCCTGACACAGATAATGGTATGGATGATTCATTTCAAGC
This sequence comes from Priceomyces fermenticarens, assembly GCA_030574455.1. NCBI lineage: Eukaryota > Fungi > Ascomycota > Pichiomycetes > Serinales > Debaryomycetaceae > Priceomyces > Priceomyces fermenticarens. Next base: position 123,384 of record JAJMEZ010000018.1, on the reverse strand, counting down.
CATCAGCACGGCAATAAGGAAGAGCATTGCAGGAAAGACGGGTCTGATACCTCTGTTGAAAAAAGATGACTTAAACGTAGAACCACCAGGAGTAGGAAAATTGGAAAATAAAGAAGTAGAAAAGAGCAATGATGATTATGATAGGAAACCACAAATTCAACAGTCATACGAGCATGAGAGATATCCTTTAAAAAATGAGGCAACGCTCAAAGAGAAATTGGAGCCAAGACGCATATCAACAAAGACACCGAAACGAAGCTCGGTGTTTGTTTCCTTGCCATCACGAGAACCCATAAAGATCAATTCAAATTCTTCAGGAACTTCAGTGAAGGTGAGGAGTATGAGCATGAATAGAAGATCAATTAAATTACCTGGGAATGCTTCAGCTCAAAAGCCTAGAAAATTAGAAAGTCTGAGCTATGCAGACCTTCCACCATCGCCATTTCTAAAGAATAATGTAGAGGAGAGCAAGAGGATGGAGCGTGACTTACCCAACCAGAACGATAATGCTAATAATGACACCAAACCCACGAATTCATTGCCTTCAGGAGAGTCTATCAACACCCGAATAAGTAGGTTGACAGAAAGAAAGTCAACGGCTAACATTACAGGTTCAGTAAAGAAAGAATCAAGTTTAGGAATTACAAATTCTCTGGGGCCCTCGTTCGAGTCAATGCGTAGGATTATGGGGTATAAGAAAAGACCCGTAAAAAATGATGGTATGGAAAAAGAATTGCATGAACCTTTATCTAAATCAGTGGAAAATTCCATTCCCAGAGTTAGACCACCTATTCGCATGCAGCCAGTGGACATAAAACTGGAAGATGATGGTAAAAACGAGACTCTTTCTCCTTTGTCTCAAAGGCAGTCTAAGAGAAAGGCACTTTCGTCCCTCGATAGATCACCCCCTATGAAACGATCGTTATACTGGAAGAATTCAAAGTCTCCAGGGTCTCGTTCTCTGAGCAAACGTCCTTCAACAATGTCTGGTGGAAATAGCTCTCCGGTTAGGAAAAGTGCTTCTACCAAGGAATCGGTAAAGGAGGAGTTTTTAGCAAAGAGAGAACCATTGCCTGCTAGCGCATATGGTAAAATCAATAACACCAACACAAAGCAAGGCATACTCGCGGCTACAGCTTTGGATAATAAGAAATTCGAATCCAATAATCACACCAAAAATCGTTTCTTAACTACCCTGTTAACACCAGGGAACCAGCAACAACCTTTCACATCAAAACAACAAAATGGCATACAAAGCGGTAATATTGGAAAGCTACCTTCTCCAATTAAAAGAAGTAGAACTGCTGGTGATGAACCAGAACAGAAGGCTCCGAAACTAGAATCAAGTAGCATTCCTTTTTTGAAGAAGAAGTCACTAATGGCTGAACGGAGTGAGGCGGCAGCACAGAAGCAGAAACAAAAGGTGATGATCACGATGAATCATAATTTGAGAACACCAAAGGCAGAAGTATCTAGTAAAACATCCGTGGATCTAAATAGCTCGTTGAGGAATCATAATTTAAATCCCAAGGCTGCAAGTGTCAATTCCACTGATAATGAGACTCTGCAGAAAAAGAATCCCGATATCTCTAAGGCTGAAGTAACTTCCAGTGGCCATCAACAAAAGCATCTTTTGAAGACCCCCCGGGATCCTGCTAAGTCTGAAAGAAGAGCATTGACAGGCAACGCTGTCGCACTACCCGAAGCAGCTAGAGGGGCGCTTACAAAGCATGAACAGTCTGTTAAGAGACGAAAGACTGCTAGAGAGACTCAAGCACAAGGCGTAAACCATATCCTCGATAAGAAAGCAACTAGACCATCTCAACCGGAATTTAAAGGATTACAAAAGAAGAATGAACATAAGGATGCACCTAATACTGAAGGAAATCAAGTATTGGGTGATATTTTGCCTGATATTGCTACGGATGAAGAAGATAATGACAAGAGTAATACGGTTTTCCAGAGCTGGGCCCATACACCTGAACTTCATAAGCTTCTTATGAAAAATAGATCGATAAATCCCGTCACTGTATTTGGCGAAATTCCGGAGTTAAATATGGAAGAAGTATTTGAGTCTCTGGCCTCCAAATCTAGAATACGAAACTCGCCCACTCATTGGACTCCTGACTCGAATCGCAGGAGAAGAGAGGAAAGGGAATACTCTCTCCGTATGGGATTTGGAAATGCAAGTTAATGGATATAATGTATAATAGATTAATATTTGTATATTACATAATGCATCTTTAAAATAGAAAAGCAAGTTTACATGGTACGTTTAGCCAAAGCTATTTCTTTGTTCCAAGTGCTAATCCAACGCTTTACGTCTTCTTTAGGAACAATATACATCCGCAAACTGTTGTCAAACAATGGAGCTTTAGGCTTGTCTGACATGAGGGCATTATTGATTTCAACTTTCTTACCCAATTTGACTAAACCCCCTGATTCGGTCTCTAAAAAGCATTCTAAATTCTTGACTGAAAAGTTCTTATGATTAGGAAGTTCAAACCATTCTTTTGGACGATCTAAAACAATCTCTAAAATTTCATTAGGTGTCAGGATTTCACTGATTTCTGCAATGAAATCAAACTCGTCTATAGTCGGGTACAAGATCATCGCTGGGAAGAGGAGTTGAGATTCATAGTCTGTATCATCCTCTAATTTCATCACCGCATGCTCCAAGAGTTCAGCCGGCCTACTGCTCTTTATTATAGAGAAGTGTCTTGCCCTTATGGCATTCACAAGGATATCATTTTTCATCTTAGTCAACTCTTTTTCACGTTTTCTCTTTTCTTCTGCTTCAACTATTTTCTTCTGTCTTTCCACTACTTGATTCAACAACTTTTGCACATCCTTATTGTCTTTATCTATTGTCAAGGCATACTGTAAAATCTGTCTAGCCTCATCATATCTCTCCACTAGAAACAATGCCTTGCCAGATCTAAAACAAGCTTTGATATTCTTTTCATCAATCAATAATACTTTCTTACAATCTTCGATACACCTTCTATAGTTTTTAAGCTCGAGATTACATGCGGCCCTATTCAAGTGTAAAGCACTTACGATTTCTGGTACGCCACAATCGACATCAATCCCCTTGTTGTAGTATTCGATAGCATTTTTGTATTGTTTAGCCTTAAAACAGTCATTGCCTTGGTTTTTGAAGTTCGAAGCAATTTCATCGGGTTCACCATCATATGCTAAACTTTTAAGGGCTTCCAAATTTGTGTTTTCTCCTCCCTGGCCATCAGACTCATCAAGCTCTGTCATGAAAAATGGAAGACGATTCAACTCATGAATGACTTCGTCTGAGGTCTTGTTGGAAAGTTCAGATAGCTGCGGAGGTAACTCAGGCTCCCCTGCCTTAGGAACATATCTCCTTCTTTCCCATTCAGAGATCTTTTCTTCTGCCATAATTGCCGTTAACGTTGAAGGCTCATCGCATCAAGAATTCTTTCGATAAACACATGTGTGACACAAAACCCCAGGACATCAAAGTTTCCTATGGAGTCAATGGCCATGAGAGGTATTTGATAAAATAATTGGGGATAGTTTATCCATTATCATATATTGAAATTTTATTTATTTTCTATCGTGATGGGGACATGAAATATCATTGAATCATTATTAGTCAATTTTAGTGTCACATCTAAGTAATAAATCCTAGTGAACATACAACTCTGGAAACTAGGAACTAAATAAAAGTTACGTTTCTTAGTGACTTTATCTTGAATGGCAATATTATGTTTTCCTAAATCCACCAAGATGTTAAATCTTTTGCGTAAAAACGTGTGATTCTGTAAAGGCGAATCATCAGACTCCCATGGTACAGCATCTACCGACTTTATTATTCCAGAGTTTAAAGAGTTACTCTGCAAGATCGCAACCTCGTATAAAGGTAAACTCAACGATTTAGTCCGAAGTGACGCTATACATTTAACGTCCTTATACAACAGTGTCTCAATTGGTAGGAGTTCTGGTCCGACTTTTTTATGAATTTCCCGAAGCTCTTCTACTTTTCTTTTAAAAGGATTAATTAAAATTGTCGATATATTCGATGCATAGTTCTTGTGTTTTTCTGTTTCATGTTCACGGAAACACATGCCATGGGTGAACTCTATAGGAATGGGGTGATCTCTCGAACCAATATTAAGCAGGATTAAACTTGCAGAGATGCTTTTCACTTCCGGGAGCTCCTTCACATTATTGTCCTTTTGATATGCAAAACAGAGCTCCAATGGGATAGAAATTCTGCAATCTCTGTCAGGAGAAAAAGGGCCAACATAAGGAATAAAGTAATTTTCTTTAGGTGTCAACACTGATAATGTTCCAAGTGTCTTACGACTTGTTAACGATTTTTTCTTGAAAGGTATGATGCAACCATATGTATCTGTAGTCTTTTTTGTCTTCCTTTTTGAGGGAGATGGCGTAAAGGAAAACAATTGCTTAAGTTTCACTTCGGAGTTTCTAGAGCTAACAGGACTCAACGAGAAATCAGACAATTCGTTTGATGGTGAGCTCATTATGCTCCTTCCTCGTTCCAACAAGTCATCTAATTCCTTAAGAAGAGCATCGTAATAGATGCTGGACCATTTTAAATCATCAGCATTCGGGGAATCCGTACGAGGAATTACTCTGAATTGTATGGAAGAATCCCTAGCCACGATGTACTTGTCGAATTCATCGGATTTTTTGACTCCATAATCCGAGGCCTTCCCAATAATTCTAGCATAGACTGAAAACGTTATTGATGAATCTAAAGATGCAAAATCCTTCACCACTTTGTCTCTCATCGCTAACATCTCTGATGTTGAATATAGCCCTCTTGGAACACCCAAAGTGGGAGGAATTGTCGAATGACTAGGAATATTATGAAGATCACATACATCATCTAGTAACTTATCCGGGATACGAAAAGTAAAAAATCTTTTATAAGTTACATGAGGTTCGAATATTCGTTTCACATCAATGGAAAGCTCTGAGTTATCATAGGGATCATAGTCTCCAAGACACCAATCATGAGGATCTCCCTCATCTGTCGAGAGTCTAGCGATATTGGAGTATGACCATGATGCATATAGATCCACCATTGTTAAGAATTTGAAATCCAGATGAATGGAATTGGTTACTACTGAGTCATTATTATCGAGTGTTAATGTAACTCCTTCAAAAGAAACGTGAAAAATGTCGAAAGGAATAGGAAAATCTGAATTATTTCGTACTTTGACAAACCCATGAATGTATTTCCCTTGGGAAAATTCCAAATTCAGCGTATCATAAAACTCGGGTGCAACTCCTTTTTTCCCGACATTCTTAGTTATTTTTATATCAATGTCAAGGTATTTGCTGATGGAATTAGAAACATTATTCAACCTTTCCATCTTGTAGACATTTCCCACAATTGTATTTTCCCAGTCGACAGCTGACTCCCCATCGAAAGAGAATATATTGCGCTGTTGACCAGACGAGTCAGAATTAAAAGGTGATAACTCTGTTAAATTATTGCGAGCATTCTTATTATCGATATCATATGATGGGGGGTCTATCCTAAAATTCACATTAGGTGGTGTCAATGCCCTTGATATTGTTGATTGATGCATGGAATAAGATGGCAAGATAGATGCAATCTTGTCGCTTAAGCTATTTTGATCTTCATCTAAATCATCATCATCATTTCTATGGTGAAATTTTGAGACCATGCTTGTTTATAGGATTCTATAACACTAAACCCTGAGATGAGTAGCCCATCTTGGAGCAAGTAATTTTACCTGCATATATCGAAAGGGTGGCTCTTGGTTTGAAATGGTAGACCCTAAATTCTAAAATCGACTTTTGAAATCCACTTAAACCATCCTAGAAGCTCTGGTATGGAATTAGAGTTGAAATATCATAGTAAAATTCGGATTTTAGTGGTGTGAGACGTCATATTTATATACAAAGACGCTTTTGTTTGTCCATTGTCCACAATTTGAGCGGCAGACCGTCAAATTAATATTCCTGGTCGCGTAAACACGATAAGAGATCTTTATCAGCAACCTTCGATAATCATTTCCTTTAGGTCTTGAATCGCCCAAATGGTGTCATTATTGGACGAGAAAAGGGAGTTTGACAGTACTGGAATATCAACTCCCAAACGACTGAGTGCATTTAAGGCTCTCTGTATTGTTAGCATTGTGGCCATCACCTATTTCTTAAACTCTGACATTAAGAACGATAATGGGAGTTTCAAATATGAAGAAGACATATTTCAGTCCCATTCTAAGAATCCGTTGTATGTTCCTATAGGGGTTCCCACCTTGGAGCCTTCAGAAGAACAATTGGTGGTAGGCAATAAAGCTATGGTCAGTTCAGATGTTCCCTTGTGCTCCCAAATGGGTAAGAATATTCTCTTGAAAGGAGGTAATGCTGCTGATGCTGCTATTACTCTTGCATTGTGCGTAGGTAGTGTGAATCTGTTTTTATCAGGAATCGGTGGTGGGACCTTTATTGTTAGTTCGCTCCAAGAAAAGAAAGAGGTTATAAGTATAGATGCCAGAGAAATGGCCCCTCAAAGGGCTTTCCAAGATATGTTTTCTGTCAATCCGATTCTTTCAAAAGTGGGAGGATTAGCAGTAGCAGTTCCAGGAGAGTTAAAAGGTTTAGAAGAGCTTTATAAAAGACATGGATCCGGTAAGCTCTCATGGAGTGAGTTATTGGAACCAGTTATCAAATTGAATCGTGAAGGTTTTGAGTGTGGAGAAATTTTAGGTAAGGTGGTGGATAGAACCTTAGGATTTGTGTTTTCCGTGGCACCTCAACTTCTGGAATTGTGGGATTTTATCTTTAAAGATGATGGCAAAACGTTCATTAAAGAGGGGGATCCAGTCAGACGCGTAGCACTTGCTAACACTTTACAAAAAATTGCAGATGCTGGCTCCTCGGATCCCTTTTATGACCCATCTGGTCTGATTGTAAAGTCTTTGGTAGAATCTGCTAATCGTTATGGAGGTCTATTGAGTCCAGAAGATTTTGCAAATTATCAAGTTAATGTGGAGCCTGCTTTACTGTTAGATTTACCTATTGGTAATAAGAAATATAAAATTTTCACTTCTAATGGGGCCTCATCTGGAATTTCTTTGTTAGCAGGTCTAAATTTTTACAGTAATGTTTTCAATGAGTCTGATTCAGATGTAACAGAGATCCACAAGATTATCGAAAGTATGAAATGGATGGCATCTGCAAGAAGCTATTTCGGCGATTTCTCTTTGAATGAAATCAACAAAACTTTTCATCAAGGGTTAGTACATCACTTCACATCACCTGAATGGCCCCAAACAAAGATAGAGGCAGGAAAATATTCAGACAAAACCACTTTTCCTTGGAAGAGTTATAATCCCAAGTATGAGTTGACAGAACCCCACGGGACAACACACTTATCGGTGGTTGATGAACAAAATAATGCTGTTAGCTTAACGACTACGTTGAACTTATATTTCGGATCTATGATTCATGATAACAAGACGGGCATTATTTTAAACAATGAAATGGATGACTTTTCCATGCATAATGTCCCTAATGCGTTTAATCTCACGCCTTCTATTTTTAATTTTATCGAGCCAGGTAAGAGACCATTATCATCCATGTGTCCTACGGTGATCCAATCGACAATTGATGGCGGGCGCGATGACGATGATATTCCAGCTCTATTGATTGGAGGTTCTGGGGGATCTAAAATCGTGACCGCTGTGTTTCATGCTATTGTTCGATCTCTTTTCAGTAAGATTGATCTTTTAGAAACAATTGCATATCCTAGAATCCACCATCAACTCATTCCTGAATATGTAATGGTAGAGAATAATACGGTCTTGGAAGAGGAGCATAAACTAAAGGGAACTTCCGACATTTGGGCAGCTCTAAGCCAATTGGGTCACTCCTTCAATGAAATTGGTGCTCTGAGTGCTGTGAATGCAATCAAACGAAATGACAACGCAAAATTTAAGCACAAATGGGAAGGGGTTTCTGATTTTTGGCGCAAAAGAGGTGGCTCTTCCGGTTACTAAGTATTGTGTATATGATAAATGAATTTATATAGTACAAGGTTTGCTTTCGGATCACTGGATAATTGACTCGGGGCTCGACTATATATCCTTAACTGCGATATGCGAGTTTATATTGACTCTCGATCCTATCTCGGCCCGGAATTCTTTTTCTCTTGCCTTTACAATTTTCGTAATTTTTGGCTGAACCAATTACGACGCCTCAAACCATTATTATTGTCAAGCTAACGAATGGACCCAACAAAACGTTGAACAACATATCGCCTTTAGCTTTCCGAGTCAAAAAATTAAATCTGTAGAAGTTTATACCATGAAACGCTATGTAAATTTCAAATTCTTAATGACATTCCTCATGTATTTCATGCTCTCATGTTCTCCACATTCATGAAAATATCTCCCGGAGAGGCTATATTAGTGACGGAGTCTCGTGAATTTTTCTTATTTAACGCAAATTCAGGTTAAGAATCAATCAGACTCGGGTCCCATGACAATAAACTTTGACACTATTGACCAGATTTCGTCATTGGCGGTGTTTAGCAACAGTCCTTTCTTCTTTCGGAGTTTGATGCCGGGGCATGACAAAATGAGCCGCATCCCGCATTTTCCCCAGATTTAATAACAGATATATAAATCAACGCAAAAATGGGGAGGACAGTTTGACTAAGTAAACTTATTTAAAGCAATAAATATTCTTTTTACAATAATTAAGTTCTGGTAACTCCTAGAGGAATTGATTTTTAAACCAGACGATTTTAGTTTTTCAAGTTTTTCCCAATATTTCTACTTTATTGTTGAGAAATAATTAATAAAACGTGGAGATTTACCGATTGAGAGGCAACTTGAGGACAATTTTTTATTAAAGAAGAAAGACTATCACTATTCCTACTTCAGCACAAACTTTTTAATGACTACCTTCAAATATCAGTCAAGTTTGCAGAAACTTCCTATACCTCCGTTGGAAGAGACCTGTGCTTCATATTTGGATGTCCTCAAACCTCTTCAAACAGAGAGAGAACACCAGATTACCAAAGAAGCAGTGAGAAGGTTTTTGGAAGATGGTACAGGAAAATATTTGGACGAACAACTAAGAAAGTATTCAGAGACACGGAACTCTTATATTGAGCAGTTTTGGTATGATTCATATTTGAATTACGATTCCCCAGTTGTGCTTAATTTAAACCCATTCTTTTTATTGGAAGATGACCCTTTCACCAACGATTCAATGGGGGCAAGTGCTCAAGTCAAAAGAGCTGTGTCCCTTACAATCAGTTCTCTCAAGTTTGTGAGGTCGTTAAGAAATGAGACTCTTCTGGTTGACATGTTGAAAAATGGTCAACCTTTATGCATGTACCAATATTCCAAACTCTTTGGGGCTTCAAGAATCCCTACAGAGAGTGGATGTGTTATGCAAACAGATCAGAATGCTAATCATATTGTAGTGATGTCAAAGTCCCAGTTTTACTGGTTTGATGTGTTGGACTCCAACAATGATTTGATATTAAGTGAAGCAGAGCTCACAACAAATTTCAATTCTATCATTAAGGATTCTTTAAGTACTCCTACGAATGAGATTGCAAGATCTTCTTATGGGGTATTAACTACTGAAAATAGAAGAATCTGGGCTAAAATCAGAAATTCTAATTCTATTAGAAAAAACCCAGTGAATAGTGACATCTTGTCTATTATAGACTCTTCCTTATTTGTTGTTTGTCTCGATGATGTAAAATTAGATAACTTATCAGATTTAGCAAAGAACATGCTTTGTGGTCTTACAGTGTTAGAAAATGGTGTGCAGGTTGGTACATGTACAAACAGATGGTATGATAAGTTGCAAATTATCATTACCCAAAATGCGAAGGTGGGTATCAACTTTGAACATACTGGTGTTGATGGTCACACTGTATTAAGATTTGTTAGTGACATTTACACGGATTCAATTCTTTCCTTTGCCAAATCTATTAACGCAAACACTCCTTCACTCTGGGATAATACCAGTAAGAATGATGGCTCTGGACCGAAGGAGAGCGAAATGTTAGTCAAGACCCCTCGTAAGTTGGAGTGGGATTTAACTCCAGATTTATCATTGGCCCTTAGATTTGGTGAAACACGTTTGAGTGATTTGATAAACCAAAATGAATTTAAACATCTTGAATATAAAGGTTATGGTTCTACTTTCATCAAAAAAATGAAGTATTCTCCTGATGCATTTATCCAGCTTGCATTCCAAGCAACTTATTATGCTTTGTATGGCAAAGTAGAATGTACTTATGAGCCTGCTATGACCAAACAATTTTTCCACGGGAGAACTGAGGCCGTAAGAACAGTCAGCCAAGAGTCAAACCTTTTCGTAAGAAAATTCTTTGACCCTTCAATTAGTGGAGCTGAAAAGTTATCTTATTTAGCTAAAGCATGTACTCTGCATAGCAACCAAACAAAGAAGGCAAGTATGGGTCATGGTGTTGATAGACACTTATTTGCCTTGTTCTCCATCTGGAAAAGGTATGTTGACTCCGGAGAGGAAGAGGAGATGGCTGTAGCTGCTGCTGATCCAGAGGAGCAAATTATCAACAGAGAACCAAGAACGCATAGATTATCTTCTGCAACATTATATGAGAATGAAGACAACAAATCCGATTCACATGGCTCTTCTGATCATACCATTGGCAATGATATCCCCAGTTCGAAGATTGCATTGACCAAAATCCCAGAGATCTTTGCTGATAATGGATGGGATAAGTTAAATGAGACTATTATCTCAACATCAAACTGTGGGAATCCTTCTTTGAGGTTGTTTGGTTTTGGTCCTGTTTCTGCTAATGGATTTGGACTTGCCTATATTATAAAGGATGATTCCATTTCTATTTCTGCATCTTCCAAGCATAGACAAACTGAGAGATTTTTGGTGACGTTGAATTCATATCTCAATCAGATCATGAATATGTACAAGGAAGTTTATGAGCTGACTGAGCGTCCTGAGGTTAATGGCCCTACTTTAAGGAAACCAATACCTAGGACAAACACTTCTAGTTTACTCGGGGGTTATGGATATTTCGATATGGGAGATGATGACATTAAGTCTAGGGGCCCGACACCAGAACCTCTGTTCTTGAATAGACAAAACAGTGGGTTCTCTGTCAGAGATATTGGCAAGAAACTTAGACTCTCCGAATACTGAAAGTAGTGTATATATACTTCAAGTATTGAAAAAGACCTTTATATATATTTCAATTCCGAATATCAGAGGACTGGAACTTTGATATCAATTTATTCTTATATACTTTTTGACCTATTTATTTCGTCTCATCAAATACATAACCACTATTAGCTAATAGCCATTAGATACCAAATGATGCTTGATTAAGAGCTGCTCTTAATGATGCTTTATCAGGTTTGGCGTTCTTATTGTGTTTACCTGCAGAGGGGACACTCACGACATTCAAGTCACTTTTAGAAGGGTGATAACCTTTGCTAGGGCCAGATTTCATCGATAAAACACTCCCATTTGGAGATACCAGAGAGCCATTTCCATGAGGCATCAAATATGGCTGCTGACCCATTGGCTGCCGCATCATATTATTTGCATACATAGGCTGCTGAGGAGGTGTCATCTGCCCAGGAATCATTTGTTGGGGCATCATGGGCATCATCTGCTGTTGAGGCATCATTGGCATCATCTGTTGTTGAGGCATCATGGGCATCATCTGTTGTGGAGGCATCATTTGCTGTTGGGGAGGCATCATTGGTTGTTGCTGGTGTTGATACATGGGTTGTTGCATAGGCTGCTGGTACATGGGTTGCTGGAACAGCGGCTGTTGGTACATCGGTTGCTGGTATCCCGTCGGCTGATATGCATTTCTGTCAGGCTCAGCTGCATGGGGTCTATGGCGTTCCTTAGGCCGGTGATGAACAGGCAGTCTTCGAGATTGCGGATTCGTTACTCCATCAGGAGAGGAGAAGCCTTGAGGGGCAGGATGCCTTGCGCTAGGATGATTAAGATCTGGAGGATTTTGAGGAACTGGTTTGGGAGGAATTGGATCCTTTGAACTTTTGTGATATTGGCCATGAGGTTGATGATCCACTGGCATAGGGGGTCGATTGTGATGTAGTGGTTGACTTGGCATTGTTGCTTCATTGTTCTGTGATGGTGATTTCTTTTTGGTTCGTATTTTTTCACTGTAAATAGGGTCCTTAGAAGGGGTTACTGGTGGTAGGGGTTTGTCACCTTGTGGCGGAGGACTCAAGGGCATTGGCCCATCTTTAGAGCGGAAATCCTTGGTCATACCTCTATTCTGAATATCTCTCGGATCTCCTGTTTGTTTTGAAGAGTGGGGCATCTCGAATGGTCGACTTCTCAGATGATGTTCTCTTTGTTTAGCATGAGGCACTGAAGGAACTTCTTTATTTCTTTTGAAACGAAGGTCATCACTTGAGCCTTGTGGAACACGATCAGATCCATGATAAGGCACTTCTGGCAGACCCTTCTCACGACGTGATGATTCCATACCCCCATCAACATGAGGATAGTGATTGGGATCTCTTTTGGGTGCCTTTTCAAGATTATCACGGGAGATATTCAGAGGTTCAGCAGATGACAACGCTCCTATCGCTATATTAGGTACAAGATGTCTTGGAATCTTACCACTTGGCCTTGGTGAATGTCCCTTGGTATACTCAACACCTCTAGATGTCGTTAGAGATAACGGCAGGTTAGCGCTACCAGATGATGTCTTTCTTGGGGCAGTAGGTTCAGCGTTATGTTCACTCACAAAGACTGGAGATTGACGTCCATGGACCCCCGTTTTCTGACGAGGAGATTGTTCAGGCTCAGGATAGCTTTTCTGTGGAGGTTCATCTATATGTGGCAAAGGAGCTTGAGACAAACCACGGGGATGATCAGGACCATTGAGAAATGGTGGATTTCTTGAACTATCGTCCTTTGTAGGAGGGATATGGTTGAGTTGTTGTGGGGAGGTTGGCCTCTCAGTAGAATACATACCATGATTCGGTTCAGAATATCCCAAGTTCGGCGACTTAGAATGAGAAGGAATACCAAATCGAGGCTCTTCCCTTGGAGGCTGATCAAAATAAGGATTAACTTGGTCATAATGACCAGGATTAGGAACGCCTTTATAGGGAGAAGATTCATTAGGCGCACCTGAATCATGATGTTGTTTCCACTGCTCTGGGGGTTCCTGATAGGGTTGTTCAGAAGGGATCGGGAGTTTTGGACTGGCATCCTCAACATTCTTCTTCTTCTTCTTTTTCTTTTTGGCTTTGGGAGAAGATGGAGGAGAGTAAGGTCCGGCAAAGTTATTATCAAATATAGGGCTCCCTGGAAAGGGAAATCCTGGAGGTGGGACACCAGGGGGAGCAGCACCAGGGGGGACAGTACCAGGAGGAAGCGTCATGTCTGCAGGGAAACCTGGAGGAGGTCCAGGAGGAAGGACTGGAGGTATGAACCCATAAGGATTCGAGGGATCAAACATCGGATTTGCAGGACCCATATTTGTCTTCAGCTTCCTTTTATCCTTCTTCTTCTTTTTCTTTCCCTTCTTAGGAAGCGAGGGACTACCCAGAGGTGATCCATCAGGTGATTCAGCTCCCGACAATTCTGAAGAGAATACTTCTGAGCCATTGTAAGGTGAAAGACTTCCATCTGCCCGTAAGGGTGGTTGCAAAATTTCCTTTGCCAGCATAGGATCCGAAGCACCACCAGAGTGTGGGTTACTCTCTATTGGTCCATAGCCGTAGTTTGCTTCCTTTCGTTGACCCTTTGGACTGGCGCTGACTGGAGGCTCATTCATAGGTCTTGATATTGGTGTTCTATAGCCAGATTGAGGACTAGTGGACCCCAAATGCTTCTCTTTTACGTAAGGAGATCTGTTTTCTGGAGTCATGAATTTTTGCAGGGAATAAGAGGTTAACAGCTTAGTTGGGGAGTCCAGTCTAGTTAAGTCATCGATATCTGGGGTCAAGCCTCTTATTTCTTGTTCTCTTGAGATATTATTTGACTCTGAGGAAGCAACCTTATTCGACGGAAGCGGAGAAGTGTGCCCAATAGTTGGTACTTCTGAATACTTCAGTGATGCATGCGTAGACATTGCTTGAGCATTTAGAGTTGGAACATCAGATGTGTACCTCAGAGATGACTGAGTAGCAGGTTCATGGGAGGGTACAGTTGGAACATCAGACGTATACCTCAGAGACGACTGGGTGGGTGGAGGAAATTCTTGCGCAAGAGGAGTTGTCACACTATCTGAATACTTCAGTGAAGTATGGGTAGAGAACCCTTGATACATTTCAGGTGACCTCGGGGAGAAGTCAGTACCTGTATCATCAGAGGGGAAATGAGAATAAGGATCAATGACAGATATTGGACTTCCTGTGCCTGGAGACCCAGGATCATTTACTTTAACTGGGGAAAGATCAGGCACAAATTGTTTCTGGAGGACGTTCTCCTGGGGCTTTGGTGGCTGATATCCTGGACGTTGTGTATCCAATGGAGGAGGGGCGCGGCGATGTGACGAGGCCTTAGAAGGTTTTCTTCCTCCTAAGTTGGATAACGTGGCCTTGTCATTGAATTCACTCGATAGATCAGCGTCATTTAGCTTATTAGACGCATCCAAATAGTTTTTGTACTCATCGAATTCTCCATCATTAACCATGCTGGGGAAGACATAGTCATCATCTTCTTCATCGATGAATCCAATATCTAATTTATGATCGTTTTCATCAAAATTCATCCTGGGAAGAATGTCGACATCTTTTTCAGGGATAGGAGGTGGAGGAAGTGAAGTGCCCTTATCTGTTCTACTTTTGCTAGACGCGTTTCTATCAATTTGTGGGCTACCCTTCTGACTAATAGAAGGAATCACAGTATTATGCAATCTGAATCTTTTTAAATAAGCTTCAACTCCTAGAGTCTCCTCTGTTACAACCAACCATTTTTGAAAGCCTTTGAGCCCCGCCTCAAGAACCAATGACCGTCCAAATAAATTTTTTATCTCTGATATTTGGTCAGACGCTAATGAAGAAAGCCAAGTCCAAATGTAATAATCTTGTAACGTGACATCCACAATCTCAATTTCTGAATACAATGGAATATTTGGATCAGTATCAGTTTGGTCTTTGGACCACCCTGGATACAAGTCAAAATCTGAATCCACGGGGTCTGCTGTCAATCTATTTAATATCCGTCTCGATTCGTCAGTGAAAGTCTCGACAATGTCTCTAGTTGAATCCTTTTGAAAGATATTTTTCAAAATCGTGTAATTTTCAATGGAAGTGAATGAGTCCTTCTTATCAAACGATAGACTATGTCTGATTTTACTAAGAAGTTCATAAGCATTCGATGAAGCCTTAGTAGATTTAACCAACACACAGGGGATGGTTATCATGGATTTAAAAGAGTCATTGTCATCTGCAGGTGGATATGAGTTTGCAATCAAGAGAGATTGAAGGGTCTTTGGTAATTTCAATGTTTCCTTTTCATCTTCCGGTAATACTGCTCTTAAGAATGCCAATAATAAATGAAATAAGGCATGAGATGAAGATTTCCATGTATCTAGGCCGGTTAAAAAATTGTATTCATGAGAAACTGTAGCATCATAAAATGCACTTGAATTGATTCTTTTTGATTCATTGAAAGCCCACAAGCTCGCCATCTTTGCAACTTTCCTACCACTCAAATAGTTCGAATGAGTATGAGATGAGACACTGATTAACAAATCCAAAAAATCATATACAATAGAAGCATGTGCGGGGGAAGATAAACATTTAGGCATAATACTTAAGAAAGCCGATTTGGGGTAACCAGCTTCTCTTTCTCTACGTCTAAACTCCAAATAAACATCCCACCCAATGATCTCCTTACCAGGTAATCGACACCATAAGTATTTTAGACCACAAATCAAAGTAAATTCGTCGAAATTTTCCAAAATATTCTTGACGTAACTTTCGTTGGCTGTGCTGATGAGTTCGCCATTAGGAAAAATTGTCAGTAAAAAATGATCCAATTTTTGGTCATCTACCTTAGAACGAAATGGAAGAAATATGTGTGGAGTCTTTGTTCCTCTTTGTTTCAATTCTCCAGTTATTAAATGCAATATTGTTTTCAATCGTTTACGTGTAAGCTGATCTGGGTGAATCCCAGATACAGGCTGCTCACGATAGCGACTCTTGGGCAAGGAAGGTAATTCGAGATCTTTACTTCGACTCGCGTGCCCCATTCGTCTTTGTATTGTACATGTAATCCACTCTGTTGGGTTCTAGTTCTTAAACTGTTTTTCTATAAATAATTGTGCAGATTTGTTAGTTTTAATGCTTAGTTCGCGTTTTTTTGTTTGTTTTTGAGAACTAACGATCTCGAAAATGAATGAGTGAAGAGAGGACCATTTTACTATCCCTGTCTAAACCTAATTTATTAATACATACATGGATAAATATATCCGAAATCCTATAGCAATAAATTGCTTTTCGAGATTCTCTATAATACCTCTACATAACAAAATTCATCCATTTCAATGACGACCCGGTATCGTTTGATTAACTGCTTGATTCAAAGGTTGCACATAAGTTGCATCCCTAGGAGGTAGAACGGCATTTGCACTCGAAAACGACTGCGGAGACACTCCGATACCAGCATGAGACCCAGGCATATTTCGTACCTCCAGAGAATTACTATGCTCACTTTCATTTGTACTGGCTACACTTTGGTTACTATTATAACCCGGAACAGTCTCAGAAGAGATGTTTCTTCCTATGCCAGATCGTACCTCATTTATATTATCGCGCTCTCTAGGTTGTACTCCAGTCTGCATACCCGCAGACATTTGATTGGTGATGGGATATGATTCCTGAGAGTCATGCAAGGTAGTAGGGATTGTACTGGGCATTGATGAGATGTTTGTATGTGACTTTGAGGTCACCTGAGTGACAAAATTGGACTGATAAAGAATGTTATTCAATTGGTCATATCCACCAACTGATTGGGCAAGTATGGGACACTCTTTATGTCCCACAATTACTCCTTTCAACGTAACCAATTGATCTCGTAATTGACTAACCTGAGCAGAAAGCTCTCTATAACCAGAAGAGTAAAAAGCTAATTCTTCCTCCATCCTTTGTACCAATTGCTTCTTTCTTTGACGACATTTTGAAGCCGCCACTCTGTTTCTCTCCAAAAAATTCTTACGTTTCTCTTCTTCTGGGGAATCCTTATTTTCCTTCTTAGTTTTCACTGTTTTCACATCGACCTTTTCCGTTTTAGGGCCCTTTTGTTTCTTAGACGAACTTTCTAAGGGGTCTTTCTTTCTCTTTCTAGAGGAATCACTGTCGTTGACCTTTTTATCATCATTCTCTACTTCTCCAGTTACAGGCGCTGGAGCCTCTGCCTTGGGGCTTGGCTTGATAACATCGACATTAGTCGACCCTGCCAGTGGTATAGTGGCCTCGCCAGGAGAAGCTCTTTGAGGGAAAGTAGTAGACCCAGATGCAGAGGCATTAGCAGGATTTGAAAGGGGACTGGTTCCAACATTAGACTCAGATGAACTTCTTGTAACAGCCGAGCCCGATGATAAAATCGATGGCATATGCGGTACCGATGAACCAGAGTTAGCTGATGTTTGTGTTTGAGCTGCAGGATGACTTTGCGATGAAGAGTTGAGTTTTGAAGTTTGAGGGTCGGTGGTATTGCTAAATGCACTCTGATCATTAGCATTTATAAAATTGTTAAGTCCAGGAACACCAGTATTATTGAAATAGCCACCAGGTGTGGGGGCTCCAGGGAATGCTCCCGGAAGATTGATCCCACCTGGAGTTAAACCGGAACGGAGATTTGATTCATTGGGGGTTAGTCCTGTTTTCTTTAATGTATTGACAAAATGAGCAAAGCTATTAGAGGAGTTACTAGCATGATGGGCTTGTAAAGTATTTGGGAAAGGTTGACTTCCAGTTGGGGGTGGTCCATCAGCGGAGTTGTTCGGGTAATTTGAAGCATTGATTAAGCTATTCCACAATGAGAACCCTGGAGTTTCTGGGTTTCCAGGCGCCGCTCCAGGTGATAACCCTAGCATTGGCAACTTTCTTCCTCCCGGTGTGATAATGGTTGGAGTCAATGTGGGTAACTTTGTCGATGAATGAGTCCCAGCGGGGAGATTAGGCATTTGTAATACACCTGAGTCAGACGTGCCATTTTCGGTGCTAGCATTCTCTGGCTTCCCCGTTGAAACAGTTGTCCCATTATTATCCTTATACGCAAAGGACTTTTCAAATGGATTTGGCTCCAAATCAAAAGTATTTTTCTTCTTAGTTAGTGAGTTAGTAAATGTTCAGATTGATAATATCGAGTGACGTAATAACGCTGTAATAGTGAATAAGGGGGATGTTATGGACAATATTGTCAATGCCTTTGTTCCATCACTTGTCTTTATACTTACATTTTCAGTCATAGCGACCCTTATAATTCAACTTGAGAGCTCTAAACAATCCAAACCGAAGCAAGATCCCAATGTATCCCTTTATCCAATGCTTACTTAGGGCGCATTTGGTAGTTTACGAAAAAAAAAAAAGAACAAAAATGTCTACGGCAGTGTCCTGCACACATCAGATCAGAATTGAACATGGTGACGATATTAATAACATCCAAACTGGCTAGTAACTTGAACCCATGTATCATAAAAAAGGTAAATGAATACCATGAAAGTTACTGCTATGGATGATAGCTCGGTTAAACTTCTACAAAACTGATCACTAAAAGTCTATTTCTTGAGTTATGGACACAAAACTAAGTTAAGATCTTCTCCCCTATGCAAGATGAGCGTTACCACACAAAAAACCATGTGACCGAGAACAATGTACAACAGCACGCAAGAACTCGTACTTTGGGAACACATCGTAAGCCTGTATACGAATATATATGACAAAGAAACACCTATTCAAGAAACAATATCTTTCAAATATTGGTCCAATTTTTCCTTATCATACGAATCTTCCATTATTTTCGGGTTCTTGTTTGCTTCTTCTTGGACTTCCTTTTCCAATGGTTTGTCTGCAGGAGCAGCCTCAGGGATCTTATTCTTATTAATATCGTTTGTAACTTCTGGCATTTTAGGTTTCTTATTCGGATCAATCTTTCTTCTCCATCCTGTTGCCAAGTTATTGGTCAAGGCAAATGTAGGAAATGGATGGGCTTCAGTGTTGAAAACAACTTTATCCAATGGTAGCTTGTTTTCGTCATCAAATAAAAGATATAAGTATTTCAACGTTTCAGCAAACCAGAATGATTCCATATTATCTCTCTTTGGAGCAGGAACTACTGTCACATCATTTAACGAAGTATAAGCCACATCACCTTGTTCACTTATAACTTTTGAGTGTTTGACAAAACTCTTGAAAATTTCGTAACCATATTCTCTGTACTTGACATCTCCAGTGAGTCTATATAAGTAGAAAAGTGATTCAACAGTCTCTGGTCTCTGTAAGTTATGTGTATCTAGCCTCTTGATACCGAAATCATGATCCTTATCTTTATTTTCATTAAAGACGGCTATTTCTGGTGCCAAACCTGTAGCCGTGTCGTGATACATTCTGTAACAAGTATAAGTTAACTCTTCCCCAATCTTGAATTGAGATTCTTTTTCTTGAGTCCAAGTATCAAGTTGTTTTGCTTCGGCATATGTTAACCCATCGGTGGCACCCAATGCAAGTAACCCACCATAAAAGCATACTAAATGGTCCATTTTAGAGGAAAAGGGACCATCTATGCCTCTTTGTAATTCGCCAATGAAAGTGAGTCCACTAGGATATGACTTTCTGAGCAAATGCTTTCTAACTCCTGCCACACTCTCTTGATACATGTCACCATAGATTGGCTCTTGCTTTTGAGTTTGTAAATATTGTTTCAAAAGATATTCATAATAAGAATCTCCTCTTGATCCTAAACTAATAAGACGTCCTTGGAATTTACCCGAAGTAGGATTAATATAGATGGGTACCAAACCATCCTGTGGCTTATTACCATCTATGACTTCCATAGCTCTTTCAGCATGCTCCCAGAATATCTTTTCACCAGTTAAGTGAGACAAATACTTGAGTTCCAACTGTAACGTAGCCACTTCCGATGTGGAAGAGGCACCATTATCAATATGATTTTCAAGACCTATTCTCTTTAATAAATTCACCGAAGAATATGGAAGACCAGAAGGAGAATTGAATCCGCCGATTAATTGTTGAGCTAACGCAGTTGCCTTATCCAAATATATATCTTCGTTACTCAAGTGGAAAGCTGAAAGTAATCCTCCCAACATTCTAATGGTGGTTTCAAAGACATTGACGTTATAATCGAATTCATAATCCAATTCGTTGATCACCCAATCCTTAGCACTAGCGATTTCCTCCTTTGCATCCATAAGCATTAAAGTGTCTAAGGAATCAACAATGATCCACCCAAGGGGCTTTTGTCCCATATTTTCACCATATTGTTTAATGGGGTGGAATTCGTCCTTACCCCAACCATACTTTCTATATGTTTGCCATGATTCCAAAAACACGTCTTTCACCTCTTGTTGTCTCAGCTTCCAATCACCTTGAGCACCTATTGAAGTGGTTGTCTTGAAGTAACTTGAATAATTATAAAAAAAATATACTAGAAGCGAAGCAATAAAGAATCTTAAGACGGCCATTAGCTTACGAGGTTTGGCCTTACCCTTTGGTTTATCTTTATATAAGGGTAATTGATTCTTGTCACTGCCGCTATTTGGCCTGACTTTCCAAAGACTTGTTTTACCGAATGATGCTTTATTGAAGCTCATCACAGATCATATACAAATCACTGGGTCTGATGACACGGTTTGTTTTGAATATATTAGTTCACGCATTTTTTTTCTCACCACACCGCGCAATCTGGAGACAAGAAAAGCGTAACGCATACAGAATCTAGAAGTGTAGACGACAAGAAGAGAAATCAATGAGGAATATTTAGTATTTTGTACCCTACCTTATTATAAGTCGCCATCGGAAATAGGGTGCCAATCAATTTCCGCACCGAATCGGAACTACGTTCTTATCACATGTATCGACAAGACAGCTCTCTGATGCCATTTAAGAAGATGGTAAGGAGGTCTTCCTATAATTGGTAAGATCTGCAAATGCTATACCGCTTCTCGAACGAAAGAAATGAGCTTGTGTATGGCCCTTCGTACAACCCCAAATTTGTCAGCCTTTTCTTTTGAGAGACGTGGATACGTCAAAAAAAAAAAAAAAAGTGTCTTCTATGCATCAATCACGAGCTTTACATCATAGAGGGGTGGTAATGATTTAGATTTGTCTGAGATTTATGAGTACACTTTTTTAACTTTTACCGTATGAATTTCAGCTACGAACCACCTTATCGAGATTACCAGTCATCGCTGGAATCTACTCCGAAGACTAGTGATTATAATGGGTTACCTAAGCTTGGGAATGTCAAAGATGGCTTTAAGCATGATGGTGTCACCGGAAATAAGGCCAAGTTCACAAGAAGACCAGTGGCATGCAAAAGTTGTCATTCCTTAAAAGTCAAATGTATTCCAGTTGATGAAAATAACCCAGCTGGGCCCTGTGTCAGATGCATAAAGTCTAAACGGAAATGTGAGATTGATCTCAATCATGCGAGAACTAGAAGAAGGAAAAAAGATATTGATTTGTCCCCTTCAGGTACTTCCCTCGAGGAAAGCAGAATAGTTGCGGAGTTACGTAGTGAAAATGATTCCTTGAAAAAGCAATTACAACAAATGAATTTAAAGATGTCTGATGGCCTGAAAACTAATGTCGCCAAAAATGAAGAGTATATTGATAATTCAGTTTTGCAGAGAGAAATGGGAATTCTCTCTGAGGGTGAGTCTCTAAAGGTAGCCCAAATGGCAAATACGCTAAAGGATTTAGCTCAAAAGAGACGTGACTGTATGAATATGGCTCAAAATCCTGACTTGATAGCTATGGGCATTCTCACTGAAGATCAGGCCACAATGATGGTAAATAAATATAGGAAAATGATCTCTAGTAATTATCCAGTTGTTGAGATTCCAGAAAACATTTCGGTGGCCGAGATGAGGCAAAAACAGCCTTTTCTACTCAACGCCATCATCGCAGTAACAAGCTCGGTGCAAACAACTGTAGACGATATAGGGCTGGCGTTGCAGATAAATTCCGAAGCTGTGAAAAGCATTATCACCGAAGTGTTGATTATGGGGACAAAATCGGAAGAACTACTCAAAAGTCTCATAATTTTAACCTTGTGGTATAGTTTACCCGATTTATTTAAACACCGGCATTATCATTTGTTGAATACAGTATCTGTGTGCTTGTTATATGATTTGGGGATAATGTCAATATCACAGCAAAGTCCTGAAAGAGTTTGGAGCGGGGATCTGGAATACCCCCTCTTGTCTGAAGAGCACCAAAAAATAGTAGTGGTGCTGTACTTCACCTCGGTGAGCATGGGTATCATATTGAAAAGAAGCTCACTTATTTCTTGGAGTTCTTACGTTGAACGTTGTTGCTCTAATTTGGCCGCAAGTAAAAATAAAAAATTAAGAGATGTTGCTTTACTTGCCTACCTAGCTTATCATATGGAGAGAATTCATAGAACAATTCATAGTCAAGAAGCAAGGCCAAGTTCTGCCATGACAAAGTTCATGAAAAAAGTGTTGCAGAAAGATTTACTGGATTTAAAGACAAAAGTAAGTCCTGATGATCATTCATTTCTTTCACTGTATTACTCGATGGAAGCTTATTTACATGAGCCAGTTTCTATCAATTTTGCTGATGGTCCATTTTTCTCTGATGAGGATTTGATATCGTTTTCCAAATGTTCCATGGCGTCATTAAACTCTATTAATGAGTTCAACTTGATGAGTCCAGATCAACTAGCGGGCATGCCAGTCATGTACTTAACAAGAGCTATCTATGTGAGTGGTATGTTGTTACGTTTAAGATATATTTTGTTATCTGTCCCATATGTTAATAAGGAGTTGATTCCCAAGAAAGTGATGCAATCACTCAAAAAGTTTTCATGCTTAGTTAAAGAAGCTTCAGAAAGTTTTCCCTTGAACTACTATTTGAAAAAAGTGAGATTAGTGTTCCACTTATTTACTCAAACATATGTGTCACAAGTGCAAGAGTTTATCAGGAAAAATGGTGATTCACCAACTTTTAGACCCAATTTCAATTTTTCTGAAGTAGACAAGTTAAGAGAAGTAATGAACAGTGTTAAAGATGATGTTAAGGATGACCTCAAAGATCATAGTGTATCAGTTTCCAGTGACATTTCCACAATACCAAGCAACAATAATGGTAACTACTCAGAAATCAATAACAATCGAACAACAAATGATCCATTGAGCATTTCAAATATGATCAGCGGCTCTATCAATCAAGTGCCAGGAGTCTTTCCGAATAGTACTAATAATACTAATAACAATCCTTATATGGAAGACGGCAGCATTTCTGGGAAGGCTAACCGGGTTCCTGGATCAAATAATGGCATAGACTCATCGAATCTTCTATCCAACGATGAATTTTGGACCAACTTTTTGAATGCTGAAAGTGATAAAATAGACCTCGACTCTATCTGGGATAGACCTATTACTGACGAAACTTATTTCATGAACATTTGACCTCACTCGAGTGCAAATTTATGTTGTGTATTTATTATATGATAACAGAGCGTTATCGATTGTTCATTTAACGATACTATGTGTAGTCTATTTTTTTCAAGGCTTTGTGTACATCAACATTTTGTAGGTTCTTTATTGACAATGTCTTTAGAAGAGGAAGATGTCGAGGATAGGGTTACAACCTCTTTCACCATAGTTGATATACTACGTATAGTTGGAGGGTTGTTGTTCTTCAATGCGATTTTATCGTGGTGGTTCACTTCGACTGGCACTTGGGGTTACAAAGGAAAATGGATCGATCCGAGATATATTCAATTCAGGGCGTTGCAACATAGTCCCCTAGAGTTCACATTAGACCAATTGGCGTTTTATGATGGCTCTGATCCTAAGTTGCCTATCTACTTGGCCATTAACGGATCAGTATTCGATGTGACAAGCGGCAGTCATGTGTATGCAAAAGATAGTGGAGGTATATATTCAAAGTTTTCAGGAAAAGATTGTGCTAGAGTGTTCGTTACTGGGTGTTTGGGAAAGCCTGATGAATTCACTTATGACTTAAGGGGGCTAGATTCAGAAGATATAGAAAGGAGCATCACCCAGTGGCATGGTTTTTTCAAAAATCATAAGAAATATTGGTATGTTGGTACCGTGAAGCATGAACCTCTTGAGGGAGAGCCTCCAGCTCCTTGTGAACATATCAGACCTCCAATATAAGGGTTACATATAAAAAGTTTCAAGGTAGAAATAAGTTTAATACAAATGATGACGATTATCTAACCTATTAACAATTACTCTCTTTCTGCTGCTGCAGTGAGTGCTTTTTTCAATACTTCTAATAATTCATTTTCATACTCTAGCCCCACGCTGATTCTAACGAGGTTCCTATCAATATCCCACTTAGCTATTTCATCTAGCTCTTGATAGTGAGCAAGGATTGCGTATGGACATGCTAAAGTAAAATTTGTCCCCAAAGAAGGGCCCTTGTGCAAATTGACAGTGTTGAAAAACACAACTGCATCCTGTGGCTCCTTGAATAAAAAGGATATTAAGCCACCATATCCACCATTTTCTGTCTTTAATTCATCGTAATATTTTTTAGATTCACTGAGAGATGGATAGTAAACCTTATCTATCAATGGTGATTTTACAAGCAAATCAACAACCGATGAAGTGGTCTGGTTTATACGTTCTGATCTTTTAGCAAAGTCTCTCGAGTTTCTTTCCAAATGTAATGCATCTAATCCCCACAACATTTCTTCAAACTCTTCGTTGAAATAAGCTTTTAGTTTTTCATAAAACATTGATTTAGGATTTAAAACCAAGGATCCTGCCATGACATTCGAATCACCAGAAAATACCTTTGTAAGTGATGAAACAACAATATCTGCATAGGGCAATGTATGAACATTAAGAAAGTTCCCAATTGTCTCGTCAACGACCACAGCAAATTGATACTTTTCAGATAACTGTTTGATTCTTTTCAAATTGGGAGTTTTGAGAAGAGGGTTGGATGGGAATTCACAGAACAATGCCATGATATCATATTCTCCATTCTTCAATTTCTGCTCCAATTCATCTAAAGAAGCATCGTCTCCAAGTCCCAAGAAATAAACCCCAGGTCCAAACTTCTTTAAAATGTTTAAAGTATCCACATAAGGAAACCCGAAACAAACAGACTTTTTTGGAGGTAAGACATTCAAAAGGGCGTGATGAGAATGGAAAATAGAGGCCATACCAGTAGGATATAAATATACATCTGATGGATCCAAGCAAATACTTCTTTCTGTTGTTTTCTCACCACTATCTTCTATATGACCACTAATTCTTCTCTTCAATGCTTCCTTTGCTCTATCTGCAAATTTCAAATCTAGCACTCTGCCAAATTTTTGATCAAGATAAGTATCAGACTCTAATACCTGGTCACCTTTTGAAAAAGTGTTTGACGATCTAAATGAGGCAGAGATAGATGGTGATCTTTGTTGAATACTGTGTGCTTGGAACTCTTGTTTCAAGTTAGAACGTGCCAAAAATTTAGAAGATAAATCGGCATTCTCATTTTTGTTCTTTATGAAAAGTTCTCTGAGACAGTATTCACCTAATCTAGAACTTATACCTTCACCTGAATGTTGCCAGTAATTTTTTGCCAATGGCTGTAATTCCGAAGAATAGAAACATATGCCTATTTGTGATTCAATCACATAAGATTTTTCATCTTCTGTTTGAGGTGGAGGTGTTGTGAGTTGAAGAATTCTGATGGTGCCCGTACCCTTTTCACTTTTGGACTTGATAAACTCTCTGCACCTTTTTGCTGCCTTATAAGACGGGAAAACCATACAGTTTTCTCCTTCTCTACCATACTTATCCAATAGATATTTGCTTAGTTCTTGAATAACTCCGTGGATGAAAAACCGAGGGTAACCACTTTTCATTTGACTAGAAACCCATTCTTGACCTTCCTCGTACCCTACTGTAGCTTCCCACGTTGGCAATGTCACAGACACAGCATGGGAGGTGTTTAAAGGAATAGGATCCCCGACCTTTTGTGAGGGCATCGTTTCACCTTTTATATGTTGTAGACGTTGATCTCATTATCTTGACTTGTGAGTCAGTATTTTTGGTCGGTAGAAGCAGCGCACGTGAGAAGTTGCACCCTGTCCCCACTATGCACGATAAAAGTTTTATAGGTATTCATTCTTGTGAATTCGATAATACATTAATATACATTCGCTTGTTGCTATATTATAGTAAATTGATGCAGTAAATAGATTCGAATATGTTTAGCAACTTAGACTATTGAAGAAAAAGATTTTAGTATTTCTTGAATCAAGATTGTAAAAAACTGATTATTTCTTCAATGCATAACTAATGGTATTTGACCAACCGGTCAAGATTTAATACAATTTGCAGATCCATCTTTTAAGCGTTCGATTTGAGAAACATCGAGGGGCTTTGAAGTTCCATTTGACAATTGTTCAACATTTTTAGAACTTTCAACCGGAGCTGGAGGTGCTGCAGCCTTACGATTGTGTTGCATATGTGATTGGACCAAATGACCTGCAGCCAAAGCCGAACAAAGCGAAAGCTCTGCTGCAAGAACTGAAGATGCAACTATTTTAGCCAACTGTCTGGCATTTTCACCAGGATGAGTTGGATTAGGTCCACGAACCCCCAAAAGATCCAACATAGCGGACTGGGGCTCCAAAATCGTACCACCGCCAATAGTACCAACTTCGATAGATGGCATTGACACAGAGATTTGCAAGTCACCCCCAACATTCTTCATTAAAGTGATACAATTGGATGATTCAACATTTTGTGCCGGATCTTGACCACATGCTAAGAAGACAGCCGTCACTAAGTTGGCGGCATGTGCATTGAAACCTCCAATAGATCCCGCCATAGCAGAACCCACAAGATTCTTACTGATATTCAACTCAACCAAGGCATCAACATCAGACTTAAGTACTTTTTGCACAACATGCTTAGGAATTCTTGCCTCAGCAACAACGGATTTACCTCTACCTTCAATCCAATTAATGGCAGCAGGTTTCTTATCTATACAGTAGTTTCCAGATACGGCGATTACCTCCATATCATCAAAACCACATTCTTCAATCATGTGCTTAAGTGAATATTCAACACCCTTTGATATCATATTCATACCCATGGCGTCTCCTGTAGTGGTCTTAAAACGAATATATAATTGTGTTCCAGCCAAAGCCGTTTGAACATGCTGCAAACGGGCAAATCTAGAAGTAGAATTGAAAGCCTTTTTGATTATTTTTTGACCTTCCTCAGAATCTAACCATAACTTAGCAGCACCAGCTCTCACTAATGATGGAAATGTGACAACAGGACCTCTGGTCATTCCATCTTGTGTTAAAACAGTTTGAACACCGCCCCCCGCATTAATGGCTTTACATCCACGCATTGTAGAGGCCACCAAGCATCCCTCAGTAGTAGCCATTGGGATATGATATGGCTTACCATCAATAATAACTGGACCAGCAACACCAACAGGGATTGGCATATATCCGATAACATTTTCACAACATGCTCCAAAAACTCTATCATAATCATAGTGTTCATATGGCAAGCGGTCAGACTCCAAAACGGGGGCGTTGGCAAGCTTAGCAATAGCCTTACGACGAACAAGAACTGCTCTTGTGTTATCACCAAGTTGTTTCTCCAATGCATACAATGGCAAGTTACCTGATGAGACCAAAGTTGACACTTCGTTGTCATTTAATTCCCTGATTCTTCCTTCTTTCATATATCTAACCAATTCATTTATTGGCATCATTGAAGTCGGTGCTCTGATTTCCAAACCACCCTCACTGCTAGTATCGCTGTCGCCAAGTGTTGCAGAATCCCTATCTGTGGCAGAAGATGTTGGGGTGACTTCGTTATCTTTACCTGATGAAACAATTGAGCCTTCTCTGGGTCTTGGGAACCCCTTTTCAAACAATCTTTTGGTGGCAGAAACGTGATTTCTAGTAGCGTTCAAGAAATATGCGTTAATGGAAATTGAAAGAGTGAAAGCAAATAGTAAGCATTTAGAAATTAAGCTATCTCTAATAGCGAGATTCACTTTACCCAACACCGTGAGCACCAAATCTTCTATTTGAAATAAAGGGCCCAAAGGCAAATACACTTTTGTTTTTGCAATGTTAGCAATTGTCCCTGTTTTACCAACTGGAATATGTTTTGCAGCTGTTTTAGAGAGGTTTAATGGGATGGTAAGGAATTTCACTGGATCATCGACATCTTCATTGTATAACCATGAGCTACTCAAAAAGAATGTATGGAATCCAACAAAACCCGCTATCATCACAACTTTAAATGACAAGAGAGAGTTACTTTGAATTACCTTCTCATTAGGATGCTCCATCTGGGCAGATTGATCAGCGATAGTTCTTGCGGCCACAGCTGAAATTCCTTCTTCTTCTAATTGATTTTTCAAGTTTTCATTCATTCGAGCTCTGTTTATCTCAACTTTTAATGCCAAAATAGCAGCATAAAATGTGTACACCAACAATAAATCATAACCCAAGATGAATGAGCTTAGGATACAAAAGTTCCTTAATCCTTCCAAATGACTAGCATAAAATGCACAAGATACCAAGGCACCAATGACGACGACATGATCTCTCAATAAACTGAGAGAAATGGCCGTAAACGCGTTTGCCACAATCTTTGTTGCTTCAGTCGAAGACACAGAAGCCTTCATAACCAATGAAGAAACCGACACTTTGTGCTTAAACCCAATAATGGCAACGAGGAAAGGGATACCTTCTGTGATGCTCATCAATGAAACTTTAGTATCCAAATACTTTGTAGTAACAAGGGCGAAAAGGAAGGCAAAAGTGGACGATGTCAATGTGGAAAAGGCTAACCAAAAGTTAGACCCAATTTTTTCCATATCGAAAAAAACTTTAATAAGCGTATACCACATAGCAATATACGCGAAACCTATCAAACCAATGTCAAAACTTTCGGCGTTTTGAATTGCCAGTTTAAACTTAAGGGTAGCGGATCTAGCGTACTCATAGTAACTACCGAGTTTCCCATATTCAACAAGTCTCCAAGTGGTGTCTTGATTAACAATCTTACTGTAATCATCGAGCTTATCTGACTCTTTGATCAATATACGCTCATTTTCGTGTAAGCCTTGGAATGAGTCTTCAACCTCTGGTACTTGAGCGTTATGAATTTTTCTAAACCTCATGGGTACAACAGTGACTTGATTTGCATTAGGATACATTGAAACATCTTCAATTCTTTCCCAACTGCCGTAATCTGATGTCCCTGGTGGGTGATAAAAATGAACGTAAGAATCGAGTTTATCGACACCTCGAGGAACATACTCATCAACCACTGATAAATATGCCACAGAGGCCAACAATGAAACGGCAATAATCACATGTATGGGCTTCTGAGCCGACAACCTTGCAATAGCCAGGAGTGTTCGAGTAATGGAACAGACCATTTTATGGAGCGGTTGATAAGTGCAGTAAAATACGTTGGCAAAACTTATTCCTGTTGTGAATAACAAGAAAAACCTTCAATTTATATAGTATTCACTATCTTACCACCACCTCTCTTATACTGGCCCAACCTAAAGCAAAGGGTAGCTATACTTTGTCTTCAAATTAAAAGATAGAGATCTTTCCAAGATCTTTAACGAGAGTGCTGCCTAATGTAAGCTAAACGACGAATTCCAAAAAAGAAAAGCGGTTGCCATTTGTGGGCACGCGAAAATTTAGAAAAAGGAAAGCTTATTAACACTTTAATAATACTCATGTCATCATTAGCTATTTTGAATATAACATTGTTTGGCCAAATTTACCACTCTACACTCTATTGGCTAGTGAGATCCTTACTCGGGAAGTGTTTCCTGGTGGACTTTATCAATTTTGTACCTAAATGGTACTTTTAATAGCTTGAAATCTAAACGACGCGTAATAGAATTTTTTTGGTCCCGATGACCTCAAAACGTACAGCCCTATATTTTAAACCCAAAACGTAGATTTGCATGAACAAGTATAAATGTGCTCTACATAATATCCGTCAAAGTTCATATTAAGTTTTGATTAACTATGTAAATAACCCATGGTTCAAATATTCTAAAGAAATTGAGCAAACCTTGATGACTATGCTTATTTCAAGGAAACCAACTTAATATCGAAAGTCAACTCAGAGTTAGCTGGGATACCTGGCAATGCTTGAGATCCGTAACCCATCTTTGCTGGAATTATAACACGTCTTTCGCCACCAACGGCCATACCTGCAACACCCAAATCAAAACCTTTTATACATTCACCTTTTCCTAAACCGAAAACAAATGGCTTACCGTTAGTGTTCTTATCGAAAACTTTACCATTCTTTAATTTACCGATGTATCTGATACCAACTTTGTTACCAGACTTGGCCGAGGCACCTTTACCCACCTTTCTATCTTCAGTGACGACACCACCTAACAAAGTCTTGGTTGGGAATTTGGCTTCATTCTTTTCTTCACCCTTTGACTTTTCTTCTTTCTTGTCTTCTTTCTTTTGCTTGTTGTTCTTTTCCTTTTTGTCATTCTTTTTATCGACAAGAGTTGAACCAGTAGGACCACTCTCTAATTCCTCGGTGAATTGAACAGATTTCTTGTCATCCTTTTTGCTCTTTTTGTTCTTCTTTGGTTCTTCATCAGCAGCTCTTTTCTTGGCGTTCTTTTCATCTTCTTCGACCATCTCTTCGATTCTGTTTTCAACGTCAGAAGCATCTTCTAAATCATCCAAGTCGTATTCTTGCTCATCGATGACTTCATCCTCATCTGGAGTCAAGTTGTCCTCATCGCTGTATTCATCATCGTAGTCATCAGATTCATCGTCTGCTGGGTGTTCGATGTAATTACCAGTCAAGTGGATAGGGTAAGAACCAGTGACGACAAAGTACACTTCCTCATCAGGACGAATAGTGATATCAAGGGTTTGCTGATATTGAACCTTTGGTGACAAAGTACAGACAACAAACTCTGAGACCCCGTCTTCATCGTCTTCGTCATCTTCATCGTCTTCGTCATCTTCATCGTCTTCAGAATCTTCTTCGGACTCTTCGTCATCAAGTTCATCAGTCTTGGCCTTCTTGGACTTCTTCGAAGCCTTCTTCGTAGATTCATCTTCCTCTTCATCTTCCTCATCTTCCTCATCTTCCTCATCTTCCTCGTCTTCCTCATCATCTTCAGAGAAGTCATCTTCATCGTCATCAAGGAAAGGTTCAGATCTCTTCAAAAGTCTGAGAGTTGATGGCTCTTTCTTGTCATCCACAGCTTCTGGGTCAACAGCTGCTAAAGATAACCTGATGGTAACAGGAAACTCATCTTCAATAGCTGGAAGAGGGTTGAAAGGCTTCAAAGCCAAGTTGTAAGTGGAAATAGGAATTAAGTTAGCCATATTCTTTATGCAAGGAAGAATCTAAAAGAACTTTAACAGCTATTATCGTAACTTTATTGAGATGAGCTCTCAAATTTTTCATTCAGTATGTAAGAGATGCGCACGTGATTAACAAGATGAAGGTTAAACCATATTCAACACATCTAACTATAATTGAAGCAAGTGGTTCGACGTTTTGTACTGTATTAAATATACATATAAAAGTTACTACTTATGTTCATGAATGACAAACTAATTAACTATAAGTAATAATTCTAAGTTTTAGTTAATCAACTTTAGAATTTCAACAAGTGTGGTCTATCACCGTTCTTCAAAGAGAAAGAAGCAGACAAGTATTGTTTCAATAATGGGGTTCTCTTGATTTCAGCCAACAAGGAAGCATCAACGGTCTTTTGGTCAGCGACTCTTTCAGCCTTGATTTCCTTCTTAGCAGAAGCTTCATTGAAGAAGTCAGCTTCAGACTTCTTTGATCTGGAAGGCTTCTCTTCTCTGGCAAAGTATTCAACGTTAAATTTAGAAACATCAACCTTGTTGACGTCAACCTTGGTGGAAGTAGCAATGACGTAACGAGAGTTAACTCTTCTCAATGGGACACCGTTAACCTTGAATGGACCAGAGACCAACAAAGTGTTGTCTTCCAA
The DNA here is from genome assembly GCA_030574455.1 of Priceomyces fermenticarens. Lineage (NCBI taxonomy): Eukaryota > Fungi > Ascomycota > Pichiomycetes > Serinales > Debaryomycetaceae > Priceomyces > Priceomyces fermenticarens. The sequence goes on along the minus strand of JAJMEZ010000018.1, from coordinate 91,117 downwards.
GCTCTTCAAGTAGACAACTCTCTTACCTCTGAATCTACCGGCCAACAAGATCAAGACGGTACCTGGGACCAAAGAAGGACGCAACTTTTGTGGACGAACAGTCTTTCTGGTTTGCTTTGGGACTTTGGCGTCTTGAGCTGGGTACCACTTTTGTGCCTAAATATGTTAGTATTATATTAACTTGTAAAACAAAATTATCGCTACGTGATAAAGATACCAGTTGCCATATTCGTATAATTTAGAATCCAGATAGTGATTAAGTCTTTTCATTTACAAATAGCGGAGTGGTGATACCGTATGGCATCCACAATAAAAGCCACCATCGACTAATCTGATATAAATGATAGTATTAAATCAAACTCTTCGTATCATTTTAGAATAAGGGCTAATATTGTTTTATATCATGACTCATTCAGTCAAGAATAACGATGGTCGAAAAAATTTTTATGACAACTGGTTTATCTCCAACACAACACTAGCAATAACCACTTTGTTTAAGTGCTTTCAATGATGTTGTTACATACGATTTGACTCATTTTCCTTGTCTTATAATCGATGCTAAATTAGATTATACCTCCTTTAACAAAGCTTAATCAAAAGTCTTTAAGATTTTTTTTTCGCTTTGTCTTTTGCACTATGAAAATTCGAAAACTCACACCAAGTCACAAAGTCGCACAAAACTTAATTTACTACTTTGCTTACTCCGACATATAAAATTCAACCATGGGGTTTCATACCGCGCACATTCTTACACAAATTCAGCGTAGATAGAAAATCACAGTCACTATGCACGTGTTAGGCACGAGCTTTCTTTAGGTCGCCAATATTCTCTCAGGTACATTCATATTAAGAACAAGATAAGATCAAAACTTGTTTGAATTACTTCAAACAAAACGTAATAATACTACAATCTCTTATTAGGTATTTAAAATACTTTATAACTAATTCACATGATAGATAACTATCGAAATCAAATCGAACAAATAATACATGTTGATAATGTCTACTCGGTCTTTTCGACAATGTACCTGACTACAACATCCAATTCACCACCACCGATTGGAAGTCTGACATTTTCTTGATTGTCGAGAACATCTGCAAGAGGAAGAGCAGCCCTTCCAATTTCGACGTTTTTCCCGAATGTATGATGCTCTCTTACGATGAATTCAAGAGAAGAGCTAGTAGGAGCCTTGAATGGAGATGACTCATTCCACTTGAAAACACCAGAGGAGCTTGGTCTACTAGATCTGGTCTTGAAGACACCCTTTTCACTATTGTAGGCCTTTACCAAAACCTTGACCTCCAAAGATGACAGATTAAATCCAGAACCTGCAATAATGCCTACTCTACCTGGTATACCTCCAGAACCCAACTCTCCAGAAGAATATGTAGATGCATTAGCTGAACTGATCGTTCTATCATGAGTTGGAATGAAAGGACGTTGTGGTGGTGGGAGATCATTTGGATTAACATTAGGGGCAGCATGAACTTCTTCTTGCTGCTTCGATTTCATAGATCCCATGTCAAGATTTTGCTCTTTGACACCGACTCTTCCATCATCTTCCTCTTCACCATCTTCTTCAGGTTGTTCTTCGTCATCTTCTTCATCAATGTCATCATCTCTATTAGTTGTTTTACTCTTTCTTGGCGATCTACCGGTGTTACCGGTGTTAGCGGTCTTTCCACTGTAAAGAGAAGAATTTTCTGGAGAAGAAACTTCTTCTTCTACACCATCCTTATTCTTTCTCTTTCTCCTTCCAAAGCCCTTTATGAATGAAGCACCCTTTCCAACTCCATTATTAGCAGCTCCAGCTCCAGCTCCAGCCAATCCAGTTGCTGCACCACCAGCTCCAGCAATGACTTTTCCACCGGCTCCAGCCATAGCACCAAGATCAATTGGTAATCCTAATGATGATCCCAATACTGGTCTAATGTACTCTGGTCTAAAAGTAGCTCTCAATGTAACAATACCACGAGTATCCAACTTTACCTTGAATTGAATAGAATCAAATGGTTCAATGGTAGACAAGTCCAAGTTTGCCCGGCCAAGAAGTTCAGGTGGATGAGTCAAATCCCAATCATAAACTTCAAGAAGGAGAACTTGTCTAGATCTCGAAAGCATGGGGAAATCAGTAGAGTCATCCCAAATTGGATCTAATGTCTTTCTCTTCTTACTGGTCTTGAAAATTTCAACACCATCCAAGCTTATAGCTGCAAAAGGATCGGATAATCCGTTGGAGTCCACAGAATTCAAGTTCTCGGCATTCAAAATATCCAACTTCATATGTCCCACATCCAAAATAGTATCGGATGGAGCCAATTTGGAAGGAGATGGGAAAAACTCCATCTGTAACAGCACTTGGTTCCTCTCATTGATTTTGACAGGAATAGCTTGCTCATTAGATCTTTTTAAAAGTTCAATAGTGTCGAAAGACTTCTCCAAAACAATGTCCTTCTCATTATTAACTTCAACTTTCTTGGCGAGTCTAATGATCATCTTAGAGTTTGGCAAATCTCTAATAAATCCTTCTGCTTTGAAAGGAGTAGATAAATGCTTTCCTTCAGCCTTTGATGATATACCAGATGGATATGCATGATCATCAAAAAGAATATGAACAATTAAATTAGCCTTGTCAAACTTACCATTGAAAACGTGGATCGAGGCATTACCTGTACGGTATTTGATCGCTTTTGCAAGAGGTAACTCGATCTTTTTAGGTTCAATAATTTTATCACCAACATTAATCCATTCATATTGATCAGGGTTCTCCTTATAAAGCTTCTCATCCTTTCTATATTGTTGTTCTTGTTCTTTTTCTTCTCTTAAACTATCCTCGTAAAGTGCATCCTTGTTTTCCAATTCCGAAATAGTGTAGACTGGAAGAGCTGGGATAAACGAGACAGAATAGAACAAAGAACCTTGATGTTCACCATTATATAAAATAGGTTGCTCCAAAACTTCTTCGGATCCATCATAACCCATATAGTACCCTGACAGATTCTTTTTCAAGAACTCGTTAACACTTATAGCTGCAGTACCCAAAGATCTGTCCTTCTCTTCTTCTTCATCCATTATTTCAAGAAGAACATGTTGATGGGAGTTTGCTACAGAAATAAAAGCAACATCGTTGAAGAATGGGTCCAAAGTATCACTGACAGTCTTTGTTCTGCCGGTGATCTTACCATTAACAATGATTCTAACATAAGGATCAACCTTACCCACAGCCTCCAAGTTCTTAACATTCTTAGCATAGCGAAGGTGAACTCTCAAACCACCAATTGGAGCTGAAGAGTAACTCTTGACTGCCTTATCTTCCTCCATGTTCAATGCTTTCCACGAAGCAGAAATCTTGAATTTTGACTGTTTTCCACCTTCGACAACAGGTGCTGCCTTGATCCATTGTTGACCTCTGTTAGTTTCAAACACCAAATCTTGCAAGTTAGCATCCAATTTGGCAACAACGTTACTTTCGACGGCATCTTTGATCAACACTTCGATCTGTGTCTTGGATTGTTGAGTGATCAAAGATTCGAAACCTTGATTCCAAGAGGGTTCATTATTTTGCCTAAGAGTACGACAAGTTTTAATCAATTGACCATTCACGTAGATTTCAGCATACGGGTTTAATAACCCATAAATAGACTCAGATAAATCCAAGTCTCTTGCACCATTCAAGGTAAGCTTCATGATACCGACTTCTGTATCAGTCACTGGAACCTTTGAGCCATCATCCAAAACCATTGGCTCTAATGATGGGAAGTATCTAAGATCAAATTCAATTTTACCAACAACTTTACCACTTTCGGAGAGGTTCTTGACAACTCCAATTTGAGTAGGCTTTTGCAAAAGGTCACCTAATTGGAAATCCACGTTACCAATTAAATTATCATTCATTTGGTCTTTGACCAAATCATAGACAAAGAAACTTAATTGGTTACCATCCAAACTGTTGAGCAAAATGTACTTTGTTTCCAAATAAATAGGATTATCAGTATCTTCCTTGACTGTTGTATCTTCACTAATACTACCATTACTTGAGAGCTTTACTTGCACATAAGGGTTAAGTTTCTTTGGTTCCTCATTCTCTCCTTCACCAGCAATTCTGAGATCGATTAAACGTTTCACTGTGACAGCAACAACACCATTTGAGTCGTTAGTCAGTGCAGCAATGATTTCTTCGACATCAATATCAAGAGAGTTTGGTGCATACAACATAGGTCTTAAATTGGAGTGAATCAAACCATTAACGAAGGAAGATAAACCTGGAATGAAAGACATGATATCAATACCCAAGGTATCACCACCAACTGGCTTCAAAGCATAATCAATGGTTGGTGGTTCCAAGAATTGAACAGATACCATCTTTACATGAGGGAAGTTTTCACTAAGTTTCAACTTAATATTCATTCTACCAGTGAAAGACATGTCTTCCACCAAAATTGGTAAAGACTTGGAAATAAATGCCTTACCGATAGTAACACCTAAAGCGACTTTAGGGTTGATCTTTTTCTTGATTTCAGCCTTCGTCATATCGTCAGTATCATTTGGAGCGAAAGAGAAATCCCAATCCATTACAATGAGATCACTTCCCTTATAAGGATAAGATTTGACAGAATTAACCCTAGGAGCTTTAGAACCTAAAGTGAATTCGTCCAAGGATAATTTCTCGATACCAAAACCTGGGGCCTGATCTTTCAAAACTTCATTAGCTTGGTACATAACAGTTTCAGATAACGCGGGCATATAAATGACCCAGAATTTATCCAAAAACGAATTTAACCATTCCATTGTTTCATATTCCTTATCCAACAGTTTGACTGCTTCCACTCTTGTCATGTCATCTCTTATATCACGATTGAATCTTCTGAACTCCAAACGATAAACAGAGTTTGTAAAGAGTAAAATAAATAAGAGAGACAAAATTCCACCTCCTACTCTGGCAATTAACCATGAGAAAAAACATGTTCCGATCAAAAGGGCAGAATTCCAATACCAATCACCAATGAAATGATCGGTAACATAACCCTCAATTGTTTTCATGATAGAGAGGGATTTTTCTTTATTAGCAGACTTTTCTGCACCCCATGAACCAACATTTCTCCACGAGAAAGTGGTATTCTCTCTAACAGAGACTTTCTTATGTTCTTCTTTATTAGCGGTCACATATCCATTAGGACCCAAATTAGATTTAGAAGAGCTGGGGGTCGTATCCCCATTGCTCAGCTGCTCCTTCAGCAAAGGCGTAACACTCAACTTTTCCTGCTATTGACTATGTTAATAATTGATCTAATTAAGGAGCACAATCAAAGAATTGCTTTAATTTATTGAAGCAACAAATTAAGATGGCCTCTTTAATATTACTGAAACCAAAACAAAGCATATAATATTCAGCTTTTGCTTTATAATTATACTTACGTCCACCATAGAGCACTATGTCAGTTTATAGTTTGCTGATTATGTCTACTAGATTTATCAGAACCAATTGACCTCACCTATTAATCAAAGAATCAGTACGTGTTTTATTAGTTAGCTTTCGACAGCAAACCTAGCAAACCGAATCTGTTACTCGCACCACGCAATTTTAAGCCGCACCCTTAATCTGAAATTCCATCCTCAAAGTTTCTTAACCCGTGACGCATCGCCCAGAGAGGAGCAATTCGAGTAAATTTTAAGACCAGTTGAGTGCAAGAAATTACAACTACCCAGTTACTACGCGTAAATTCATGTATAGTACTAGCGACTATATCGCACGGCAAGAAAAAACGACTGTAGATCTTTAGCATTACCCGCGAAGGTTAAACTTTCCTCTTTGTTCCTTCAACGTAGAGTTTTACTGTTTAAAAATTCATTGCTACAATGAGAATATTTTAGACTAGTTTATGATTATCGGTTATATAAAATGAAACATTTATACAGTTAGGTTAGACGTTCTCCAAAACAACGTCCTTGAAGCCACCAGAGACCTTCTTACCCTTTTCTTCGGAAGAACCCTCACCGTGCAAAGCCAATAATGAACCCAAATCGAATTTTGGTGCCTTTAATAATTTAACCTTTCTGATGTGGACATTTTGCAATGGGAAGATAGTTTGGGTGGATTTTTCAATTTCACGACCAATAACCTCTGGGATCAACTTGGAGGTCAACTGAGCCAAAGTAACGTTAGAAACCTCTCTTTGCATGATCTCAATCATCTTCTTTCTAATTTCTCTTAACTTGGAGGTTTGAGCGTAAGTGGTCTTTCTGATTTGGTTTGGTTGTCTCTTGGTGAAGGCAATAGCAAAGATTCTCAAAACGTGATCATCCGAGGTCTTAACAGTGACATTAGCTTCAACTAATGATTGCCATTTTCTAACCAAAGATCTCAACTTATCAGAAGTGAAATCTAAACCATAGAAGTTGGTCAACAAATTCTTACCTTGGACTTCATCAACTCTCAACTTAATCTTTCTGTAAGCATGGTCTTCAGAACCTTGTAAGTCAGCCAATGAAACTTCTACAACACGGCCTTTCAATCCATCTGCGGCATTCTTTAAACCAGTGGACTTGTTGATCAAAGTCTTACCAACGTTTCTTCTTTCAAAGGTGGAAGGAGCCTTGATATCAAACCATTCTTTTCTGGTGAATGGGTCGACGACCTTCTTCTTCAAACCCTTCTTTCCCTTAGACAATCTCTTATTCTTTCCGACAGCCATCTTGTCTTGGTGCTTTTAATGAAAAGTTTCAAGTGTGAAAATAAGAAGTTTTTTTTTCTCACTACTACTCGAGACACTCACTCCTCTCAGTCGCAGCTTTTTCCAGTTTCTGCCTATCCACTATTAGTGGGAACTGAAAAATTTACCGTATGCACTCGACTCTAAAATGAGGTAGTGTATAGGGGAGGACTTTTTTGTGCGACTTGATGGGAAAAAAGGCTCTCAATTAAGGAATGGTCATGTGTATCGGTGACCGCATTCTTTGTTGGGTCACATGTGCATGATCCGAGCCCTAGTGTGAGGTAAATATAAACAAACCTTATAAACTTTAGGTTAGACGAGATCAAAAGACCGCACGTCTACTATAAAATTGGTCGTCCAGCATGAACAACGGAGAGCTAGAGGGTCAACAATCACGCAACAGCCAACAGCAGAGCGATGAACAGCGACAGCTCAATCGGTAAGTTCAACAATTATTTACGTGATTCGTAGCATATTGTACCATGGATCATTACTTGGGTTCCATACTAACATAGATTTAGAGTAGCACTCAAAATAGGTCTAATAGGTGATTCCCAGATCGGTAAAACATCATTGATGGTTAAATATGTGGAGGGATCATTTGACGAAGATTACATTCAGACATTAGGAGTTAATTTCATGGACAAAGAAATACGTATCAGAAGTACAAGCATTACATTTACAATTTGGGATCTTGGTGGACAAAAGGAATTTATAAACATGCTCCCATTAGTATCAAATGATGCGGTGGCCATTCTCTTCATGTTTGATTTGACACGTAAATCCACATTAAATTCGGTTAAAGAGTGGTATAGGCAAGTGAGGGGGTTCAATAAGACAGCAATTCCTTTCCTCATAGGTACAAAATATGATCAGTTTATAGAACTACTGACCCATGATCAATTGGAGGTCACACAGCAAGCAAAAAAATTCGGAGCTGCAATGAAATCTCCAGTGATTTTCTGTTCCACAAAGTATTCAATCAACATTCAAAAGATATTTAAGTTAATTCTTGCAAAGGCATTTGATCTTAAACTCAACCTTCCAGAAATTGTCAACACTGGTGAACCTATACTTCTCTACAAGTGATAAAATTCACTTTATGTATCATTTAGCTTCTTAACTGAGGTTATGGATTTATAGATTGAAACGAAGTAATGAAAGATCTCTAAAGACTAATGTAAACTTGTTTTAGTTGTCATCCAGACATATATATTTATATCACTTTCTACATTAATACTTGCACGTGACATGTTTTGATAGGTATAGTAAAGCCTCTTAGCAGGATTGATTTCCAAACTGATAACAAGGTACAATGGCCAAAAGTCAAAGAAATCTTAAGGGATGGGAGTATTTCCTTGAGGTTGAGGAGAGCAATACAGGAGTTGATGCTACGTCTGGTAGGAGAAGTCGACGAGGAAGAAATACTGTGGAAAAGATAAAGTTGAAAAGAGATGTAGATCAACTTGAAATAAAGGCTGGTGATTCAATTATTGTGGAGCAAAAAGGGATGGAGTCCCAAGTTGCATTTATAAATGATATTAGATTTGGTAATAATAACTTTTTGGATATTGTTATTGCATGGTACGTTAAGATAGATGACGTAGACAAGAATGAACTCACTAAGTTAAAGGAATACAGTGAGAAGTCCCAATTGATTAAGAATGAAATATTCATAACGGCATATCTAGAGGAAGTTCAATTGACTGAAATAGTTGATAAGGTGACGGTGGTATCGTCAGAAGAATTGAATAAAGAGATTGTGATTGATGGGTCTAACTCTGATACTACCTTCATGTGTAGACGAGGATGCGATTCAGAGGGAGAAAACTTTACTGAAGAGATTGACTTTAGAAAGCTTTTGGTGCTATTTCATAAGGACAATAATGAGTTTATTGAATTTATCAGAACAAGGACGATTTCGAAAGCTTATAGCGACAAGAAGAAGACAAACAATGAGAAAAGTGAAAAGAAAGAAAAGACTATTGAGACACATATAAAGGATGCCGAAAAGAAGACAAAAACGAAGAAAAAGGGGACAAAGCGTAAGTTCAATGAGGACGATGACGATAAAGATGACGACATCGCATTAGTAGAATCTTCAATTGAGTCGGATGACGATAAGTTCAGTCAGGAAGAAGACGATGATGATGATGATGTTGATGATGAGGTAGAAGTTCCTGCTAAGGCGAAAGCTAGGGCCCCAAATGGAAACAAAACACCTACGAGAAAGAAGCGTGCTACAAAGCAAAGTAAGAAAGATGATAGTTCCAGAGAGTATATGAACCTTGTACTTTCTCCGTTCAAGAAACGCCTTAACGTAAGACAAGACCTTTCTAAGCCATCATTATCATCGATCTCACCAAAAAAGATTAATTCTTCCAATACCCTAGCAGTGGATACATCATCAAAAGTTTTTAAAGAGCTTAAAGCCAAGTTATCCACTGGGGCAAAGTTGTCAACATTGCCCTGTAGGGAAGACGAATTCACATCTATATATTTGAATTTAGAGTCATCAATTGAAGCCAGTGCTGGATGTTGTTTATATATCAGTGGCACCCCAGGTGTTGGTAAAACTGCTACGGTTAGAGAAGTGATCTCACAATTGCAAGAAATGAGTGGCACAGGTGAGCTTCAGCCTTTTGATTATCTCGAGATCAATGGATTAAAATTATTATCTCCCAATGTAGCTTATGAAGTATTGTGGGAGAAAATAAGTGGGCTTAAAGTAAGCTCGACAAATGCTGCACTTTTACTCGAAAACTACTTTAGTCAAGAAGTCCAAAGGAAACCTCTTGTTGTGTTAATGGATGAATTGGACCAAATTGTGACAAAGAAACAAAGTGTAATGTATAATTTTTTCAACTGGCCAACTTATCCCCACTCAAGTTTAATTGTTATTGCTCTTGCCAATACCATGGATTTACCAGAAAGAGTGTTGACAAATAAAATTTCGTCTAGATTAGGGTTGAGGAGAATTCAGTTCACAGGGTACACGTATGAACAGCTTGGAATCATCATCAAGCATCGTTTGGAGATGATTTCGAAGCAGTACAGACATGAAGTAGTTGTCACTCCCGATGCCATTGGTTTTGCTTCTAGGAAGGTTGCCAGTATCAGTGGTGACGCCAGAAGAGCATTGACTATATGTAGAAGAGCTGCAGAGATAGCCGAACTGGAGTTCTTAGAGTCCAAAAAGGATGATAATAAAGATGGAGGCGACGACGTATGTTACATTAAAATATCGCATGTATCCAAGGCTATTAATGAAACCGTGAGTTCACCTACTTATCAGTTCGTCAGTAATCTTCCATTTGCGTCTAAGCTATTTCTAGCTGCTGTGGTTTTAAAGATGAAGAGGTCAGGTTTGGCGGAAAACACCCTCGGTGATATTATAGACGAAATGAAGAAATCATTAGTGATGCTCACCTCTGCAGAATCCAGTAGGGTACTCAGCGAGGTGAATCAAGGTATCACTTTGAATGACATTCTTTATAGTACAGGGCTTTTTAACTATCCTGGGCATCTTAACATTAGAATAGCCAACTTTAAACAAACCTTGAATGAGCTTGTGGAAGCAGGTATTATAGTACAACAAAATACTAGAAGTGAGAGGTACAGATTGATCAACCTTAATGTATCGGATAAGGAGGTGGTATCTGTCTTGAAAAAAGACAAAGAGATAGGGGAGTTGCTATGATGTAATTTTAGTGTATTTAGATGATATATATGATATTTGGGGAATGTCTCATTGCTCATCGCATTTTTGTAAATTCAAATTCAAGTGTATAAAGACAGCGCTTTTTTGTGTCTAGGTCCCTTCACACGATGAATAGTATTGATCCAGCTGAGTATGTGGAGGCTGATGGTCTCTCTTTAGCATTTAATGATGAGAAAACCCAAGGAAAGTTCGAGTTGGGTGTTTGTATGGCTGTTTACAAATGGGATGAGTTAAATACTGCTGTCGAGAACTCTTGGGGTGGCCCTAAATCTGCGGATAAGAGAGATTGGATCTCAGGAATCGTTTTAGATTTATTCCAAGAGAAGATCGTAGACATTCAATTAATTGAAGAAACCTTATTATATGCTATGGTAGACGAGTTTGATACTCAAGTCGATAATGATTCCGCATTAGAGATTGCAGCATTGATAATGAAAATATATAAGAAGTTATTGATTGATGACCACTCCTTGGTGGAGGAACTTTATCAAAGATGGAATGTAAAACAACAGAATAAGGTTAATTATCTGCCAGAGAAGGTAACCATCAATGAGGATCCTGAAAACCCAGATACTCTGAGTGATGAAGATGATGAAGACCAAATACCGAAATTGGTAGCCAATAACAATGATAGTATGGATGTGGATATGGACAGTGGTCCTATAGTCGATGAAGATGGGTTTGAGATGGTCGTGAATAAGAATAGAAGGAGATAACTTTATTATGATACAATAAACATAAAATTTTCTATTAATTTATTTTTCTAACTGATTGAACTCCTAGGGGTATTATTTCGAGATCTGTTAATGTTATTCAACGAATGTAAGGATGCTGTTGAGCCTCTATGATGTCTACCTAATGGTGCTTGCTCATCGATGGGAGTACCGAAGTTAGAACCATTTGATCCAATGCTAGTCCTTGTTGTACTCCTCATTCTAAAATCACTCAATCGTTTGACTAGTGAGTTAGCCATTTCATTCATCCCTCCTGGGGTTGCTGGAACTGCCTGGAATCCAAGCTTAAGGGAGCCAAATAAATTACCCAAGCTTAGTTCCTCTATATCGAATAAAGTAATGTTAGTTTGTTTCCACTGATTGATATCAGTGAGACTATCTGTTGCCCAATTTGCTTGAGGGCTCTTCGTGGCAAAGAACTGACTCTTGGAATAAAAGCTGTTGGTAAATTTACTTAGTGAACCCAACGAAGGCATATTTTGGAAAACATTTTTTTGATTAGAGATATGATATTTTATGTTTTCGACAGCATTGAAAATGTTGCCCCAGATTAATGAGATATACCAGCCCAAAGATATATGACTCCACGTAAAAACAAGGGGTTCTAAGGGCGTTGTGGGTAAGAAGTCATAACTAATTTGGCTTTTATGTTTTAAAAAGAAGCTTTCAAAATCTTCTAGTCCAATGGTTTTAAGTACCAAAAAAGGGTCAACAAGACAACCTTCTTTTAAAGACCATTTTTCTCTGAGAACGTACTTCAAATGAGGAATGACAAGAGTCAAAAGAATCCTTAAAGAATCTCTACCGCCCCATGTACGCTTTAAAGGTGCATCCTTTGGGAGTTTTTCCTTCGCTCTCTCTGACATACCAGTTGGCGGTCTTGGTCTTAATGCCAAATCTATAGCTCTTGTATCATCTTCATTTTCTTCATCAGATTTATCTAGATCTTGTGTCGGATATAAACTGGAGATAGAATTTCTCGAAGAAACTACACTCAAGCTCTGAATAAACATACTTTCTGACATTTCCTGGGGATCGTTTGAGTGAATTGAAATTTGATCCGATCTAAAGGAATCCATTCTTTCTAAAGTTGGGAAATTAGAATCAACGCTTGGCAGCCTTTCTGTTTCTTCTGTAATAATTTCCTCTCTTCTGGATCTTGAGTTGGTTGCACTTTTGAAGTCGTCCGACTCAAGATTGGATATTAGTCTATAAATCCCTTCATAAGTTTTTTCATTTTCTAAGGCAGTGAACATTAAAGCCCTAGAACTCTTGGGGTATTTTATGATGGCATTACATATTGATCTCAATAACAAAGCCAAAAGGTCAGCATTTGTGGAATTTTCAAGCAAGAACGATTTCACAGAATAGATCTTGATCAAGTTAGTTAGGGCCGAACAGGCAGAAATTGAAAGCCCTCCACGAGGCGAAGGGTTATAGAGACCTTTCAGTTTGGTCTCTTCTATGTGCCTATCCTCTAGTGACACAGGCGGTACCAAATTGTATATGATCTCCACTAACGTTGTAGTGAGAAGGTCTGACTTTCTATTATTAAATGACTGGGTGTCCATGGTTATCAAGATCCTTGATAAATTTATGATGAGAAAATCTCTTGTTGTTGCAACCCCTTCATTCGTTTTGAATTTTGGGGGGAAAGAGTCGTAAAAGTTAGCATTAATTCCATCGAATAATTTATTCAATAACGCCGTCTTTGAAGAAAGATATAACATGAAATATGATGATATCCTTACCAAGTTCTGTTGCATTTTGACATCTTGACCAGTAGACACACAATAAAGCAAGCTTATAAATAATTCGTCTAAATATTTCAATTGAATGAGTTTACGGAAAAGTTTGTTGCATTGCATCAACTCCCAAAAGAGACTTGTTACTTCCAATGCCCAAAGTGAAGATGGTGAATTTGACCAGTTGGAAAAATAGCCTGTATTTTCCCCTGCCTTCAATAATGGATCTTTCAAAATGCTCAACAAATTTGAAGCTAGAAAGATCAAGTCATTCAGTTTGTTTAGTTTCCCGACATAATACCTCATCATATTGCAAGGTTTGGTGACATTAGGAACTTTCAACCGATCAAGGAATTGAGTTGTGCATGACGGTAAAGGATGAACTATTATTATGGTCAAAAACTGCATGGCATAGGTTACAAAAGTGTGTCTCACCTCTGTGAGCTGGGAATCTTCCAATATCAATCCATTCTCGCTGCTAGGTTTGGCGGAACGACAAGCTAAATTTAAAAGAGAGCACATTAATCTGATAATATTCTCCTTTGGAGATGTGGTGACTAGAACTGTCAAAAATCTGGAGCCCTCGTGCACTATTTTTGACGATGTCAGATAAAGCCCATTTGAACAGAGAGTAATTAAAAGCTTTAAAATCTCTGATCTATTGCAGTCTATAATAGGGTCAGGAGGTGAATAAGAAGCTTTTAAACCAACCCCAGGTTCCCAAAAATTCAAACTTCCCAGGCCGTCACTGTTACCTAATACGGTGAAGTTCTTGACGAATAGCATTTGGATTATAACTTTAGCAAGTGAAAGTCCCAAACATTCTTGAGTTTTATCCTTCTTGTGATTTGTTAAGAGACCTTCACGTCTTATATATTTTGTATAATCAACTTCCTTTTCCCAAAAAACATCATCTTCTAGTTCCTTGGACTCATTTTGCTCTTCATAAAGGAGGGGGATCACTCGTGTAAGGATCCGCACACAGTTAAGCGTCTCCTTGACGGCCACTTCTGATTTCTCCAACCCCTCCAACGAGTTGATAATATGACGTATTAGAACCCTTTGTAGGATGACAAAATTTAAACGATTTTGATCTCTTATTGTAGAGGCATCTTTTACACTTATTGATTCAAAGATGGTTTCTGCAGAAAGAGGCTCCTTCCAAAAGACACTCCAAAACTCGTATGAATCTTCAGGGATGACTCTTCCTTGGCCTATTTTGTAAAAATGCTCCCTTATCAGTAGCCTCTCTTCAGGAGATTGCATATTTAGAAATGGCAGCTCTAATCGAATAAAGGGCTGAATATTATCGTATCTATTTTTCAGTATGTACTGCATTAAGCACCGGTATTCGCAGCTATATTTTACCTAAGGTCGACTAAACCAAAGATCTTTACTAAAACGAGATGTGGGTGACTGGAATGAATTACGAGTCATGGTAAAGAACATGATCCTTTAACGAAACCACTTATACATTTATTAAAGTTATATTACATTAAAATCACGTTGATTACCCATTAAAAAATAGACGAGTAGCCATACACAAGAATTAAAGACGGTGAATACTTTTGGAGCTACTCCATTCTTCGGCTTTTCACCTCTTCCTTACTTATTTCGTCGTCCCTTTTCCTTATTGATCCAGCTATTGAAGAGTATCCCACGTCGATGTCCATCCCCAAAGTTTCATTTCCATCTATAAGTTGATTTGGGTCCAAGTCATCGGCATCTCCGTAGTTCCTGAACAGAGCTTCTTCATCATTCACGATATCAGGAAATGCAGGCTCTTGTATTGTACTAAAAGCTCCATTTGAGTTAAAATCCTCTTCCTCTGAATCTGTCTCATAATGTTGATTAGAGCACACTATCAAACTGTTATAAAGCATTTCCAAGCTTGAGTTTTGATCATTGAATAATGGATTTTTCCCACCTTCAACTTTGCTGTCGGGAGATGTAATGTAAAAATCTACTGTGGGCTCAAATTCTATATTTTGTTTTGCAACACTTTTAACCAAATCATTGGAGACAACTTGAAGCATTAAGCTATTATGAGCCGTAATGGCATGCAGAATGATTGACGGGTAAGATAAACGAATACCATAATTTTCCCTCTCGAACCAAATCAAAAGAAATGAATTTAAAATGTACAACGTGATATTTCTTAAATCAGCGCTTGATATTCGAGGATCTAGTTCTAGATGATACAATGCCTCATTAGCTTGAATTGACAACTTATAATTTTCGCCACCACCATAAAGGACAAGCTTATCCTCCGTAGTTGCAAAATCTTTGGGGAACGATGACTGGTATTCATTGAGGTGGATTGTATTTTCAACGTCTGGCGCATCAAAGATCAACTCAACATATCGAGACATCTTAGTCCTTAACTGGATGAATCCAAGAACTACTAGTGTTCAAGAGATAAACTCAAGAACCCACTTCCCAGTAATTACAATTTAAAAAAGCCTACAACACGTCAAAAAAAAAAAAAAATAATGTCAAAAGTTTTTATTCACGTGATATTCGTATTCGTAAGAATGCTTCTGACGATAATAAACGAGCCATTTTTTTATCACTTTACCGTCTTTATCATAGCCCCATATAAACTCCTCTTCTAATTCGTAAATCCATGAGGGCTGGTGGTATCAAGTATCTATCACTAAATGTTTAAAAAGATCATCAACCAGATAATTTCCTCATCAATTTTTGAAAGACCGGGCTTCCGTGCTGATCAGATTCGATATCCTTCTTGATTTTCTCTCTTTTTTCAGCTTTTCTTCTCTTTAACTCTTCTGGTGTAGGAGGCAATGCCTCATTAACCAAATCAGCTCTCCTAGCTTGTTCAAATGTTGAAATGGTGCTCTTTAATCCATCGCTACCATGCAGTAAAGAACCTTTGGGAAGAGTACCTCTGTTCAACAGCTTCAAATGGGCAACACTTTCAGAGTCTTCTCTTAAGACAGTATACATTCTTGAGACTCTTCCAATGGCTATTATCTTGTTTCTCAAAGCTTGACGTTTTGCTTCGATATCGTCTGATGTTACGTCAGCCACCTTACCAGTAGATTTTGCATCATCGCCGGTAATCAATGGAGCCTCTTCCACCAATTCTTCTTCGGTACAAATATTCAATAATGAAACGAGCATATCTGTGACTTTTTCGCCCACAAATGGTAAGGACCACGTGAAAACATCCATGAAATGAGGAAGCCAATAAGGATGAGGTGAAGAATTGAATTGCCTTATGTTCATGACATTATTTTCATATTTCAAAACGGCAGCCTTATTATTATAATTATCCAAATAATTTGGCGCACTGAACATTGTTAATAATGAAGGAAAGCCCATTGACTTGGTTCTTTTATACATCCTATATCCAGCATCTTGAGCTTCATGAGCTCTTATGATGGATAAAAGGCCAGTTCTCTCCAAGAACTGATTAGATGCCTTATAAGTGAAGGCATATGAGCATCCACGGATAGTATTCTTAACGAAAGTTTGATCCATATTATTTTCATCATATTCTTCTATAGGATCAGCCCACAATAAATCACACATCAAACCTTTTGTGGGTGGTTCTCTATACCTATTGAGCCTCACAAGATCTTCTAGAGATTTTAATTCTGGAGATAATCCGCCATGAACACAAAAGAATTGTCTATTCATTATAGCTGCCAAAGGTAATGCATTGAAAGATGTCAAACATTCTTCATAAATTGTTGAAGAATATTTGTGAAGGCATTCTGATTTGAAGGTGAAATATTCTGTCAAGTGTCTACATTCATGGTTACCTCTTAACATCCAAAATGTATCAGGATAGTTCAACTTCAATGCATATAACAAAAGCAAGCATTCAATAGAAAAAGATCCTCTATCAACGTAATCTCCCAAAAACAAATATGACGTGTTCGCTGGATCGCCACCCATCTCCAATAATTTCATCAAATCATAGTATTGTCCATGAATATCTCCACAGACAGTTACAGGGGCCGGGACCTCCAATAGATTTGGTTCTGCTTTCAATAAATCAGTCGTATCTCGTAATATTCTTACTACTTGCTTTTCATGTAATCTTCCTTCTCTAAGAAAATGTTCCTTCATGTAATGCCAATTAGGAAGCCCATTTGGATGGAATAATTCTTCATCAGTAGGTTTATGAGTAGCTGGAGGTTCTACGTCTTTAACTATTCTATCAACAGTTGAAAGTTCTTCTCCTGACTCCAGAATATACACATGCATTTTCTGGTCTCCAATAGGAGCAGGTTTTTCCTGAACTGCCTTAAGAGCGTTATTGATTCGTCTAGAATGATCAGGGATAGTATTATTCGACATCTTTGGGGAGCGTTCACACTGTTCCTAGTCCTATTGAGTTCACGAGAGTTGGCAACAATATAAGTTTTCTACTCCAAATGCGCCTCAGGTAATTTTTCGTATCTAGAACGTTAATTTCTGATGATCTTTTTTTTTTTTTAAATACCTAAAGGGGTGTGGGCTTGAGCCTCATATAATTGCCTGGTAAAAAATGTTGCAAGGCTTATTCAATTAGCCTTTTATAACGCTAAGTTCTAGATAAATGGCTTGAACCGTTAATGGTAAACGATGAAAGCTATTAACCGCTACAAATATACGCCAACCGATTGTGAACCGATTGGGCGCACTGATAGACGTGTCATTTTCTTTGCATTACAAGTTGAATCAAAGTAATTAAATATTTTATTAACCTAAAAAATTTCTACGTTTAAAATCCAATTTTTGATAGGTCCTCAGAAGACACATAGATTATATCGGACAACGCAGGGAACCCATTAAACGAGGTACTTGCGGCGGACGTGTAGGCTCCTAAGTTAGGAAAATATATCCAGTCTCCGATCACAACATCTCTTGAGAGAAAAGTTTTGTTTGACACGCAGTCCAACCCATCACATGTTGGGCCCCATATAGAGACAAGCTTGCCCTTCTTCTCATCAACATCTTGTTCGGTGATGATGACACCATTATGGGTCAAAACACACGGAGTAGGATGTTGATGGTCAAAAAGAATACAGTTCAAATTACCGTAGACGCCATCATTTATATAAATCATCGCGTCAGTATCGCTAGTGGCTCTTAAACCAGCTGGTGCTTCTCTCTTGGCAATCACATGGGTTGCCAAGGTAAACGCATTAGAAGCAAAAAACCTACCTGGTTCTGCAATAAGCTTGATATTGTTCAAAGAGGTGTATGACTCAGGAAAATACTTCTCTAATGACATCTTAACCACAGCAGATGATTCCTGGAATGTTTCATCTTCGAATCCTCCTCCAATGTCTAAAGTTTCCATTTGAAAGTCATAGGTTTCAATACCCTTGTCAAAGATCAATCGAGATTCTTTAATTGCTTTGTACAACGAATCAAAATCCTTGGCTCCCGAACCAACATGGAAGGCTACACCCCTAACATCAAGATCAAGTTCCTTGGCAAGGGGTAAAAGTTCATTGAGAGCCGAATCCAATGTGCATCCAAATTTAGTCGAAAGCCTACATAAGGCCGTCTCATCATCAGTAGCAATTCTAATAAGAATCTTACATGAAGGATGAAACTTCTTTAACTTGTAGAGCTCTTCACAATTGTCAACAGTAGTCAAATTGACTCCAGATACCCGAGCATGACGAATGAAAGAGTTCGTCTTACATGGATTGGCGTAGACAATCCTATCAGGCAGGAATCCTAATTTCAAAATGAAGTCAATTTCATTCTTGGAAGCACAATCAAAATTGGCCCCTAATGTCCCCAATAACTTAATTAAAGGTTGATTAGCATTACATTTGATAGCATAATGCGGGTGGACCAAAGGTAAAGCTTTCGTCCATTTCTGGTAAGAACGATAGACTTCACCTAAATCGCAGACAAAGAATGAGTCTTCCGCACCAGCATCACAAATTTCATGGTCAACTTCAGAAACACGTTTAGCAAGAGCATCAAATACTAAATTTTCAACTTTCAGTGAACCCCACGGGGTCGTTTTATTTGCCAAATCTACTGACAGTTTGACATTATCGTGGGAAGTAATAGCAGAAATTTCCATACTCTCTAGCTTTCTAAGGTAATTCTTTCTTATTTCTAGCACCTAATATTCTTCTGAGGTCCAATTTATAGGAACTTGTATTCTCTTTGGAAGGGCTTTTATCTGATGGACTATAAACTCACTTATAATGTGAGTTCAAAATAGCAGTGGACTTCAAGCGGCAGCTCTCGTAGGTATAAAAATAGTAATGGAAGGCGTTTATTAGGAATAAGAAACTTTTTCCGTCTTTTCAATTGTAATAATTGATGTTTGAATGATTTTGATTCTTTTATTGCAAATTTTGGCCCACAGCTGAAAAATTCATACCGTAGAGTTTACACAAAGACAAAAAAGTTCTACAGAAAAGCAACTTAAAAGCGGTTAATATTTATGGCAATTATCCTAATTATAATTCTATTAATGGCTCAGGATCAGGTGCTCTTCTTGGTACAGTTTGTTTAGAAGTGTCATCTGGATCAGGAAGATTTGGCAAATTGGGTAATTCCGCCTGCTTTCTCGTGGTCGTCGATTCAGCCTGACTGTTCTGTATGTCCTCGATAGGAGGGAATCTAGTTGATGCATCAGCAGGTTCTGGTTCGCTTTGTTCTGGCAGTGGATCAGTATATACTGGTTCACTGGGCACTTGTCTTATCATAGGATCATATGTATAACTGGAAGGGATCGAGTTTCGGGCTTCCGTCGTCAGTTGCGCTTCTGGGGATCTGTGGGCAGCGTAATTATATTGGGTGTAGTTGTTCTGTGGCGATGCGTTACTCTCACTTCTCTCGTCCTTTGGATAAGGACTTGTAACATAACTGGTTCCATTGTAAGGTTCGGGCACAATACCGTAAACTTGAGATGGCTGCGAATATAATTGATTCTGATCATATCCTGTTGATTGTTGAGAAACTTGGTGCGAGTAGCCAGTGTTTTGACCTGATAATGATTGTTGAGCCCCATAACTATATCTATCATCATAGTTAGTATTTGTGCTTACATTGACATAACTGTCTCTAGGAAGGCCATAAGACGGTTGACTAGGTACTTGGAAATCAGGAGATGATATTTGGTGGTTACCGTATGCAAAATTCAATTTCGACTCCAAAAATTGATCGTATAACCTTGTAATTGTTGAGATCTTATTATTGAGCTCTAAAAATGCTTCATATCTTTCAATCGAGACTCTTAAAGATTTATTCAACTTCGGCTTTATTCTGGTTATTTGAGTATGCAATTCATTCAAATTTGAGTCATAAAGAATATTTTGTTGCTTGACAGGATCATTTCTTACTTGACTTAAAAGTGAAATGTAGAGGTTAACTTGTTCTTCTTCCTTAGGCAGTAAATTCTCCGACCTGACTCTATCGACTGTGTTTTGAGAAGTAGATGGTGAAACAAATTTATTCAGGGTGTCATCTTCAAAGGATGGAAGCATTTTACTGTAGAGTCCATCTCTCATCGGAGGACTTTCTTCTTTAATACTGGATCTTTGTTTGGCAAGTCTTTCTTTTTCTTGATAATCTTTCAAACTTGCTGCGATTGCGGCCTTCATTTCTTCGTCTTCTTCGTTATCATTTTTACTTTGGTCGGTGGTCTTTGGTTGTGGCGGGGGTATAGCACTGCGGTTACTTTCCTCGATGGGAACAACTCCATCTTTTAAACTTAATTCAATGGCTCGTTTTAAATCTTCATCCTCTTCATCAGCATTCGTGTTGTGTCTAGAAGATTTACGATGATGCTCATGCTTTGGGTGATGACTTCCCTTTTTGAACTTGATTCTTTCGTAGCAATTATCACACACCCTTACAGGAGACATTATTCCCAATGAAACCAAGGGCGAGCTATGTGAAGAATGAGTTTGGCAAAACACCCCACCACATGAACGGCAATGATGTTTTCTATTCATCATGGAGAATGGTGTATAACAGATCATACATTCGTCACTATCAACCCAATCTGGTGGGGCTTCGCTATCAATGAATTTAGAATTTAATGTCAGGGTAAAATTAGTCTGGGGGAACACATAACCTTGGTTTAAAAGTTCATTATACCGTTTTTCCACGTACCCCAATTGCACTTGATTCTCAAAATAAATCTTCCATTCTTGAATGAGAGATAAAATGAAATCTCCAACATTAGTGCTTGAATCATTCATCCCTCTATTTTTGGTGTTATAATGAACCATAAAGATGAAATCAATCAAATAGTCAATGAACTCCTTCGAACTTAACTCCACTAGAAAATGGTATCCACCATTCTTTACACATAAGTCGACAAGCTTTAATGTGGATGTAAGCAAATTAGGATTAAGATACACCAACGAAAGTCTTTTCTTTAATGATCTCATACACTGCTTTGGTGGCACTTTCTTACTTCTAATGATATCAGTTATCTCAAGAGCCACTGATAAATCTAGCTCACCGTTGGGAATTGATTCTGATGTAGTTTCATTGATCTTGTTTTCAAGTTCCACAACCGGAACTTGACTATTATTAAACCATGACATATTATAAATTGTTATAATGTGTGGAAATGTAATCCCTTATATATATCTACGCCATCATTACCATATAAAATGACTATGATCAGGGGTGTGTACAAAGAAATATATTTGATTATCGCACTACTTAGGGGCGTCATTATGAACAAACATGAAAAGGAATCATACAGGTCAACAAACTTACATAGAAGCATTCCAGATGTAAAACTATGGTCCAATATCAAATGTTTTTAGCAATGATTCATTTTCCTTTAATTCCAAAAAAAATAATATGTTGTGTCTAGCTCATATATCATTTTCGGGAATAGGCCGCTATTAACGCAAAAGCAATGCTCCAGAAGCTACTCCTAAAGTGGTGACACCTATCCACCAATAGAAATCGAATCTTTCATTAGAAAATTCCTTTCTTGCATTTGTTCTGTATTGATTCTCAAAAGATCTCTTGATTCTCTTCCTTGTGGAAAGTTTAGTCTTACTTGAATCATCAGTAGGATTAAGAGCATAGGTTGGTAACATTAAAGGTGGCCTGTATGCCAAGTATAATGGTTGCATCTTGGAGCCATCGAATTGGAAAAGTTGTAAAGTATATCTTCCATGATATGAATTAACGTAAACTTGATATGTCTTAAACCAAGACATTTGAGACCATCTAGTATATTGAGATTCGGTAGCACTATTATCTTCTTGACCACATGGATTACTCAATAACTGTCTCCCATCAACTTTAAAAGGATGTAAGAAAAGAGATCCATTGCTTTTAAGCTCATATTTACCATGCTGGAAAGTTAAAGTTGCTGTAGCACATGAATGATTTTGAGGATTTGAAGTGACTCTATAAAGAGCTTCTTCAAAATATCCATCTTCGGTAAACGAATATGAGATACCTGGTAAGTCTGGTTCTATTAATAATTCCTCCACAGGATCAAAAAATCCTGGACCAGTAAATACCGTATTGGATTTTGATGTCCATGTACCTGCAAGTTCTTTCATATTAGGTTTAGACAACACCATAGATGTGAATGCCAAAAGAGCAAATATTGATCTAATAAGCATCATTTTTAATAGTGAAAGTTAAAGGGTGACTTTTTGTAGGTAGTTAATTGTTTTTTTATAGTCTTTTATCCCCGTTGAAAACTATCGATAATGAAACAAAAAAATATGTTATTGTGGGAAAATGTGTGTGCCCTTTAACACTTAGTTTAAGCGATCGATTTTGCCGTTGCACTTATGCTTAGCTTTTAGTGATGATTAAAAAGCTCTCCAACCTCTATCACCCTAATAAAAACTTAAAATTTTGACTTTTTGGTTGATTCTCGCGTACCAAAAAAAAATGGTGCATTCCTGTATTTAAGCCTCAGCTGTTTTAAGAGGCAGTGTTTAAAAGGTGTAGCTACTGCATGCTGGTGAACTATCCTCGAACTCGAAAGCTTGGCTGCAATTCTAAGACAGAGGGAACAATAGTAAAGCCATCGGTGATTGCTGGCATTTGGGGCATGGGTCAACTACTACCTTGTCTCATGTCCGCAATGCATTTTTTATTTTGCACGCTCTCAAGAGCTTCTCAAAAGCTTTAGCGTATAATTATGTTTCCAAATGTTTACGTAATACACAGGCAAAGGCAGTGTTCCAAACTTTATCTCTGATGTTGGAAAAGGGAAACATTTGACGCCTTATTGGGAGATGGAAAAAAACAATGCCCATGGCAATAGCCTCTCTTTAATGTTAATTGATCATACTACACAGTCATCGCGGTTGCCTAACACTATCTGGTGATCCAAGGCTTGACCTCTCTTTTTACATCTCGGTAGTGTGCAGGTGAGAGATACTTAGATCAACATACTCTCTTCAAGGATCGCGCTATTCTCACAAGGGGAATCGTGTAGGTGCCCTCCTATGATCGACGATCCAATGCTTCTGATCTATTCCTAAAAACTTCTACAATTTGCTTAGAATTTTTATTGCATGAAACTAACTAATCGAAATATTCAAGAATATCATCCGAGATTTCTGCCAAATGAGTCTCAAGAGCAAAGTGAGGTGCGTCATAGAACTTTAGCTTCAAGTTCTTGACATCTCTCTTGTAGGCTTCAGCTCCATCAACACCAAAGATATAGTCATTTTTACCCCATGTAACTAAAACTGGAATATTGGATGACCGCAAGAACTCTTGAAACTTTGGATAAAGATCAACATTAGTTCTATAATCATAGAAAAAACTTGTTTGAATTTTGGTCTGTCCCAGTCTCGACAAGAGAGCCGAATCAAGAGTATAAGATGAGGGATCAACTTGGTTACGATCTCTTGCTCCGATAAGATATTGATCGGTAACATTTTTGGGGTCCTCGAAAAATCCAGCAAGTGCTTCTGTATAGTATCTGTCATCTTCTGGCTTCTGCCAGTATTCTTGACAAATCTTCCAAAACTTGGGAACTAAACCTTCTTCATAAGCATTTCCATTCTGGACTACTAGTCCCACTATACTAGAAGGGTTCTTAAGTGCAAGTCTGTATGCAGTAGGTGCACCATAGTCAAATATATAAGCAATGAACTTTTCAATCTTTAAGATCTCCAAAAACAAGCTTATGGTGTTGGCAACATTCTCAAAAGTATACTTATAGGAAGATGGTGACTTTGTGAATCCAAAACCAGGAAGGTCTGGTGCGACAACATGAAATTTTGAGGCAAGAATAGGAATCAAATCTCTGAACATGTGGGATGACGTTGGGAACCCATGAAGTAGTAAGATTGTCTGCTTCGAGCGGTCCCCTGCTTCCCTGTAGAAAACTTCGTTTCCGTCATTGACTTTGATTACATTATATTTAGTTGCACTGGACATTTTTACTTTCTTTGCGGTTTCACTCAAAAACTCTATTGCATAAAGATAAAGTATTTTTTCACCACGAAGCTATCATGCCCTTATATCTTGAGATGATAATTTCCATTAGTAATGATTAATTGTAATCAATGTGGTAACCTATCATCAACTATTGTCGTAATTTTACACCTTAAGGTGTAGAAGGGTGGGCTCCCATCAGAAGTGGGCTCCTATCAAAAGTGGGCTCCTATCAAAAGTGGCATCCCATCATAGATGGTCTCCTATTACATACTTATATACACGACGTACATGAGCTCTTAGGTTGCAACATTTTTATTTGGATGTGGAGATCACAATTATCAAGTTGAGTATCCCAGGCGTTAGCAATTCTCTTTACGTTCATCGCTTCTTAAGATTACAAGTTTCATTCTTTGAATTTTTTTTATTAATATAAAAATGGTTAATTCCACGATTTTTGTTCTGTTTGGAAAAACTCATGGATTTTTTTATATAGTATTTTTGCAGCAAACTCATGATCTTCGAAAGTGTTGTAAATTTGACACGAGAATCTTGCATAAACTTTACCATTATGACGGAACAATGGTAAGGTCTTGTCTTCTGTCATCATTTTACGAAAGACAAATAGTTGAAATCGGTCCCATTTTTCTGGAGACTCTAAAACAGTATTTTTGGAACCATATTCAGTTGCGATAGTAGTAATTGGTACTTCGACGTTCACCATGGCAGTGGTTAAAGTGCCTTCTTTGTTCTCTAAATAATTAGTAGACCATAACCTTGCCACATATCGTCCGACGTGTAAAGCCAAAGCAAAGCAATATTTATTTATTTCCTTTTCTCCCCCGGCTTCTTTTCTTCTAAATTCAATAGCTGATTTAATTGTCTCTAGTTGTGCGTGATACTTTGTTCCATTAATACCAAACTTGCGGATCAATAGAGATCTTTCCTTTTCTTTAGGTAACGTGTCATCTTCATCAATAAATTGGGCAATGGGCAATGATTGAATTTCTTTGAAGTGCCGTTGATCGACGTACAAAGCACAGCAACCCCTTGGAACAAATAACCATTTATGAAGGTTTGTTACATAGAAATCAGGCTTCAAACTAAAGAGATCAATGGGGAGTAGACCCGCTGAATGAGCTCCATCAATGATTGACCTAACTTTATACTCCTTGCACAATTTCGTTAATTCGATGAAAGGCAATTTTACCGCCGGCATTGATGTCACTATATCAAACATACAGGCCTTGGGTTTATGTTTTTCAATAAGCTCTTTGTAGATTGCAATCACCTCTTTGTCATTCAAAGGATAGTTCAAAGTTGCAGTAACAACAATGACTCCATGCCGTTTCTCTAAAAAACTAACTGTAGCACCACAGCTTTCATATACAGTAGAAGGAACAATAATTTTGTCTCCTTTTTTAAAAATCAAGCTCCTTAATATTGTGTTTATACCTGTTGTGGTGTTTTCTACAATTGCTAAGTTCCTATAGTCGCAGCCAAAAAAATTCTGCCAAAGCTTTAATGGCCCCTTCATAGTGCTCGAGTTCCAAATATTTATTATACTCATCTGGGAACCTATTATCCTTCTCAATTGCGGACACGAGTTCTTTTAATATAGGATCGGGTGTCAATCCATAAGATCCATGATTGACTGGCGTGACATTTGGATCTAAACTGGTAAAAAACTTCTCTCTAAATTGATGTCCAAAGGGAACCTTTTCTTCCAGTGCTTCGCTAAACATGTTTATTGTGGTCTTGTGGCTTTTTCATTAAAAATCTCAAGTCTCTCTTACTTATAAGAGTCTTCGATCTGTACTGGGACATGTCTAAAAATGCATGTTAAGTGGGATCCTATCAAAAGTGCTGTACATAACGTATGTTCCAAACAAATTTTTTTGTAGCTGTACAGGATGTACATAAAAGTAGAACAATTAAGATTAACTTTAGGGACCACAAAAAACTTTGCTATGCTCCATTTTTGGAGCCTCGAGGTGGGCTCCTATCAATTTGGGCTCCCATCAATTAGCTAATTGTATGCATGACTTACATCAAAGCATCAAAGCAGCCATTTCGCAATAGTACCGACCACTTCCAGCGCTAATACAACATCTGACTGTGAAAAACATACTGATTAAATGACTATGAAAGCTTATTAATGCATTGAAATGAATGCCATTGAATCTTTAGAGTATAAAGTAAGCCATGCTAACATGAATCGTTTATGTATAACATTAGTGTTGGAAATATGAGTGCTGAACAGAAAGGTGTTGAAGATATAGAAGACAGGGCAGGTAGCTATAGTGAGGTGGCAGTTGGTCATGAAAATGATATATCAATGTTTCATGAGGTAATCTTTGTGATGATAGTTTTTTGTGGTCAACTATTCTCTCAGATCAGTGTTGCGCAGGGTCTTTCTTCTATTCAAGTCATTGGAAAAGACTTTCCAATACACAACCAAAGTGAACTAACCTGGACAGTTGCAGCTATTGCATTGACTTCTGGTGCCTTTATATTGATTGGGGGACGTTTGGGGGACATATTTGGTCACAAGAATATGTTCGTAGCTGGTTTTACATGGTTCACTTTATCTTCTTTATTAACTGGAATCAGTAACTATGACAATTCTATTTTTTTTTTAGTTGCCGAGGACTTCAAGGTCTTGGACCTGCACTTCTTATACCCAATGGACTAGCAATCCTAGGAAGTTTCTATGCTCCTGGTCCTAGAAGGACGTTATCCTTTGTTATCTTTGGTGCAGGTACTCCAATTGGGTTCTGCTTGGGGGGGGTTTGCAGCAATTTTTACTCAATTCACGCATTGGACATGGATATTTTGGTCAATGACGATTGCTTGTTTTATCCTTCTGATCGCTTCATTCTTTATAATACCCAACATAGAGATAGACTCCAAAGACGAACAGAAGTTTGATTATGTTGGTGCTTTCACAGGCATTGCGGGATTGATACTCTTTAACGTTGCTTGGAACCAAGCACCAATAGTTGGGTGGCATACTCCTTATACATATGTTTTGTTAATTATTGGAATTGTATGTATGATAGTGTTTGCATACAATGAAACCAAAGTTTCACAGCCATTGCTTCCAATGAAGGAGATGTCTTTTGAAGTAGCTAGGGTTTTGATTTGCGTTTCTTGTGGATTTTGTACAATAGGAATAATTTTTTACTTCTATTATGACTTCTTGTTGACATTACAAGAGAACACGCCAATTCTTGCGGCTGTAAAGTGGCTCCCTGTGATCCCTTCAGGGATTTCTGCTGCTTTATTTGCTGGATTAATGGTTTCAAAAAGAGTCTCTTACCATGTCATGATGTTTATTGGGCTTTGTGGATTCACTATTGCTGCAGCAATATTATCTACAGTAAAGGTAGATGACAGTTACTGGAGAACTTTATTCATCGGTCTTATCTTTGCCCCATTTGGTGTTGATATATGTTTCCCTGCTGCCACACTCTTGCTTAGCAACGCTGTTCCAGTTCAGTTTCAAGGGATATCGGCATCTTTAGTGGCTACGGTTGTCAACTATTCAATCTCAATGGGACTTGGAGTAGCTGGAACTGCCCTGTTGTCCAACAGCAAGCTCCTGGATCAGATCCTGTCTCCCATTTGAAGGCAGTACATACTGCCGGATATGTAGGGTTAGGATTCAGTGCACTTGGAGCTTTAGTAGCTATAACCGGCGTATTTACTGATTTCCTTACGTCTAGAAGAGAAAGAAAGTATCAGCTTGCAGAACAAGAGTTACAGAACAAAGTCGATGTATAGGCTCCTTTTCGCAGCCAAGTTATAGGGTATGACAACGTATATTTAATAATAGAATATATGTTTTTGTTTGAGTTAATTTACTTTTGGGCGAATTTACCTATCTAATTTTCACTTTTTTATAGCAAAGTTTGGATATATATGGTGAAACCTTTAGGTGTAGCTATATGGTTTGCATATTGTAGTCATCACATTTTGATAGACTCGAAGAGCACAGATAGCGCGATTATCTTGATAAACAACACGCTATGAGAAGACTTTTCTAAGATCGAAATGATAAAAGGTGCTTTGTCTAGTTTATTTCGACCGACGTCTACTTTGGATAACGAGCCAACTGTTGATTACAATCATACACTTCGAACGAATTTTGGATCCGATTATGAATCCACAATTGACTCCAGAGCTCCACCACCGATGGAATGGTCCAACTACCGAAATCAATTCTCAAACTTAATCGGTGAAGAATCCGATGAAGAATTGAATAGAGACATAGAACCTATACTTGATAATCTCACAATGACAACAGATCGACTCGCAAAGGCAAGCAACAATAGTACCTTGCCCCACAATTATCCTGGAAAGATGATACCACCAACGCCCAAATCACAGGCAGGACAACGTGAAGGAAAGCAAGAACACACAATTCAGAGAAAAATCGAGGAACTACAACAAGAAATAGAACGTGAACAAAGAAATTCTCGTAATGAAAGACTCGGTATACCGTTTGACAAAAAGGCTCGACAGCAAGAACTAAGAAGTCTTGTTGACAAAGTAGAAAATCAAAATGAGTTTTTGGAACAGATTCTGACTCTAGTTGAGTTTGAGGTTGTTCCACAACTTCCTAATGATTATGAGAAAATGTATAACGACTTGAAAAAGGAATACATAGAGGAACTAACAACTCATCGAAGTTTTTATGAAGGATACTATAGATTACTTCTCAAGTATAAGGGTCTTAAATCAGACAACAAGCCTTCTCCATCCATCTTATCTATCAAGGAAAAGGTACGCTCCATAAAGTCTATGACGACTCAGCCATCCGTAAAGAATACTTGTGATAACATTCTTCGTGAATTATCTAAAGATGGAGACCCTGCGCAAAAATATAAGGAAGATTTGGATAAGGCAAACGAAAGAATCAAAGCTCTTGAGGCAGAACTAGCAAAAAAGTGAACGAATGCATATTATATTATAAAGACATTACACGGTAGGATATTTTAAACTTTATTCCTTTTTTTCTCCAGGCTCTTTTTAATACAAAATGAACCTACTATTTTAATTATCTAGAAATTCTAATCGATATTCATAAATTGACGTTACTTGGAACTGTTGGGTGATTTTCTATCACGATTCCTTCTGTGATGCCTTCGTTGATGGAATCTGTAATGATCTTGTCCCAATCACTAGTAACCACGAAGTATACTTGCAGAACCGAGATCATAAACAAGGCAATAATCATACCTGCCCATAATCCTAGAAGCTTCCAGCCCAAGAAAAAGCCGCAATAGAAGGCTATAGGTAATGCCACAAAGTAATAGCTGATTAAATTTGTCATACCGGCTACTTTCTGTCTCCCTTGACCTCTTAACACACCTGCAGACCCACAACTAAAAGCATCATTAACCTGGTATAGCGCGCCAATTATCAACACGCTATTAGCTATCTCAATGACAACTTGGTCATTCGTGTACAATTTTGCCAATTTGTGACGGAAAAAGAAGAGAATGGTAAAGTTGAATAAACCAACAAACAAGGACGCCACAAGTGTTGCCTTTGTGGCTGTTACGGCGGTCTTCTTGGCGGCTCCCCCAATAAACCAAGCTATTCTGGTAGATACAGCTATGGAAAAAGCAAATGGTACTTGATAAAGTAATACTGAAGAAGTGCTCACAATAGATTGAGCAGCAAGGTATTCGGTACCAAATTTGGAAGAAGCAAATGTGATGACTTCAAATGCAAGCCATTCAGCTTCCACGACCAATACGCCAGGAATTGATAAGTTGACCAATTTATCCCATTTGTTGAAGAATTTTGTGCTGAGAACTGATCCCTTTGGCCAACATTCATAACCTTTGACGTAGAATGTGTAGAGCAATAACAAAATACACATCAAGTAGTCTACTATGACAACAGAAAGGGGAGCCCCATCAAACCCTAAACCAATTTTCTTGTTCCATACTAGAAGGTAATTGAGCACGACATTTAATGGTGCACAGAATGCAAGAACGTATGTTGATGCATGAAAAATACCTTGACATTGGAGGAAATGTTTTGTATTTTCAAAAATAATGTATCCTGGTATTCCAAAGCCTAATATTTTCAAGTACCTCGAAGCTAAAATACAGAGCTCTTCGTCATCAACTATAGTCATAAGTATTGGTTTAGAAAAGAGAACCCATATTATAAGTACTGGAATGAAAATCATAAACATGAGATAATTGCACTTCATATAGTGAAGTCCAACCCCATTGTAATCCTTTCTTCCAAAAGCCTGAGCACAAAGAGTATCAAGACTAGTACTGATGCCTTGTAGAATTGCATAGGCAGAAACATTAGCTGTCATTGAACTCAAACTAACAGCTGCGAGTTCCCTCGAACCAAGTCTACCCACAGAGAAAATTGATGCAGCTGTCAAAGAATATTGCAAAAAGAAGGTAATTATCAATGGAACCGAACTCTGTGCCAACACGGTTAATTCCGTTCCAAGAGTTGTCTCTGGTTCTGGAAGGATCGAATGGTGAGATAAGATCGTCGATAAGTCCATACTTGATGTGGTGGACTTAACAGCAGAGAGTCTCTCTGATTGAGGTAATCTTGCCTGAAGTGTAGTTTGATAAGGTTCATTTTTCATAGAAATTATCGACTCCCTCCTATGCATGGAAATTATCGATTCTCTCCTATGCTGGACATAGGATACGATCTCATCCTCTGTCACAGAGTCCCTCGAAGTATCCAAGAGACTTGTATTCTCTGTATCCTCTCTATGAGACATCCTTTTGGAAACCCAAGTAAGTCTTTTATCTTTCTTTACAATGAAGTCGACGAATATTTATATTACATAAAGTGCCTATAACATTGAGGCAGCCAATTCTTATCAATGTTGTCACGTTGTTTTCTCACTGCATGCACGTTTTTAGATCTATTATTTTAGATAAGGCCCATTCAGAGTTTTAATCTGACTTGTATTCAGGATTACGGAAATATATTTTCTAAGCCTAGCAAATCTAGATACTTCTGTCTAAAGATCTTTATTGTTACATTTTCTAGTGGTCTTAACTTGAAAAAGACCTTGAGGACGGCATAGGATGCTTATTATCATAAATAGACGCTCGCATTGCATAGTTGTCTTCCTCGCGTAAAAGCGCATGAAAGTTCTGCAAACAAAGATACTCGGCAGCCATTCGCGTCGCGCCCACATTAAAGCTTACCATTAAGAAGATTCCTGATCATGTCTTTACCAGTAAAGTAAACAGTACGGCCAAAAGAAATAAAATCAAGAGTGGAGGTTGCAGTATCCAAAAACCCGAATGGAAGCATTGATGGAATCCATCCTTGAGCCAATTCAACCGCGAAACCACCACTGGGCATCGAGTATTGTTTAAATGTACCCTTAATCATATGGTGAACATCACCAGGATAGTAGACTTCTGGCTCAAGTGCTCCTGGGTAAGCTGCCTTCTCATTACCAGTTAAGATAGTGAAGTAGTCATCAGCAAAATGGTTGCCTGTATGGCCTTCGGTTCCAATAGCAGTACCGAAAAAGATCAAATACTCAGTGATGGAAGCATGTAAAATAAACATGGTTCCCATGGCCCCACCAGCATTATTAAACACCCAGTCGTCAAAGTTCAAATCATTGATCAAACCTGGATATCTTTCCTTAAATTTGGGAGCCAATTCTATCATAATTGCAGTAGCATTTCCATCTGGGTGATTTGCGAGCACTTCTCTTGTTAAGTCGGTGATAACCTCTTTGTCGAATCTGTAGACTGAGGGTAACCATTTGTAGAAAAGTTGGTTCAACCCGAGGTAAATAGCATAAAACGCCAAAGCGATCTTAATTAGCTTCATAGTTGTTAATGAAGTGTTGTTGGTTGGTTTCTTCCAGGTTTTCCCCAAAGACGTTTAAATCTCGTTTACACTTTTTCATCTTTACGATCTATACGAGCGAGCAAAAAAAAAAAAAAAATAGTGCCCTGAATCCGGTATTTTAATGAGTAAAGCACTAAGCAATACAGCTTAAGAGGCGTCATGTCAGTTAATTCCGCCATAGAGGCAATAATAGCTTCGCCAACTACTACAGAAGAGAAAATTCGACACATTTATGAGGCAATAACGGCTCAGAATGTCTTTGACATCACTGTGAATCTAGAAGACGAGATACACTTGGCAGTCGCTTTAATCAAGATCGAACGTGCTTTGGATGTAAAGCCATTACCAGAGGCAAATCGAATCTTTGAAAAGGCCCTCAATAACTTTCATTTTTTGAAAAGTAAGGGCGTTGACCATAACGATTATTTAAAGGCATTCACCAAGGTCAAGTTTATTGACCTTCAAGGAGATTATCAATTGATTGATGACTTATATTACGATAGTATCATTGATCTAGTCAACAAGAAAATCCTATTGTCAAACAATATCCCTCATACATTCGACTCCTTGGCATCTTCAATTAATAATAAAGCATTGGAATTAACCATTGTTTCTGGTTCTGATTATCGTAAAGATATGGTCTGGGAATTCATGCAGCGTTGTCTAACGGCCCCAGATCTTGATCCAGTGACTAAGGATATTTCCAACTTACTTCCTAATAAAAGACTCATCCCTGTGAGTAAGTTTGTGCAGTTCTTGGGTCGAATTCAATATAGCATGGTGATTAACCACTTAAACCGCAAGACCCTTATTGATAATTTCATGGAAGACAATATATACAATCTCTCGAGATACTACAAATCAATCAAGCTTGCCAAAATCAATAGCATCTTTGGGATAGATGAAAGTATTGAACCATTGATTGTTAGCATGATCATTGAGGATAAACTACCTCCATATACCCGGGTTGATCAACAGAGAAGTTTACTTTTATTTGGAGATCTGGAGATTAAAAATGAACAAGATATTTTAAACGAGCATATAAGAGAAGTGGGGGATATCGTAGATTACATCAATAAGCAAATAACGCCAATCAAGTGAAAATTATATATATTAATTAGCATTTTATTAAGACAGCTGAGTATACTCGCTAACGAATTCAATTCTAGGTGCCAAATGTACATTTTTTGTTATGTAGGAAAGCGAGTAACTTTAAAAATTCAACATGAAATATAACTTAATTATAATACAAGACTTTTTGAAATGAGATTAGATTGTTTCATGGAAACATTAATGCCATAAATGCAATGAAAGAAGTGCTTTAATGTCATTCATAAGTGTTGAGATTCATCAAACCATTAATAGTTATAGCCTCCAAGTTGCAACAATGACTTGGCAACACTGAAACTATTTGGAGTTCCAAAGGCATTGGACATGGGTGATGAAGTCAAAATTGTCGAGTTGTTCATTGTTTTGGATGAGTTTGAATCCTCATGGTCGTCATTGGATTTTTTAATGGTGGTAGTGTTACTAGTATCGAGTATCGTTAAGTTATCTTCGTCTATCGTATCTTCATTCCCCGGATTAATTAAACTTCTGGTGGAGTTTGAATTTTTCATGGGGGTTTTTAATATTTTATTAATGGGAGGGAGGCTAGTATTCTTCTTTGTCACCAATTTGTTCACCTCGGGTCTAGGTAATCTAACTTGATCACTAGCTAAGGGGGAAGTTTTTTTATCTTCAAATGAAGAATTGACAGAAAGTGGGGGAGCAGATGATGTTCTCTTCATTGTTAATGCTTTTTGTTGAGAAGATGACGATGTTAATAAGGTATTTTCCTTTCTATTTGCCTTATGGGCATCGAAAAAAATTGAGCTCTTTTTAATTTGAAATAATTTAAGCTTAGTAACCTTGCTTTTGTTACGATTAGCTTGTTTCCTCAATGCTATTTTGGATAAAGTCGGCTTTATTTCCTCTGAATTCACGTTTGTCTTAAGGTTGAGATTTGCTGAAGAAGCATACTTTATCTCCGGTGGTGTTGGTAATTGAGAACCAGAATTCGTCGTCAACGAAGGGGTCAGTGATTGCCTTCTAGAATCAGCCTGACTTAATACCGGCAATGAGGCCTTTGGAGGAGTCGAGTTAGGTCTTACGAGTCTTAAGGGACCTTGGGTTTCCTTCTGTTGCACTTTGTACAATGCCAATTGAAGTTTCAATTTTAATTTCGTGGCAGCCAAAGACGCGGTATCACCTCCTCGGGAAGTGTTCGATGAGAAAGGAGAGGAGTTTGATTTGTTGTCAAGAATGCAACTAGTAGATCTTGATAATATATCTCTAAAGCTTCTAGGAGTTTGTGGCATAGCTGCCTTTTTCATAAGCCACGAGTTTATTCTAGACAGGCTATTCAATTGTGACTCATTGAGTGGTTCAAAGGCCATCCTTCCTGTTGATGGCATTATGAAATATCTTTACCAGCTTCTACCCTCTATGAGTGACTTCTATTGAATAAGGCTTAAGATCGGGGCGTTGTTCGAATATATAATATCCGCGTTAAACTTGGTAAATAACTCACTACAAGATTATTTAGGCTTCCTGACGTGTTCCCTAGCACTTTTAGAGTGCGATGCTGTATTTGCCCAGTAAATATTATTGTATTTCCGGTTTGAGGGTCCGTGATCCATCGTGTTGTTTTTATTTATAAATGCACACAACCGCGCATCACTAAAGCGGGACACGCAGAGAACTCAACTTCAAGTCACCTTACATCATACGACCACGAAGTTACGTGGTAGTGATCGTATTCGGCCGTTGATAGTTAAATAGTGAATCTGTGGTAGCGTGGTAGATTCCCTGTTATAGGCTAAGGCTTAGCGTTTTGGGTGCGAATATCTTGATCTTAATTCATTGACGACGATATCAACACGTCTTGGGTCTCAGAACACGCTAAGTCACGCTGGTGAACCGTGTTGGCATCCACTTGGGAATCACGTCGGGCTTGACTGCGGTCTAACGTCTGTTGGGATTTACGGTGCAATGCTTGATGTTATTAACGTTAGAGGTAACTATTTTTGGTGTAAATTTTTTATTTGGTATCAAAAATAAACCTCCTTACAATAGCGAATACTCTTTAAACCTCGTAGATGCATTTCACTATTACTCCATAGAGTTCATCATGAAGCATGAACTTGATGTTGCCGCATTCAATTCTGCAAGTTGCGCACTTTTTGGTAAGATTTTGATTAAATTTGGCAGAAAAACAAATGTAGATCGGGATATTATAAAAAGTCAACGCGCAGAGATGCAAACGGCTCAACGTAAACAGTGAGTTAGAGATGTTGGTGAGAGAGTGGCCTTCCAAAGGCCTCGAAGTGGGGCCATTTGTCTTGTTACTTTGGTGCAGTTCGGGGATGGTCATGCGATGCCGGGATCGAACTAAACAAACACCGAAAAGCCACCAAGATTTAAGGAGATTTTATTGTCAAATATCTTAAGTAGTGGCTTTAGTATAATCATGTCAACGTTGCACCAAGAAATGTGCTTGTGAGCCCTTTGCATACTTTGAGCAGGGGTAACGTTTGTTACACTTCCATTTTTGTTTCAATCCTGTTTGTAAGCTTATTGGTGAGAGCACTACCAATGTGACACCAAAAGAGATTAACGTGAGGTGCCACATACTGAGAGCAATAAGATAAGAGTTAAATTAAGGTACTAATAAAAATGACACTGATAAGGTCTAAACTTTCTTCACTTAGAGAGTATTTGACTCCAATAAATCATAATTCTAACTTCGCCACCACAGGTGAGATCTCACCAGAGGAATTTGTCAAGGCAGGTGATTATCTTGTCTATAAATTTCCTACTTGGCAATGGTCAGGGAGTCCTAAGAATCTTCGCAAGAGTTTCCTTCCCGATGACAAACAATATTTAGTCACTAGACATGTGCCTAGCTATCAAAGGGCGTCAACTCTCATGGAAATAAATGAGGATGATGATGAGGAAGAACTAGAGGATGGGTGGGTTAAATCTAAAAAAGTGGCCCTGACTGATAAGCACAACGACAATGACAAACGCAATGAGATAGATGATATTGATGAATTAATTGGTAATAGTGATGATGAGGCCCAGGGTTTGGAGGAAGATGATGATTTGGAGTTGATTGGTAATTCGGATAATCAGCTACGAAAATATGACTTATTCATTACATATTCCACATCATATAGGGTTCCAAAAGTTTATTTAGTTGGATTCAATTCGGATGGGATCCCTTTATTACCGAATCAAATGTTTGAAGATATTCAAAGTGACTACAAGGACAAGACCGCCACCATGGAGAATCTACCCGTTTCTTTCAATACGACCTCTGTGTCGATCCATCCTTGCAACCACTCCACCGTCATGAAGGTAATGATGAAATATTCAAAAAATAAACGGAACCATGACGAAGATGCAAACGAGAAAGAAGTTGCTGATAAATTGAGTGATCTTAAGGTAAATGATGAAGAAGCTGAACAAGCTGACGCTATACGAGCCGATCAATATCTTGTTGTATTCCTTAAATTTATCGCTGGAGTGATTCCAGGAATTGAGTATGATTATACCATGGATGCTCTTTGATCTTTAAATTATTATTATATTTTGTTTTATTTCAGCATACTCAGGGAAATAGGTCCTTGGGCCCTAAGCTTGTACCATTAAGCTTAAAGACCAGTTATGGAACCCATATCGTTTAAGTACTATTCAATTCTATAAATATGTATCGTGATGTATCATTCTGAATAGTGACTTTTTTAAGGTTGCTCAGGGATTCGGCATATTGACTCTCGATGCACGAAAAAAAATAATATTATACTATTTCACATTCTTTATTTTGATAAGGGACTAGTCAGATTCTTTTAACATTGACTACTTAAAAATACATTGGATCCACCGGGAAAGCGATGGATATGGTCAATAGGAGGAAAGGAAAGTCAAGACAGAAAGGGGGTGTGGATGCCAATGAAGAGGAAGATAATAGTGACAAAGGAATAAGTACCTCTACCTCCATTTCTCAGGGAAATCAAGCGGGGAACTCAGAAGATGTCATAGAAAAGCTAACAGACAAGGTTAAGTCTACTTTGGAGCATTCACATCATAAGAGACATCGTCTGAAAAAAGAGGAAAAAGTGCTCAAGAAAAGACTTCATGAGTCGCGTAGAGTTATATTTGTGTTGGGTGCCTTGATAGGCCTCTTAATGATGGGATTGTATACCACATATAGCAACCCAGATTTGAAGGTGGAGTTGGATAAGCTTGTGAATTTTGAAGGTCTCAATGACTATTTCGAAGATTGGAAGGTCAAGTTACCCTCGACTTCTTATTTCCGAGATATAAAACAAGATCCTATGCAAGAGTCTGCAGAATCATTTTCTGTAGGCAAGAGAATGAAAAAAGTTCTCAACCTTACTGATGAATATAATGTTGTCATGGTTCCAGGAGTGATATCCACGGGTATTGAGTCATGGGGGTTATCGAACGATGGAGACTGCCCGTCGATGCCTCATTTTAGAAGAAGATTATGGGGATCATTCTATATGTTAAGAACAATGATTTTGGACAAAACTTGTTGGTTGAAACATATAATGCTTGATCCTCATACCGGATTAGACCCTCCTAATATAAAATTACGATCTGCTCAAGGGTTTGAAGCAGCAGATTTTTTTATGGCAGGTTATTGGATATGGAACAAGATTTTGGAAAATTTGGCTGTCATTGGATATGGTCCTAATAATATGCTTAGTGCTGCATACGATTGGAGATTAGCGTATTTAGATCTTGAGAAAAGAGATGCTTATTTCACTAAACTTAAGTCCCAAATTGAGTTGAATAATAGAGTAAATGGGGTTAAATCAGTTTTGGTGGGTCACTCCATGGGGTCTCAAGTCATTTACTATTTCATGAAATGGGTAGAAGCTTCGGGTGAGCATTATGGAAATGGAGGTTCCAATTGGGTGAATGACCATATCGGAGCATTTGTTGATATAAGTGGGTCGATGTTGGGGACTCCGAAGGTAATTCCTGCCTTGATCTCAGGAGAGATGAAGGATACGGTTCAATTGAATGCATTGGCAGTTTACGGGTTGGAAAAATTTTTCAGCAAGAAAGAACGGGTAGATATGTTGAGAACTTTTGGAGGTATCCCCAGTATGTTACCTAAGGGTGGTGATGTTATTTGGGGTACGTTGATCAATGCTCCGGATGATCCTGCAAACACTTTACAAGTTAATGATACTGATGTTGAAATTGAGGGGAACAAATCTAAGAGTTTTGGAACTTTCATTAACTTCAAAGAGAATAGCACAGAAACCCATTATACATTGCAAGAGGCTATTGATTATTTGTTGGATCAGTCGCCTAGCTGGTTCCAAAGGAGAGTGAGGGAGCAATATTCATGGGGAATTGCCCGGAGTGTGAAAGAACTTAAGAAAAATGAACACGATCATCCCAAATGGTCAAATCCTTTGGAGGCAAGATTACCCAATGCTCCTGATATGAAAATCTTTTGTTTCTATGGTGTGGGTAAGCCAACTGAAAGAGCATACACGTACACCGAGGATAAGTCCTCTGGGTTAAAGATGACTATTGATTCAACTCTGGATAACCCTGTATCTTTGGGTGATGGTGATGGTACAGTTTCACTTCTCAGCCATTCAATGTGTCACGAATGGAAAAAGGGTACTGGTTCTAGATACAATCCTGGTGGATCACCCGTGACAATTGTTGAGATCAAAGATGAGCCCGATAGGTTCGATATAAGAGGAGGTGCTAGAACAGCCGATCATGTTGATATCTTGGGAAGTGCAGAATTGAACGAGTTGGTCCTTAAAGTTGCCGCTGGAAGAGGCGATACAATTCAAGATAGATATGTAAGCAACTTGCAAGAGATTGCTAGTAATTTAGATTTTTAGTCATAGATTGATTCAAAAGTATTTATTGTGAATAATCTCTGTATTTTAAGTTTCGTGTGGGCCCGTACATACCGGAGTAGTCGCACATTGGTGTACCGAAATGTGCGCACCTTAAATCTATCGACGAGTAAATAAAGCCAAGGTGAAACGATACCAAGAAGCCATTGATATTGTAGAGCTAATGAGGTAAGTTAGAATGGATTGATATGACACAATTCTTCAGAATGTCAAGCTAACTCTTTTAGTGGTAAATTCGTCAGAGCTTCCAAATACCGCCATGTTTTTGGCCAAGCAGCTAAGAAAGAGCTTTGCTATGAAAATCTCAAAATAACCAAGAATGCCTGGGATTCAAATATAATCAACAGTAATGGGAAGTACATAGCAGTCAACTGGGATTCATCTGGTGGTGGTGCCTTTGGAATTGTTCCTTTGAAAGAAGTAGGCAAGGCTCCAGATACTGTCCCATTATTTAGAGGCCATAAGGCGCCTGTTTTAGATACAGCTTTCGATCCCTTTGATCAACAAATAGTGGCCAGTTGCTCTGATGATGGGAAAATTTGTATTTGGAAAATTCCTGAAGATTTTTCCTTACATAAATACGTGGATGAAAATGATAACATCAAAGATATCAATGAACCTTTTAAAGTTCTTTCTGGTCACACAAGAAAAGTGGGGCATATCGAGTATCATCCATGTGCTTCCAACATCTTGGCCTCTTGTTCAATGGATTACACCGTGAAAATATGGGATGTCGAGTCAGGAAAGGATGTCATAACCTTACCTCATAAGGACTTGGTCACTTCATTTGCTTTCAATTACAATGGATCCTTGATCGCTACAACCTCTAGAGACAAGAAAATTAGAATCTGGGACATTAGAGAACAAAAGGTGATTTCTGAAGGAGCAGGTCATTCTGGTGCCAAACCATCGCGTGTTGTTTGGTTGGGTAACACTGACCGTATCATTACCACAGGGTTCTCTAAATTGTCTGATAGACAAGTTGGTGTTTGGGATGTAAACAACATAGACAAGGGTCCTATTGATGGATTCTTGGTGATTGATGCCTCCTCTGGTGTGTTGATTCCAGTTTTCGATGAATCTACTTCCATTTTGTATTTGGCTGGTAAAGGTGATGGTAACATTCGTTATTACGAATACGACAATGATATTCTTCATGAATTATCTCAATACAATTCTACTGATCCTCAGAGAGGATTCTGTGTGACTCCAAAGAATAGTGTCAATGTTAAAGATAATGAAGTTTTGAGATCTTTTAAAACTGTTAATGACCATATGATTGAACCTATTTCTTTTATAGTTCCAAGAAGATCAGAACTTTTCCAGGCAGATATTTACCCTGATGCTCCTTCCGGCGAACCTGCTTTAACAGGAAAGGAATGGATAGATGGTAAGACTGTCAATGGTCCATTATTAATGGAAATGGAATCCTTGTATGAAGGAACCAAGCCTCAAATCAAGGACTCAGAGCCGGGAATTGCCATTAATGCTGTAAAGGAAGAAGCAACCAAAAAGGAAGAAGAAGCAACAAAGATCAAAAAGGAAAAGGCAGCTGAAACCAAATCTAAAGAAGCGGTTAAAAAGGAGCCAACTCCTCCTCCTCCTACTGACACCGCTCCCAAGAAAGTGGACGACGCTTTGAAGACGTCTTCTGGTGTTGACGACCTTTTGAGCAAGGTCAATGACAAGTCTGATGAAGAAGATGTAGTGGAAGACACCAAATCTGACGACGGCTGGGAAGAAATCAAGAAGCCTGAAGCAGAGAAGGAAAAGCCAAAGGCAAAAGATTCCAAGAAAGAAATCGATACTGCAAAAGAGACCACCAAAGAAGTCACTAACAAGGAAGAGAAATCAGAACCTGAAACTAAACCTAAGGAAGAAGTGAAGGAATCAAAGGCAATCGAAGAGAAACCACCTGTGATTGAGGAAAAGAAAGCAGAGCCAAAGAAAGAGGAGCAAACTCCAGTGGTTGACAAAAATTTGTCGGGAGAACCAAAATCCCTGGCTCCTGCAAGCCAAGCAAAGGCTGGAACTCCTACATTAAAGGCTACCGTTGAGAGATTGGCCTCTCTTGTGGATAATATGGAAAAGCAAATCAATAAGTTGCAAACTGCAAACGCAGAGAAAGATGCAAAGCTTGAATTATTATTGGAAAAGGTTAGTAATTTAAGCAAATGAATGAGAGTACAATAGATATACAATTTGATCGATTGGAAACTTAGATGCAATATATGATAGATATGTGTATTAAAACGTGATATATTTTTAATCTCTTAAATCGTAAAAGTTTTTGAATATTAAGGAACTAAGATTTTGGGTGTCGAACGTCACCAGCTTTTCAAATAATTGAAGAGTCTCCTTTTTCTCATATTGAGAATCAAGTAAATCATCTAAAGTTATAATAGCTGAAGCTCCTGGTATAGTGACGGATCCACTGACTGCCTCAACATTAAATTTCTTGAGCTCATGGCAACTAAGCACAAAGTCTAACTTAGATGACGAAGATGCAACACTGTTTAAGATTCCTCCATAATCGACTAAAACCTTTTGATCAAGAAGCTTTTTGGCGGTGTACTTGACAGCACCAAACTTAGGAAGTCTATTTGTCTTCTTTAATTCTCTTTGATAAAAGTATTGTCTACTGAAAACAGGAATAATATTGAAGATTTTTCTATCTTTAGGTTTCAGTTGCAAACTCGAAACCACGTAGTCAATATGTTCATTATAATCACGCAACTGTTTCCTCAAGAAATCCTGTTTAACAGAGATTTTCTTCAAAGTGTTTTCGGCGACAATAACCTGTTGACCACGGCCTGAACGTTTAGCATCTTTTGTTTTTATATCAAAGGCAACCTCATTAAGGACTTCTTGATAAGAGTTCTTCCTGGTTAACTGTCCAACTTTTTCTAATTTCAAAAGGATCTCCAAACACATCTTTTTCAAATCATGATAGCTCGTCATCGATAGATCTCCCAAGGAAGTACGATGATAAGGGCTTCTGGAATCTACAAGTTGCGATTCATTTTCCTGTTTTTCTTCAAGAATCAACTCTTTAAACTTTTTCTCGTGGCTAGGTTCAATACCCGAGATCAAAATCTCTAAGAGATCGTCACCTTCTTGGACTCTAATTATATATAAGACGCATCTTTTGACTTGGGTCATAAGAGCACTTGTCTTAGAATCAGCGAGGGAATCCTCTTTGGTGGTAGGATTCAAACTCAAGGTAACAGTTCCTAGCTCACTCAAGGCCATAAAATCATGTGCCGAGTTTACATCATCCTTCAACTTGATCAAAACATTGTATAATTGATCGTCAAAGGTTGGCGTCACGATATCCAAGTTCTGTGTGACAATCTTTTCCAACAATATCATATCGCTAACCTTCATGGTGAGTTGAGGTCTCTCTTGGCTAGCTATATCATCAAAGTCATGATATCCGTACTCGCTTTCCAAATCACCTTTCAGAACCAAATTTTGAATTATACTGCGTGTGGTTTCTAATGAAGATGCAACGTGATCATTTAATGGCTTCAAAAAGTTATCATTAAATGGCTTCATTGAAAATACTTGAAGTAACACTCTACTCAAGTATCTGAGATTATTCTTAATCCTCAAATTATGTGCTGTTGGTTTACTAGAGAGATAACCAAAATTTTCGGGACATTGCAAAATATTTGCAATATAATGTTTAATAAAGACAACACCTGCAACGGCCAAATGCTGTTGATCAGTCTTATGAGGGAAATTTATCTTTGAAAGCCTGTAACTCTCTTGACATGCCATCTTGATATAAAGCGGGAAACGATTAATATTTTTCTCTAAGATGGCCAACGCATCAGTTGCAAATTCTCTCAAAGACATCAAATTGTCAACAAACTTAGCAGAAACTTCAGGGTCTTTTATAGCATCTTGAGCAGTGATATCATCAGTCTTATCAGTTGTTCCATTTACCTTGATTTCCTTTTGCATAATGCCGTCATATATTTCCATAGGATCAGATTCGAAGTCTAATTCATCATCGTCCACAATTCTTGTCACAAATTTACCGAGTATAGTTCTTAAGTGTTGTCTTTGGTATGTGAGGTTATTGAAATGAAGAAGGTAATCAATCCAGAAGGTGGAAGTAGTCTTTGTAATGTCACTAATATTATGACAAAATCTTTCAGAGTCTTGTTGCATTAAGCCATGCATAAACTTCATGAAGAAGAATTCTTCACGAGAATGATGGCCAGCTGACGCACTCTTGATTTGAAACATCTCAACAATAGAATTTTTTAAATCTTTGGCAACTTTCAGATCTTTAGATGAGATTGGGAGCTCCTCGTATAACCGTAAAAAGTAAACGGGCTTTGTCTGTAAAAAGTAAAGCATCGATTGATAAAGTTTAATTCTCTGGCGTGAAGAGTTGGAAATCTTTTCAAGGTTTGTCTGGTTAAGAGCTTTTGGTGCTCTTGCCTTAATTTTATCTTTCCCTTTGACCAAATCATCCACAGTGATTTTATTTTTGTCCAACAATTCAAGTTTGATATCCAAATTCTCTATCTTTTGTTCCAATTCTTCATTGGCCTTTGACTTTCTTATGATGTCATCTTTCAACTCTGTAAGTTGCATTTCTTCAGAGAAATCTTCTTCATTATCAGTCAACAAATATGCGAAACGTCTTATAGCAGTCAAAGGAATATTTTTTTGGTTCATTAAGGCCTTGTAAGCTACTCTGGTGAAATATGACTTGATAAAAGATTGAGCCTTGACAACATTAGCTTCATTTGCCTGGTAGTATTCTTCCATACTTGAGAAAGATTTTCTCACTTTGGAACCTCTGATCTGGGATTGTAAAATGATGATATTATCTATTTCATTATAAGCATCATCAAGCCTTATTTCATAGTTGAATCTTACTAAGACACCTCTTATAAGAGATTGAGTAGGCACCACAGACATATTTGCCAATTTCTTCAAGACTCTCTTTTTAATTTCTATTTCTCTTCTCACCATTATTCCTCTGATCTTTGCAGTAAAGCTCGAAAGCTCAAATTCCTCGTTGAATAGAGCAAGGAGCACAGAATTACACAACTTTATCCTGATAATACCACCTCTAATAATACCTTGAAACTCGATATGCGACGGAGTATGGACACCGAGTTCCTCGTCCATACTTGATAGAGCAGATCTCGTACTCTTTCCTCTGATGAGAGCCTGTAACTCATCTACACGGCTCTTTTCAGATGATCCTGAAAG
This sequence comes from Priceomyces fermenticarens, assembly GCA_030574455.1. Taxonomy (NCBI): domain Eukaryota; kingdom Fungi; phylum Ascomycota; class Pichiomycetes; order Serinales; family Debaryomycetaceae; genus Priceomyces; species Priceomyces fermenticarens. The sequence continues at coordinate 46,755 of JAJMEZ010000018.1, read as the reverse complement.
TTTGTTGCAGGCAGCATTTCTTTCGTAGATTCTGCGCCTTAGCAAAGACTGAAGAGCCAAAACACTTTCTTCAATAGTGTCCTTATATTTTAAAATGATGGAAACCTTCAGACTGTAGAGTTTCATCTTCGCGTGAGCCTGCAATCTCGTCAAACGGTCTTCAAACGCTTCCATTTCTTTCTTTACCTGAGATCTTCTTCTTCTCTGTATGGCACCTTTGCAAATAGGGTGGAAGGCCAAGTTAAAAGACTCTATGTTCAGGGAAATCTGAGACATCAGTCTTCTTACTTTCACTGCTCTAAGGAGAGATTGGAATTTGATCATTGCATCTTCATATAATAAGAGCTGAGAGCGATTTTTGTGGATAGTGACTTTCCTCGACTGGTTCCCTCTTATTATTGATATAAGGTATCCTATCTCCTCAGAGTACGACTTTAAGATGATCCGATCAGCGAACATTCTATATCTGAAGTTTGCCCCACGAGCGAGAGATTGTAATTTGATCAAACCGGTGGTAGTATCACCATCGATCAGAATGTTGGCAGCTGATGCAGGCACTTTGTATTCTTTGAGTGTCTGTTCCTCGTGGTGATCATCTAAGAGTTTGTTTCTCCGAGGAGTAGGCTCAACCTTCTCAGGTGGTGGTAGAAGTGATGTTTGAAATGATGATTGAAATGTTGGTTTAGGTGCTGGTTCAAAGCGATGAGTTATAGGCTTTTTTTCTTCAAGAAAAGGGTTTTCCCTGTCGAGGTGTTGAAGCTTGCCCACATGGGTATCATTTTTTAAGTGTTTAGCAACAAGATCAGCACGAGCCTTTTGCTCAGGTTTAGATGGAGAAGTCAAGCTATTCATATACCTACTATCTTCCGACGTCTCATCTCCATCTGCTCCAGCAAAGTTGGGTAATCCTGTACCTACCAAGGCTCTATTAGCAGCTCGAATATCTTCTGGGGTGAATGATAAAGTGCCCAATAAGTTAACCACTTGAGGGAATCTAGAGTCCATTTTATGCAATATATAGCTTATAGTACGAAGACATAACCAAGCTTTAGGTACGTTTTTAGCATCGTATAAGTCTGTGAGTTCAATTCTGAAGAGATCAGGCACATTCAAATACTCACAAAGTTCAAAGAACCTATTGATATTTTCTGTGTGTCTGAACTGTAATTTTGAATCGTTGGAAAACACTCTTTTTTGCACTGGCATTACTACATTAGCAAGTTTAGCTAAATGGATACCATTTCTTATATAAGTGATGAGTTCAACAGGTTCTTGCTTTATAGGTTCATTTAACACTGTTTCCAACCATCTTTTCAATTCTTCAATACGACAAAGATATTCATACCCGGGTGAATCCTTTGATGTTTTATTTGAGGGGGAATTATTCAAGGTCCAATCTGCTTTTGGTCGGGGCTGTAAATCAACGTCTTGTTGAAGAACCGGCTGCTTCTTTAAAGGTGACCCCTGTCTACTATTGTTTGCTGAAGACTTATTCAGGGGGCTCTTGAATGAAGATACAGTAGCAGAGGGGGTCTCGAACTTGGTTCTAAGTAGAGCCATTTTGGATGGCGTAGGTGTTGTCAAGTTCAATTCTCTTGAAAGACTGTCTAAATCATTGTTCTTTTCATTTGAATACTTTGAAAGATTTGGTGTAGCACTATTGATCTTGGATGTGGGAGCAAGAGGGGTTCTTGCCTTAGGTGTGTAAGAATCATCCGTTGCCTCGAGATACCTAAGCACTCTATTCTTTGCCGGCGAAGCCATCGTGGTTAAACTATGGCAATTCAGAGGGCCAGATAAACTCAATGTTATAAAACATCATCTTAAGATGGAATACAAATATCTGAATCAAAGTTCATATTCTTTCCCAATTAGGACAGTGGGTAAACAAATATCAAAAGTGCAAAATAAACAAAAAAAAAAAAATAGATCAGGCTCGTAACGAAATACAAAATCCATCGCAGGATCATACTCTCGTGATACTGAGTGTCATTACTACTGTGTATTTAGTTACTGTTTTGTCTCGTGTATTAGACCTTTATTATACAATTCTAAGACGGTCCGTGCTAGTGTACAGGAGGAAGCCTATATTCCCTCTTCTTGCTGCTGTTTGTATGCATCCTCTAGAAATTGAATAGTTGAGTCAAGCTTGCTTAATTCTGCTTTGGTTCGGGGTATTGATTTTTTTAATTCATCTAACTTCATTATATGATCCAGGTAGTCATTGGCCAACTCAGAGTCTTGAGGGTCAACATCTACTTTCTCCTCTGGAATCGAGGCATCAAGTTGCAATAATATCTCCGTAAGTTGTTTATCTACTTTCGTCACCAAATCGTCATACGCGACTTTGGCCCTATGCGGTAGTTCTCTTCGTAATGCAGTGACTTCAGTAGTGATTTCCTCCACTTGAAGAAGCACTTCTCTTAATTTGGCATTTATTGATACATCAAAATCTTCAACTTTTTCTTTAGGCTTCAACGATAGTATATCTGCAATAGATAGTTTGGAGTTGGGCTTTTTGGACATATCACGGCCATCAATGATCAAAGCAGATTTGGCCATATCGAACCCCCCCATCAAGAAATCATCCAAAGCATTTGCTACTTCTTTTTTAAACGGATCATTATTCGTTGTTGGTATGTTGAGGTCTAGCCTCGAGGTTACACTTTTAAGGATTTGGTTATATAGGAATCTCAAGTCTTGTTTTGATAGAGCTATCCTTTCATATTCATCATTGGAGCTCATATTTAACCAATAGCGACCTTCATTTATTGACAACCATTAGTGTTATGTATGAAACAAACTGATTCAGATATCACAAAAGTTGTTTTTAAGTGAATTTTATCTACAATAGAAGACGCGACATCTATCAATACTATTAAAAAGGCGACATTATAACGACATTTTGAGGATTAAGCTTCCTTAAAAACTCAACTCAGTTTGACATTTCAAGTACCAATCTTATCAACAATGTCATCGGAGGGAGAGCTTTATCCATCTTTCGCCCCATTTCTAGGATTCGCTGGTTGTGCAGCGGCGATGGTGTTGTCTTGTGCCGGGGCAGCCATTGGGACGGCAAAGTCAGGGATTGGTATTTCTGGTATCGGTACTTTTAAACCAGAATTAATCATGAGATCCCTCATTCCTGTGGTCATGTCTGGTATTTTGGCAGTTTATGGATTGGTTGTTGCCGTGTTAATCTCAGGTGGGTTATCTCCAACAAAGAAATATAGTCTCTTCAGCGGATTCTTGCATTTAGCTTGTGGGTTATCAGTGGGATTTGCATGCTTAGCTTCAGGTTATTCAATTGGTATAGTTGGAGATGAAGGTGTCAGAAAATTTATGCATCAACCTAGAGTGTTTGTTGGAATTGTTCTTATATTGATTTTTGCTGAAGTTTTAGGATTATACGGAATGATTATTGCTTTAATCTTGAACACTAAAACAAGTGAATAATAAAATTGTTAACATATATTACTTTTATATAGCTGGAATAGCATTAAATTTTAGTCAGTTTCCATTTTATCGTCATTCTGAGCCTTCCCAAGAGTAACCGTTCCCTTATCGTCAATGAATTGACTCGAGAATTCTTCTAAATATTGAACAGATCTATCAGAATCAATAAACAACATGTAAGCTCTCTTGACATCAGCGAGGTCAACGGAAGCACTTCTTCTTTTCAAGGCAATTTGTTGTGATACAGAAATAAGATTGGCAGCATATCTTAAACTTGTTTCTTGACCAATCTTGGTTAATAATGATAACGCATCACCTGACAAATCCACTTCTTCTTCGGTGGCCCTGATGGAAAGAATGGTCCTTATTTCATCGCCATTATATGTCGAAGTATGTATCATTATTGTTCTATCCAACAAATCAACTGGCAAACCATGAGGGGATTTATAATTGGTACCACGAATTCTTGATATTCCTCTATTAGTGGCCATTATAACTATTGGGGAGAAGTCATCCTCTAATGCTCTATTTATAAAGGAAAAGCATTCAATATCCAACATGTGTACATCATCAATAAACAATACTCCAGGAACAATCTCGGCCTTACCTTCTTCTTTCCATTCAGCCACTTTTGTATTGATCTGATCACGGATCTCTGATCTAATTTCACCAGTGTCCCCAGAAAATAACGCCAAAAATCCTTGTTGTCTTGAATTAATAACATCAATTTCATGTAACGAAACCATATGGACCACTTCCTTCCTCTTTTGTAACTCTCCTTCAGGACTTTGCACAAACTTTGTTTCTGGACCCATAGCATCATAATCTCTTGCTCTAGTAAAAGAACGCCCGAGTTTAGAAATCTTACCCGAGGCCTTGTCGATAGATATCACATCACCAGCAAGAACTTTTTCTTTAGTCAATCCTTCTATCATTTTATTACCTAACTCATAGATGGTTTCCATATCGGTAGTTTTGATGGTTAATTTCCCCTGTTTATGTCCTCCAGTGATTGATCTATCAATTTGAATCTCGACGACTTCCCCTTCGATTATTTCTGTTTCTTCTTTAATTCTAATTCCGATTGATTTACGGAAGGCTTGAGTCAATGATTCTGTCTTGGATAATTCTAAACTAAATACTTCTGAACCAGAAATGGCGGTAAATGGGACTTCTGAGCCCAAATTTTGAGATAAACCCTTGGCGATGGCGGTCTTACCAGTGGATGGGGGTCCAGCAATTAATACGGCACTTCCAGCGATTTTGCCCGCTTGAACCATCTTCAAGATGACACCTGCAGATCTTCTGGCCTTAAGCTGACCCACCATCCCCTGAGAACTCTCCTTTGGTCTTAAATTTTCATCTAAGCCTAACCCAGTGATGTGAGAATGAGCAGCTATCAAAGATAACCCACTCAAATCTCTGTTTTTGACATCAGTACTTATCGTGTTGTTAGAAGACTAAAGACGTTAGTGATAGTTCGAATTGGATGGGTTATACGATACTTACCATGGCGACGTATGGACTGATATTCTAGGGTGTTTTGCTGAACATAAAATTTTAAGTACAAAAATGCGCACGACACGAAGAACAACCAAACCTACTTAAGTTATAAATCTTAATAGAACGTACAATGTTAATTCATAATGTGTTTTATTATTCATGCTACTATAAACGATAAAGACTAAACTTACTACTCTTACTCTTTATCAACTTTTGCTAGTGCGTTCGATAACTTCATCATTGAATCTTGCGATAATTGCCCATCTGATATTTCCTTTACCCATGTGTAGTCGTCTGAATCTATATAAGAGTAATGGGTGTTTTCCCTTTCCTTTGTTGGCCAATTAAAGTCGTCTATCTCTGGATTTAGCCCAGCCAGCCCAAACTTCAATTGATTCGATTCTTCCATCACCACCCTGTTATTGGCTACAGAGCATATTATAATACAATTATGAAGATTATGGAGTCTCAATTGGTGACAGGTCAATAAAAAAATGCAATTGGTCAAATCGTTTAGAAAGATGGAACCGTTGGATTTCAAATCAAATATTGAATTGTGTCCACGTTCTATATGGACCGAAGGTGCATGGCCAATGAGGATAGAGTCCTCAAAATCGGTAACCAACACATGCTTTTGATGGCCTATGGTCTTTTTCTCCCAATGACATCCTTCAAGAAATGGTCTTGCGGGTGTAATTATCCTTTCTTTGCCTGGTACATTTTCTGATTTAGGAATGGGGGCGCCTTCAAATTTGAATTGATAGGTATTGAGCAGCTCATGTTTAAGGTCAATATGCTTTTGTAAGGAGTTGATCGATTCCAAAACCTTCTTTTGTTCAAATCCCTTGAGTGATTCAAAGCTCTTTTCAGCTCTGGCATTAACTTGATTGAACTTCTCTCGGGTGATTCTCAATGACTCGTTGTCATCACTATGCAACAACTGATTTCTAAGATCTGAATGTTAGAATTCAAGCCTAAATTTCTTATATCCCTTGGCTACTTACTCTTTAACTCAACTAGAAGCGATTCATAAAGATCAGACTCCATGATGAAGAATGCGCAAAACTACTTTTCCTAAATACTTTAAATACTTTCAACACTTTTTTCATCATTTTTTTCAATTCTGAAAGCCACCTCTTTAAGGTCGATAGTCTCTATTCTCTCGTAGAAGCTCAATTGACGGAACCTGATAAATGTATAGAGTTTATGAGCCAAATAGCATACAATTATTACAATAATCCCCATAATCTGCTTAAAGAACTCTATTGGGGAAAACTTGGGGCCTAGGAATGAAGCAATCACCTGTGCTACCAATATTACAATGCTAAGAACGATTCCGTACCATGACCCCACCACCCCTGTTTGAGACTTGTAAATCAACCTGTCACCAGAGATGTCGTTAAACCGCAAGGCCTGTCTGAATCGAAGATGACAAGCACAAATGGTGGTATAAGATGCTATCACAGAGATCCCTGATAAGGACATTAACCATAGGAATAAAGTCTCTGATCCTCGGGGCCATAAAACAGAGATATAAGAGAGAAATCCCATAATGGTCGAAACTAAAGTTGCCACAAGTGGTCTTTTCTCTCTATCAATATATGAAAAGATAGCAGGGGCTTGTGAATTTTCTGCTAGGGCAAGCAAGGTTCGGGAAGAGGCGAATATTGCACTATTACCCACGGAGAGAATCGAGATTAATATAACAATATTCATGGTTGTTGCGAAAGATTGCGAATTTTTGATATTTGAGAGTGCCAACACAAATGGTGAAGTATTGACGTCAGAGTTGCCCGATCCCACCAACCCTGGATGATTATAGGGCACCACTAATGAGATAATAGTTAAAGAAACCAAGTAAAATCCACATATTCTCCAAAAAACTTGCTTAGTAGCCTTAGGGATTGTAGTTTCAGGGTCCTTTGATTCTGCGGCTGCTAAACCCACCAATTCACTTCCAGAAAACGAAAATGCCGCTGTAATTATACAATTAACTACTCCATGGAACCCATCAGGAGAGATTATTCCTGGATGTTTCCAATTGGAAAACCCAATGGGGTCGCTGAATGCTCCAATGTCCACGAGAAAGGCAAGAATCACAAAGAATAGAATCGCAACCACTTTAATAATTGCAAAAAGAATCTCTGCGAACCCATAGTACTTGACACTTAACAAGTTCATAAAGACAACAACAGCAAAGAATAATGTGATCACGGCCCAATCAGGGAACTTTTGCGATACCGTGGGCCAGAATTGGAAAGTGATCGAAGCAGCCACCAATTCCATGGGTAATAAGAGGGCCCATTGCAAGTAATAGTTCCATGCCATGGCAAACCCCCAGCTTTTGTCCAAGAATTTAGAGGAATAATTGGTGAAACCTCCCTTGAGAGGTAAGGATACACTCAATTCACCCAAAGATTGACACATACAAAACATGAATGAAGATAGTAGCACATATGATACCAACAATGGTGCCGCACCTGAAGCCAAAGACTTCCCAGAACCAATCAATAATCCCGTACCAATAGCACCACCAATAGCAATGCATTGAACGGAAAATGCAGATATCTCTCGACTTAGTTCGGGGTTACTCTCACCATCATATCTCTTGAAAGAGTTGAACACTCTAACGAACAAGTTTGGTTTGGAGATTGAGGTGGCCAGAGTAGCAAAAAAGGGTAGCTCCTTCAGGAGATCGTGATCGGTAGAATTGTAGCTCATACCAGAGGGTAAGAGGTTATTATTCCTTCTACAAAATAATTATCCGTTACACATTTTGTGGAATTGCCGCAAACAACATATTTACAATTAGCTTTTGCAACCATTTTTTTTTTTTTTTAAGTCTGTACTTTTTGAATACGGGTTCTGCCAACCAATTGATCAGCAATGTCTCTAGCAGAACTCCAATGAATCCTCTTGGGCATTCTCTTGTAGAATTCTGTCTCGAAATCGTAAAGTTGTCTTATAGGACTAAAAGTCAATTTACTTGAACGAACACTCAAAACGGCAGCTGTTTTTGAAATTTCTGGTTCATCAGGCAGGAATTCTAACGAGTATCTCATCTTCTCCAACTTATCAGTATGCTCTTCAATGAATTGAACTGCTCTGATGGCGTATCTAGCACCTCTTGTTCTATCTATGGGTGAGGGCAATCCACCTTGTTGAACATGACCGGGGATGGCAGTCTTAATGTCAAACTCTCCATCGGCTTCCTCATGCATTACATCAGCAAGTAATTTTGTATTAAAGGCTTCTGAAGCATTAGTGCTTCTTAAGATAAGCTTACCAGCTCTTGTCATATCTTTACTAGTAGCAAAGGACTCCTTAAGAGAATTGATATCCATCTCAAGTTGCTCAAGAGCTATACCTTCCTCTGGAACATATGACACTTGAGCACCACATGACAATGATGCATAAGTTGCAATATAACCGGAGTTACCTCCCTGCACTTCGATTATGAAAACACGGTTTCTAGTGGACGAGGCCGATTGTTTCACAACATCACAATAATCAGTCAAAGCATTCAAACAAGTATCAGCACCTAAAGAGTACTCAGTTCCGGGGACATTATTGGAGATGGTAGCTGGGACCAATACCATAGGGATTCTAAAAGCTGGATACATAGCTCTTGCCGTTTGAAGTTCTTCTAAAGACACAAAAGCTTCGAAACCACCCACTAATATAAGCCCATCGAAATGATATTTTTCAAAGTAGTATGCTATCATGCCAATGTCAGTTTCACTTGGAGTCAGTCTATTAGTGCCGATTTCGGACCCTCCCATGGAACACCAACCGTCAATTTCTAACCAATCCATCAGTTTGATCGATTCATGTCTCGAAAGACCAGCAAATCCATTATGAATCGCATATGGGGTATGACCTCTCGACATACAATAAGTGGCCATAGCATATACTGCACTATTCATACCACCTGCTGGTGCACCTATATTGACAATAGCAATTCTTTTACGTTTAGACTCTGGCAATGAAGGGGCATTATGATCGGCTGAGTTCATGGACATGAAGTTATGAAGATGCTCTATAAATTCAGAGTCTCTTAATTTCATGGCTTTTTCGAAATTACTTTCTTCAATGGCACTAGCAATGGATTTTGTGATCTTGACCGCTTCCATAAGAGGCTTTCTCATAATTTTATTTTCATCAATTGCAATCATGGGAGATGGAGTATCGGGAGAACCTTCGATAACGGCTTTTACGGCTTCAACACCTTGGGTGGTTGCCAAAATACGATCGAATGCAACGGCGGTACCACCTCTTTGCACATGACCTAAAGTGGTGATTCTAGTGTCTAGCCCAAGATTGTCGACCAAGACTTTTTTAACTTGTTCAGCAGAGATAGGTTCCAAGTTTGAAGTGATGGCCCCTTCTGCCACAATGACAATTGTCTTTCTCTTACCTCTTGATCTGTGTTTGGCGACAATATTACACATTTGACTTTGCCAATCTTGAGACGATGCGGGCTTCTCGGGGATTAAAATGTAATCAGCAGTAGTGGAAATCCCTGCCATCAATGCTAACCATCCACAATGTCTCCCCATGACTTCCACTATAAAGGCACGAGAATGCGAATTGGCCGTGGCATCAATATAATCAATGGCCCTACAGATTCTCTCCAAGGCAGAGTACGAGCCAATGGTTGAATCAGTAGTGGACATATCATTATCAATAGACCCCACCAACCCACAAATGTTCAAAAACTTATGTCTCTGGTATTGCTCTCTAGTGATATCTTTTCTGTGCAAAAGTTCTTCAATTAATGAGGGCCATTCTGATCTAAACAAATCGGCACCTGTCAATGATCCGTCACCTCCACAGACAATCAAGGCGTCGATTCCAGCTTTAACCATGTTGAAACAAGCAATCAATCTACCTTCTCTCTCTCTAAAGTCTTTACATCTAGCGGTACCGATGTTTGTACCACCTTCTGTCAAAAAGTCTCTTACATCATTCCAATGCATTTCCTTGATATACTTAGGACCTCCTCTCACAAGACCTTCATACCCTTCCATAATTGCAAATGGTTTACAACCTCTGTAAATTGCTGCTCTCACCACTGCTCTCACCACTGCATTCATCCCTGGAGCATCACCACCCGAAGTCATCACCCCGATGTTTTTCTTTGGTCCAGAAGACAAGGACATGTCCAAACCAGCCAGAGGAGAAGTTGTTTCTGTCTTTAAATGGGCTTCATATTTGTTTAAGGGAGGATTAGAAGTCAATGCATTGGCATCAGTACCAAACCCCACGACATTAGATAAGGGGTCCACAGTGTACACTTCGTTAGGGTACAATTCATTAGGGTGAACTTGGGTCAATGCTCCATATTCCCTTAAGGCCCGAATTACATCATTCACATTGGTACATTTTAGGGCAAACGTCGATTCTGCCGATCTCCAATCACTGGAACTAACAAATTTCTCCAAATTGGCTCTCTTAGATTTGATTTTTTCAACCAGAAGACTGCTATCTGACTTTATGAATGCCAAAATAGCTGTGTGGTCATTATTGGCCAAGTACTTGATGCCATCTTGTTCATGTTGAAGTTGAAAGCCAAAGATATCCTCATAGAAACGAATGGCCTCTTCACGCAACTCAGCAGTATGAGCATACAATGAGATACACGAGGTTCCATTAACAACAGGCACTGTCATTTTGGAAATGAAATGGGAATCTAAGAAGTCTTTGGGTGTGAATGAGATACGATCTTAAATGATCACGGACCGATGTAGTGCGCACCGTGAGCATTCAGCAATAATGAGGTTTAGGGGGAATAATGGCGCAAGAAGAAACAGAGTTTTTCTGCACAAGCGCAGAGAAGTTATCAAAAGAGACCACCAATGGCCTAGAAAACTACAAAAATCTTTAGATATTGCAAATTGTAACTTCTTAAGGGTTTCATCAAGTATATATTAATAGGGTACTCAATATTACGCAGGGAGCCATGTCTCTTTCCCCCCACAACTACGCCATCAGCTCGCTAAAACAATCGCGCCGCCAGTAATCCACAGCACGCTTTTTTCCAATTTTTTTTTGGCAAACTAAACGGTGGGACATTTTTCAAATCACTTTATTCAGACTTTAACGAATATATCCTTTTGTCGACTGATATAACACTTTTGTTAACCAGTACGCATATCATGTCAGAGCAAAACACTCCATCATCTAGTCCAGTTGCCCTAGGGGATTACTCCAAGATTGGGATGCCAAGCTTGCCCGGTGTTACACCCGAATTGCCTAAATCCAATGGATTGTGGTCATCAAACCCGGTGTTCTCTTATTTGAACGATGTTTACACCACTATATCAGAGCATAGAAGATCTTTGGGATTAGCTAACCCAGGTTCAATCGAGAACTTGAACAAGGAAGTGTCTAGAGATGTTTTCTTGACGCAATACTTTTTCACTGGGTTAAGAGCAGATTTAAACAAGGCATTTTCCATGTCTCCAGCTTTCCAAACTTCTCATACTTTGTCTATGGGTTCCACTGTCTTGCCTCAATATGCTTTCTCAGCTTTATATGCTGCTGATGACTACTTTGTGCAAGGTAATATCGATAATGAACTTTCATTCAGTGGTAGAGTTAACTATGGTTGGGATAAACATAACATCTCAAAACTTACTTTACAATTGGCTAATGGTCAACCAGCTATGTGTCAATTGGAACAAGATTATATGGCTTCGGATTTCTCCATCAATTTGAAAACTTTGAACCCATCGTTATTAAATGGTGGATTCAGTGGTGTTGCTGTGGGATCTTTATTACAATCCGTAACTCCTAGATTGGCGGTTGGATTAGAAGCTATGTTGTCCAAGCAAGCTGCCTCTATCACTCCTGATACTGCTGTTTCATATGTCGGTCGTTACAATGCTGGTAACTGGATCGCCTCTGCTCAATTACAAGCTCAAGGTGCATTAATTGCTTCGTTCTGGAGAAGAGTCACTGATAAAGTTGAAGCTGGTTTAGAAACTCAAATTGCTGCTACCGTTAAGCCTGTCACTGATTCTTTGATGGGTACTCCAATTGGTTATGAACCAGTCGTCGAAGGTCAAACCACTATTGGTGCCAAGTATGAATATCGTCAATCAGTCTTTAGAGGTCAATTAGATACCTTGGGTAAGGTTGGTGTATTCTTGGAAAAGAGAGTTCTTCCAACCGTTTCCATCTTGTTCTCTGGTGAAATCGACCACAAGAAGAATGATTCTAGAATAGGTGTTGGTTTACAATTTGAAGCTGCCGGTAACGAACAGTTGATGATGATGCAACAGGGATTAGTTGATGCAAATGGTAACCCAATTCCAGGTGCTCCTCAAGTCTGAAAGTGAGTGGTAGACCAGATATGCTTAGCATATCTCTTACGAATAACTTTGTATATAAATGTTATAAGTTTTACTCATTAGGCTAAAAATGAAAGCTTATGTTTAATAATTTTGTAAGAAAATAACTCATCACCATCCAAAAAGACGTGAAGCAATGCTTAAATGCTCATTCTTTTTGCGAGGATGTCTGTCATTGACAGGAGCATTTTGGTTTGCACTAACTAGTTTATAAATATCACGAGATTGAAGTCTGAAACTCAGATCCAAATTTCTGGACTCACCAGGAGCCCCCCTTTGGCCTCGGGATCGATTTTTGTCATAATTTGGCTCTTTTGGACGAGCAGGCATTCTATTTGACTTTAAGGATGAAGTATCATCAATGACAGATGCCAAATTTTTTTGTGTGATGGACCGATAGATATCACTGTATGTTGACCGCAAATCTTGATTATTGTAACTGCTTCTAAGACTATAATTTGATTGCGATTTGGGAAGAGTCTTTCTGGCCAAGGCAGTGATATCTACGTTGATACCGCTCCTTGATGATGCTAAGGATTTTTGCTTTGACCCATTATGTCTTCTATTGTATTCACTTAACGAAGTCTTGGGGAAATCCTCAAAATCACTGGCAGTTTCTTCGAAACCAGAGGGCATTATAGGTCTAGAGATGTTGGGTGGTCTTCTATAGGAAGATGCCACCGACATAGCTCTTGATTGAGGTCTGGAGCGAGTGAATGTGACGAGATTGGTCACCGAAACGTTTTCTTCATATTCATCCAAAAGAGAGTCCATAGATGAGTCGGATTTTTTCTCGACTGGTCGAAGATCAAGGCCATTGTTAATTTCAGGTCGTTGTCTCGAATCAAAATTGAATAGTTCAGAATGTTTAGGTAGATTTTTCTGGGCCCCATATTCATTCTTATCGAGAGACCAACCAGGGGGGAGATGCATTTTTTCGATAGTAGGCTGTGAAGGGATATATAAATGAGATGGACCACCGGGGGAAAGTGGAGCCGATGGAGGTGAATCGGGGATCTCCTGAGAGAGATCCACTAATAAATTTTCTGAAGATACATGCCGAAGGTCGGGGTTTTCGTTCAAAGTTAATGCCAGAATACCTTGGGACATGGATTTTTCCGTGGCAAGTAAATTTTTATATTGTACCAAGCCTGAGAGAGTTCTCTCCAAAATTTCAAATACGTTAAATTCATCAGAATTCACAAAAATCTTCCAGTAACGGTCAGGATTCACCAAGGGGAGCACAAATTCGTTTAGGCCCACACGGAAAATCTTGATTTTAGGAAGCAATGGATAGATTAAAGACGTTCCACATGAGAGATAGGTGACATCTCCGTTATGTAATTGAAAGATCTCTAGCTCGCCATGTCCCAAGAGTCTACCAGAAGAATTCGTTTTTTGATTCAATTGTTCGTCAAACACCAAAATCTTGGACGATTTAAACTTAAATAGGGTGACTTTTTCGTCCATATCGAGTTGTAATGATGATTCCTTGGGCATTTCCACAGAGGGCTCGCTTTTGGCCTTCAAGTTATCCCGCAAGGTAGAGAGAGACCCGTTAGAAGTATCTTTTGTTTTCTTGTATCTCATAAGGGTCTGTTTTCTCGGGCTCATGGTGCTCGGGTTTAGTCGTTCTATGTCTAATTCTTCATCTTCCTTAATTGTAGGTTGGATTGATAAATCATAGGGCGCCGCGAGTTTGGGAGGGGCGTGGTCCACTTCTGATGTTTGTTCCTTTGTATTGGTGTTATTTCCATCCGAGATTTGTTGCTTACTTTGATCATTTGATCCTTGTTGGATTTGCGTTTGGGTCTTTTTCTTATTGCGTCTTTTCTTTTTCTTGGGATTTTTCTTCGGTTCATACGGTATACTATCATTAGGTTTATCTGATATCCCTGGATTCAACCTCGGTAGCCCTTCAATGGCTTCATTCTTCTTCAAATCAGGCATAGCTAGCCACGAAGAAGGAATATACAATGTTTTCAATACCTTTTTTCTCGATTTATGCGCACATTTTGATCGTGGGGTCGAGAATCGAGATTGGAGAAGTGACTACGAATTAATAAAATTTAATTGATATTTGATTAAAAGTGCTTAAATCCTATTTATTTCAGTATCTATTACGTAGCCCGGGCTTATTGTCTTAAACTTCTGCTGGGGCCTATTGTCTTAAGCTTCCGCTGGGGCCTCTATGTCATTGCTCAAGATTGGGTTGTAGCTGACACCTCTTGTTTCCACTGCTTCTGATTCAGAATAGAACGTCACAATTCCATCGAGAAGTTTAATTGCTCTGTGGACCTTATCTTCTATGAAAAGAATGACTTTCAGAGGAGGATAAAGAACTTTCAAGTATCCAAGGGCATAGACATACCCGGTGGAGATACCGGCAAGATGGCCAAAGAATGAAGAATTGGTAAACATTATCTTGGTTACAACCAATAAAACAAACGGCGAGGCAATAGTGGGGAGTCTATATTCATTTCCAGACACTCTAAATTGATAAAGGTTTGGCTTATGTTGGTGTTCCTTGTAAGCAACAAAAGTGATAAACAGAAACACCACCCCACTGATCCCAACGATATGAGTGTTTGGGTACAAAATAAGCCCGACAATACAATATTGAAGTCCTGCCACCACAGTAAATAAATTCAATGTCACCCCAGTGTACACTGTGCCATGATTTTTTTCAAATGTCGAAATCAAGGGGAAAAGAGCAACGATGTTGAATAACCAGTGCAAAAAGCCATCGTGGAACATACTGTAGAACGAAAGTCTGTTCAAATCAAATTTAAACGGTGCCTTCGGATATAATGATAATCTATTCCCAGCACCATTGCCGGTGGAGATATTAATGATCAATAACAAAAATGTGAAAATCACCAACCCCACAGAGAGCGCCAGGTACTGGCTCAAACTGTGGATGGAGGGAGCTCTCACCGAGAATCCCGTGGTCGACGACATGTTGATCTAGCTGTTAACTGAGGATGGAATGTTGAACGCGATAAAGACGTTACCGGCCTGTGTGCAGACGAAGTCGAAACAGAAAAGCACAGAAAAGGAAAGGAGAAGAGAATAATAAGGAAATAAGAGAGAAAGAGGAAAGTAAGAAAAAAGTAAGAAGAAAGAAGTAAAGAAGAAAGTAAGAAGTGAAAAAGTAAAGAAAAAACGTAGAAATAGAAACGAAAGAAGCAATCGTATTTCTAGAAGCAATCTCGTAATTCTATGTATATTTCTATTTGGCTCTGAACTAAATTCAGTGTATACCTAGTCTAGATGTACGTGTCTCCATTCCACCTTGTTTGCCGACACTGGGGCCCAACACTACTCTTTATCACCTATCTCTTGTTTTAATGTTTCACTAAATTCGTTAAGAAACAACGTCTTTTTGGCGTTGCTGGCCTTGAGCGAGGAAATCTCCTTTTTCCTGTCTGCCACAGACTCGTTGATCCCATCTATGCCCTGTAAAGTCTTTTTAAACCTCAGAATCTTCAATCTAATACTCCCCGCATGCTTGTCGAAATCCTTCACCAGAATTAGCCCCGTACGCAAATCATGCAATATACCAAAGATATCTGGCAACAACTCGGTGTCGTTGATGATTGCCTTGATATCTGAAGGCTCTTCCTCCCTTTCGGAGTCCCTTGGTGGCACTTCTAGCTCCATAATAAAGATTTATATATTTTCGCATTTAAAAATAATCATAAACCAACTATGGACTACGTCACGTCGGTACTAAGTTACTGTTTCCCCTGCTTACCCCAATTAACGTCGCCATATATATCAGTCAATGGAACCAAGTACAGCATTGTAAAGTTACTTGGAGAAGGGGGGTTTTCATTGGTGTATTTAGTAGCCCAAAAATCAAATAAGGATTCATTATATGCATTGAAAAAGATAAGATGTCCCTATGGTACTAACGATGAATCGTTCAAAAATGCCATTAAAGAGATTAAAAGTTATCATCGGTTTAGTAATTCTAAAACCCCTTATATAAACAAATCCCTTGAAGAAGCATTTGTGGAACTGAAAGATGGGTCTCAAAATGTTTATATCTTGATGCCATATTTCGAGAAATCTTTGCAAGATATAATAAACTACAATGTGTTGAACAATAAGGTCATGAAAGAAGAAGAGATCCTAAGGATATTCATCGGCATATGTAAGGGACTCAAGGTTATGCACAAATTTAGACGCTCAGGAAGGAATGTTCACGAAGACAACAATAATGAAGAAGAAGGAGATTTTTTATTACCTGACTCTACCGAGGAAGATGAAGGTCCCAATAATGTTGGTACAGAATTGGAAGAATCTACTCCCTTTGCCCATAGAGACATTAAGCCTGCTAATGTGATGCTTTCCGCAGAGGGGCTCCCCGTGTTGGTGGATTTGGGCTCGTGCACGAGGGCAGTAATCCATATCAACAATAGACAACAGGCTTTAACCATGACCGATTTCGCCCTGGAACATTGTACCTTGCCTTACAGGGCCCCTGAATTATTGGATGTGGCCACTAATACCACCATTACAGAGAAAACAGATATTTGGTCTTTGGGGTGTGTTTTATACTGTTGCTGCTTTGGATACTCGCCATTTGAGAAAATGGAATTGGAACAAGGTGGGTCGCTTGTAATGGCCATTTCTCAGGCCAAATACACCATCCCCGAGGACACAAAGGGGTATTCATCCAAGTTATTACAGATCATCAAGGATTGTTTACAGCTTGAACCAGAGAAAAGACCCACTGTAGATGAATTGTTGGAGAGGGTTTTGGTGTTGCATAGTCGTAATTAATTAATATATGCGCTCACGTGTTATTTATTTTGGTCCCTGAGATTATTTTTAAAGTAGCTTGTATTGGATCAGTAATCATGGTTCAAGAGGCAGTTGGAGGCTGGAACGATTGCCCTACACCCATGTTGACGTCTCTGACGGGACGGTCGACGCGTCGGAGACAAAGGGTTGGCCATACATTCGGGAAAAGTGAGTCAAATGAGCCCAGAAGTGAAGAAGAAAGACGTACAATAATACCCACTCCACCGGGGTCCAAAGACGTCAGCGACAGGTCTGACAAGTCTAGCTCGGTGACACCTTCTAAGATTCTGAGCAGGGCTCCCGAGATTGCCAGCCCAAAGGAAAGTATCGACAAGCTCTTTACGTTGTCGAGCAACTTGAATGAATCAGAAAAAATTAGCATCAAGGGCAAAATAGAGGGAACTACAAATGAACTAACCCCAGATCAAACA
Source organism: Priceomyces fermenticarens (assembly GCA_030574455.1). Classification (NCBI taxonomy): domain Eukaryota; kingdom Fungi; phylum Ascomycota; class Pichiomycetes; order Serinales; family Debaryomycetaceae; genus Priceomyces; species Priceomyces fermenticarens. The sequence goes on along the minus strand of JAJMEZ010000018.1, from coordinate 29,198 downwards.
CATTTCCTAGCATCAACCACCAACGAAGCAGAAAATTACGTGCATGGATCGGCCACTAGTGTCAAAAATTTGAGACAAAAAGTGGTGGATTATATGATTATAAATGACGGTGTCAGTGCATGGTGTTTACCTTTAAAGAAATACGTTGAAAGTTTAAACAAAATATAATTAATCGTGATATTTATAAAGAAAAATAGACATAAATCTTTATATAACCCATAATTCCCTTCATGCTCTCTTTCTTCTTCCGATTTGGGCTTGGAAACCAGTCTTGATAGAAGAAACTGATCTGGTGGATCCACATGCTCTACAACTTAAGAAATGTAATCTATTGGCCGATTCTCTCTTTAATTCAGTGTTCATGGATTTACATGTCTTACAAGTAACATATTCCATGATATATCTTCTCAACACTGATTCCATTTGCTTTGGTTGAAATTTACCCTTTAAAATCAATCTTTTTTCACCATCAATGGAACCGGAAGTACCCAATTCGGCGAATAAAAATTGTATTAAATGTTCAGGATTTCTTTGCAATACAGTGGCAATTTCTTGTACGTTAGCAAATAATGTCTTTTTAGAACCTTCTCTTTGACACACTGGTGGGGGGATTCTGAATTTAGGTCCTGATCTCTCTCCGGCCAATTCTGGGTTATTCTTTTTCAAAATAGTAAAAAATCTGTCTAATAATTCTTGATATGATAATCCAGCAATCTCTTGTGTAGATTGAGCTTCTTCCTCTGCGGCAGCATTTTCGTCGACTCCTGCCTCCTCTAATTGCTGATCAAAATCAGATGCACCGCTCTTACCAGTCTTCTTCTTCTTTTTCTTTAATGTGAGGTCACCAAGTGATGATTCCAAGTCTTGTAAAACTTCAGATGATGTCTCTAAATCTTCATTTGAGGAGGTGGGCTTCTTGGTCTTCTTTTTCTTCAACCCAGCAAACATGTCATCTGACTCGGGAGCTGGAGATGGAGACGCGGTGGTGGACACATCGTCAACCTTCTTCGACTTCTTCTTCTTCTTTAACGTTGGATCAAATCCTAGATCGCTCATCTTGGTATTGATATAATAACGATAAGTAATGTTGAAGTTTTACTTTGAAAAAATTTGATGACTCAAAATGCGTACAGAAAATTATCATTTATGCACTACCCAAGAAATACTATACAATTCTATGATCATGGAAACTTATGGCAAATGGCAAAGCTTATGGCTTTGTTATGGTTTATATCTACTCTATTTTCAAAGACCCGGTTTTATTTTCCAACTCTTGGGTCTTCATGTTGGCAAGTTCTGCTTCTGTCTGTTTACTCTCATTACCTGGAGTGTAGGTGATCTTTGTGTTTTCTCCATCATCTTTGACTTCGACTTGGTCTTCAGGGGCGTATTTCTTTAATAAAAACTCAGATACTTCTTCTTCATTCTTTGATTCTGCTTCATAAATGGCATCATGGCCCGCTTTATTCCTTATAAATGGGTCAACATGATATTTTTCACACAAGAGCTTCACCACTTCAAGATGTCCATTGAATGCTGCCCAGCTCAATGCGGTATTCCCACTTTCATTCTTTAACACTGCTAGCTCCTCAGCCCTTTTTTGTGGTAAAAGTGATAATAAATACTTAACAAGCTCGGCATGGCCGTTACCTGCTGCCATATGAATCGTAGTGCTTAATGTGAACTCATCCTTGATGGTGAACAATGCATCTTCGGAAACCTCTTCAAATATCTCTTTTATCGTATCCAAATCCCCCTCTCTGGAGTCGTACAAGACGGCATCCATCTCTTCCTGCGTCAACTCTGTCACCTTGTCTGGCATGATTAGTACGTGAAACTGGTTCTGATTAAAACGGGATGATGAAATGAAAAAATAAATCTGAACGTTTAAGGTTCGGCTTTCGCTAGCTCCCTGATCCTATTGTTCTAAACTATGCTCTGGTATTAGCTTAGCTTAGCTTGGCTCTTCGCTTCACTGAAAAATTAAAAGAGATGCGATCCTGTATATCAGAATAGAGATGACAACATAGATTCCATTTCAACTTATCACTACCAGTAACTTACCATGTCTAGGAAGGGACCAAAGAGAAATCCCTTTGAAGTAAAACCACGCAAAACAGTCAAAAGAGACGCTAAAGATGTGTATCCTACAAAAGACGACTTGAGAAGTAGTTTGGAGTCCAGCAAGCACGATCTTAATAAGCCGTTGGATAAGTTGTTTTTCGACATTGAAAGCAAGTTGCAAGGCAAGATTGAAGAATGGAGCATTCAAGAGCTTTACAAACGTCTATTCCCCGACGGCAATGATGAGCTGTTGGGCCAAAGATACAAAATCATAGAAAAGCTCTTGGGTTATCTTTTGCAGATCCAAGAGTTGTCTGAGGGAAGTGGCGAACAAATTGATGCCAACTTGATCAAGATCTCGTTACATGACATAAAGACAATGAGTAAATTGCTCAACGTGATTATTCTTGTGGGAATTTATCCCACGTTGGAGATATTCAAGATCGGGCTACCGTTGGAAAAGAGAATGATGAATGAATTTACGAAAACTAGAGGTAACTTGAAAGAATTTAAGTTCCCTTTAACAAGAAACAATGATTATAAATTCCATGAGAATATGTTGAATTTATTGTATGACAAATTTTATCAGATTTTTACCACCGATTCTGACGTCAAGAATCTTCTCTTGAAAGGTACCGGGTTCTCTGACTTCTTGATCATATCTATAGCCTTGATCACGATCCCAGAGTTCAACTCAGTTATGCAACAAGAAGTTTCACAGCAATATGAAGCTTTGTCCAAGATCCCCAGTACTTTTGAGTTGTTTCAAACTTATACCTTGTTGATAGGAACACCGTCACCAGCATACTTTAAAACATTCGTCATGAAAAAATTACTGAAATTACCCACACAAGCCCCTCGTGGTGATGGTCTTCTCACGTTAGTGGAATTCGTGTTGGGCCTCAGGGATAATGAAGAGGTCAACGTGGAGAAATTCGAGCATGTGTCTAATGTTATTATACTGAAACCAAAAGATCTTCCTATAATACCATGCTTCAAGAGTATATTTGACCAAAGTTATGACATTTTAATCAATATTAATAGACCCATAGTGACAAGTTGTATTGGTCACGTTGTGGAACGTTTGTTCATGAAGAATAGACTCATAGTTCATGATTTTCTATTCAAAAAGATTTGGGAAAATCTTGGAGGGAAGAAAAACGTTTCCGAGACAGACCTCAATAACGTCATCAATGTATTGGTCTCATTGTCAAGTAAAGGTCTTGATGCTGACATGTACAAGATTCTTTTTGCGCCCATTTTGCTACCATTATGGTCCTACATTACGTTTGCTAAAAGTCATTCCAAGTCAGCAGAAGTCGCAACCAATCTTTTAGTAGGATACTTTACTGTAATGGGTGATTCGCAGATCGACGAGGATAGTCTTTTTGGGCTCTTTGATATCTCGCAGAATCTCATGTATGAGAGTGACGACTGGATATACACTTTGGGTCCCAATGGGATGATCCAAATAAGTGAGAGATTGGCTCTGATAGATTCCTTGGATAAAGATGCTAAAATAAACAAGTTCTTGACTAACTTAGAGTCTCATTGCCAATACTTTGTGGATTTGATAAAGAACTTGGAAGATGAGTATACTCAGAAGCTTTTCTTGAGAATCCTCAGACGATGGCTCATGTCATCAAAAGAAAACGATCTTCGTGATGACAACCCGTTCATGTCTTTAATAGATTTACGTCTTTTGGAGGCCATAGGTAGAGACAGAGGTGAAACTATAGCTAAGACGCCTCGTGAAGTGCTTTTATTGATCAAAGAGATCTTGGTTGGATCCAGTACAGATAACATCACGAGTCAAACCGAGAAATTGCAAGTCGAAGATGCTGATTCTGATGATGAGGATATGGATGACGGGAACGTATCTTTAGATGCTTATCCGATAGTGCTCGAGCTTCTTTCGACAATCTTGTCAGAACCCAATTTCAAAGTTGATAATGATAATATTCTGCTCTTGAAAGAAATCAAGAATCTTTTGAAAAATGGGTCTAAGGCACATCCAGAAAGCTCCAAGGCAACGGACTCCGTGTATGCGAAGATCTCTGCTGCTATAAGCAGCGACAGGGCACCTGTTTCTGACAAGGAGAGGGATGAATTGATCCTCAAGAGAGCCGTAGCAAGCTTGAATGATCCCTTAGTGCCATTGAGAGCACATGGTCTTTATCTTTTGAGACAATTGATCGAAAGTGGCAGCGAAGTAGTCACCGTGGACTTTGTTATCGAGCTACACTTGGTTCAACTCAAAGACCCTGAACCATTTGTATATTTGAATGCCATAAAAGGCCTTGGGGTGCTAGTCGATAGCAAGAACATGGAAGTGCTCTCAAGAATAGTTGCCATCTACCGTGATGGTGGTGAAGGAGTAGATATAGACGAAAGACTTAAATTGGGAGAAGTAATTTTGAGATTTGTGCTGATATTTTATGAAATGCTAGCTGGTGATGTGGGACCTCTCATCACTGGTGCTGCTTTGAAAATCGTCAGAAGACCCAAAGATGATACTAAACTAGAAGATAACCGTCTTAGAATGTCATCGATGTCAATTCTTGGTCTATGCTACCAGCAGAATGCCATGGGAGTAACACTGACTTTACTGGATGCCTTAGACTGCGCCATTGGTATTTTGGAACTTGAGAGGCAACCCGAGAGCTCCATAATGAGACGAGCAGCCGTAGTGCTTCTCCATGACGTAATTATTGGAGTATCACGATACACTACCGATATTTTCCCTCGAGAGTACCGGGCTAAAGTATACAACACTCTCATTTACACCCTGGAGAACGACTTTGATGTCTTGGTAAGAGACCAAGCAAGAACAACCTTGGACACTATCCAAGAGCTCATAAATATAGCAATCAACTAGATATATAATGATTTTATAGATTATCACGTGACGTTATCATTAAATTTAAAGATGCGATCATTGATGAGTAAAAAGAAAGTCATCATTAAAGATGTCTTCAGGTCACAGTGGGCTCAGTGCCGAACAAAGACAACGAATAGTAAGTAGTGATCTGAGAAACAACAATGTTATTACTTTACTAACGTACTAGGAACAAAATAGACAGCGAGCTTTGGAAAGATTAAAAAGAAGGCAAGTTGGCGATCAGCCAGAGCACCCAGAAGTTAGGACATCGACTCCGGATAAGAGACCTAAACTTGACCTTACGCCCGAGCAGGTAGAGAGAATCAAGAAGAATAGAGAGAGGGCATTGGAGATCCAGAAAAAAAGACAGAATCGAGATGCCACCAATACGGAACCTGAGAAGATCACTGTTCCCAAATCCAAGCTTGATTTAGAGAGGGCAAATTTTAAGGCAGGGATGAGACCATCAATCAAGAAAAAGGATTATATAGAATACGATTTTTCCACGATGAAAGATACTCGAGGAGGGTTTATTGCTTCAGAAGAAGAGTCAAACCCACTAGAAGAGAGCAGTAAATCGTTAGAAGAATGGAAGGAAAAACAGAAACGAGAGCATGTGGTTCGCGATATAGCGCCTCCAATGGACATTGCCAATGCTCCCAAATGCTTTGAATGTGGATCTTTAGAGCTCGATCCTAATCTTTTCAATAACTTTAATCAAGTGAGGGTGTGCCGCAAGTGTGAGAAGAAGATACCGGAAAAGTACAGTCTTTTAACCAAAACGGAATGCCGTGAAGATTATTTGCTTACGGACCCTGAACTTAAGGACGTGTCTCTTTTACCTCGAATTGAGAAGCCCAACCCTCATGGGTTCTCACGGATGCAATTGTTTCTTCGATTCCAGGTGGAAGAGTTTGCGTGGAAGAAATGGGGTTCACCCGAAGGTCTTGATGAAGAATGGGAGAGAAGAGAGTCCACTCGTATGAAGAGAAAAGATCGTAAATACAATCAAAAGCTTCTAGAAATGCGAAAAAAGACAAGAGCAGAGGAGTTCACCAGGAAGCTCAGGAATGGTGCAGAAATTGGCGAACGTCATGTCCATGATTGGTCAGCGCCTTTACTGGTACCGAACGAGCCCAATTTAATTAAGAGGAGATGCATTGATTGTGGTGTGGAAACAGAGGAGGTGATAATATAGTGCTGGCACTATTTAGGAGATACTTTTTTGTAAAATGTATATACTAGAATGCTACGGAACCCACTGGAATTTTGCAAATTTAGCAGCCTAATGAAGAAGTGGTAGATTTTTTCGTCTTTTGTGTAACAACGCTTTTTTTTTTTTTGGAAAATTTAAAAATGGAACCTCATGGAATCTTCTAATTGAATTTTCGAGTTGGCCGCCGATCTACTTGCAACAGCAGTATATAAAAGGTGAAATTGCGTCTATAACCTTCACACATTTTAGTTCAATTATAACAAAAAGATATTTTAGATATACGCCATGTCTGACGGAAAAGTTGAGACCCATGAGTTCACGGCTGAGATCTCTCAGTTGATGTCTTTAATCATCAATACCGTGTATTCCAATAAGGAGATTTTCTTGAGAGAATTGATCTCTAATGCTTCAGATGCTTTGGATAAAATTAGATACGAAGCTTTGTCTGATCCTTCTAAATTGAAGTCTGAACCAGAATTATTCATAAGAATTACCCCAAGACCAGAACAAAAGGTTTTGGAAATCAGGGATAGTGGTATTGGTATGACCAAGGCTGATTTAATCAACAACTTGGGTACTATTGCCAAGTCTGGTACTAAGGCTTTCATGGAAGCTTTATCCGCTGGTGCCGATGTGTCTATGATTGGTCAATTCGGTGTTGGTTTCTACTCTTTGTTCTTGGTTGCTGACCATGTTCAAGTTATCACCAAACACAATGATGATGAACAATACATCTGGGAATCCAATGCTGGTGGTAAATTCACTGTCACCTTGGATGAAAGTAACGAGAAGATTGGTCGTGGTACCATCTTGAGACTTTTCTTGAAAGAGGATCAATTGGAATACTTGGAAGAAAAGAGAATCAAGGAAGTGGTAAAGAAACACTCAGAGTTTGTTGCTTACCCAATCCAATTGGTTGTCACCAAGACTGTCGAAAAGGACGTTCCAATTGAAGAAGAAAAGAAAGATGAAGAAGAATCTAAGGAGGACGATAAGAAACCTAAATTAGAGGAAGTTGAAGAAGAAGGTGAAAAGAAGGATGAAAAGGAAAAGACCAAGAAGGTCGAAGAACAAGTCACTGAGACCGAAGAATTGAATAAAACTAAGCCATTATGGACTAGAAACCCATCTGATGTCACTCAAGATGAATACAATGCCTTCTACAAGTCTATCTCTAATGACTGGGAAGATCCATTGGCTGTCAAGCATTTCTCTGTTGAAGGTCAATTAGAATTCAGAGCCATCTTGTTTGTTCCAAAGAGAGCTCCATTCGATGCTTTTGAAAGTAAGAAGAAGAAGAACAACATCAAGTTGTATGTTCGTCGTGTTTTCATCACAGATGATGCTGAAGAATTGATCCCTGAATGGTTGAGTTTCGTCAAGGGTGTTGTTGATTCCGAAGATTTACCATTGAACTTGTCTAGAGAAATGTTGCAACAAAATAAGATCTTGAAGGTCATCAGAAAGAACATTGTTAAGAAATTGATTGAAACTTTCAATGAAATTGCTGAAGATCAAGAACAATTTGACAAATTCTACTCTGCTTTCTCCAAGAACATTAAGTTGGGTATCCATGAAGATCAACAAAACAGACCAGCTTTGGCTAAATTGTTGAGATACAACTCCACCAAGTCTTTGGAAGAACTTACTTCCTTGACTGATTACGTCACTCGTATGCCTGAACACCAAAAGAATATTTACTATATCACTGGTGAATCTATCAAGGCGGTTGAGAGATCTCCATTCTTGGATGCTTTGAAGGCCAAGAAATTCGAGGTCTTGTTCTTGGTTGACCCAATTGATGAATATGCTATGACTCAATTGAAGGAATTCGAAGACAAGAAATTGGTTGATATCACCAAGGATTTCGAATTGGAAGAAAGTGAAGCTGAAAAGGCACAAAGAGAAGAGGAAGTTAAGGAGTACGAACCATTGACCAAGGCTTTGAAAGAGATCTTGGGTGACAATGTCGAGAAGGTTGTTGTTTCTCACAAGTTGGTTGATGCTCCAGCTGCTATCAGAACTGGTCAATTTGGCTGGTCTGCAAATATGGAAAGAATCATGAAGGCCCAGGCCTTGAGAGACACTACCATGTCTTCTTACATGTCATCTAAGAAGACCTTTGAAATCTCCCCAAGATCCCAAATCATCAAGGAGTTGAAGAAGAAGGTTGAAGCTGATGGTGCTGAAGACAAGACTGTCAAGGACTTGACCACCTTGTTGTATGAAACCGCCTTATTGACCTCTGGTTTCTCCTTGGAAGAACCATCTACCTTTGCCTCAAGAATCAACAGATTGATTTCTTTGGGTTTGAACATTGAAGAGGACAAGTTAGAAAAGGAGGAAGAAACCGCTACTACCACTGAATCCACTGATGCTCCAACTGAATCTGCTATGGAAGAAGTTGATTAAATGTGATTTATTATTAAAGGATCTGCTTGTTTATAGTATTTAAATAATATGTTAATGTGATAATGCAGTCAGCAGCATGCATGTAGTCGAAGAGTTGTGATAAAAAGAGTTATGAAGCTTTGCTTGGGTTATCTTTTATACAGTCTTTATTTTTGCACGTGCGTTTTCATGGACGTGAATTGGATTTGACAAAATCTTCGCTTGTCCTGTTCGATATTGTCCCCAGAGAAATGGGTCTTTTCATTCCTACCGACAAGTTACCAAACTTGAAGTTATATAGATATTCATCGGAAGATCATTCTTTGATATCCAAATATGTTTTGAAAAGATGGTGGCTGGGATTTGTTAAGTTGTTTCCCATGTCAATGGCTCCTAATGTGATTACATTGCTTGGACTTTTGTTTATTTTATCTAATTTACTAGTGATCTTTTATTACAATCCTTACTTAGATGAAGATTGCCCTAGATGGTGTTACTTTTTCTATGCTTTCGGGTTGTTTATGTACCAAACATTTGACGGATGTGATGGGCTACATGCAAGAAGAACAAGACAAAGTGGACCATTGGGAGAATTGTTTGATCATTCCATTGATGCAGTAAACACTACTTTGGGGTCATTGATCTTTGCCTCTGTGTTTAAGATGGGATATGGAAGTTTATTGATTCTTTCCCAATTCGCTTCAGTTTGCAACTTTTACATGTCTACTTGGGAGGAATATCATACCCATACCTTATATTTATCCGAATTCAGTGGGCCTGTGGAAGGTATTCTTATGGTGATTGGTGTTTACATTATCACCGGAGTGTTGGGACCTGATGTGTGGCATATTAAAATATTAGAATTGAATCTTTCTTCATTAGGTTTAGATGAGAAATTTATTGTTGACAGCACTGTTGTATGTGTTATCATTGGTTTGGTGTTCCTTTGCTTTAATATTGCTGGCACAATGAAAAATGTCCACCTTTATTATGAACGTGAGAACAAGGGTGATACTCTTAGAGCACAAGATTTTACTTCGGAAGCATTTAAAGGGTTGATCCCATTTTTCAGCTACTATGTGTTTGTTGCCTTACTTGTTAGTGTGTATCCTGAGATCATGACAGAACATGGGTTCCCACTTGTGATTTCCATTGGATTGTCAGTGGCATTCTCTGTTGGACGTATTATCTTGGCTCATTTAACTCTTCAAGAATTCCCCATGATTCAAGTGCCCATGTATGTCCCTATTGGGCAATTGATTTTCAGCAAGATCTTGATTGACATTTATGGGTATGACTACGAGTCTGTGTTGACCGCCATTAGTTGGACAGGTATGGGATTGACCTTGGGGATCCACAGTGTGTTTGTATCAGAGATCATTTATGAGATCACAAACTATTTAGACATTTATGCTTTATCGATAAAGTATAAAAAGGCATAATTGTATACTTATATAACATGGTGTCTTATTCAATATAAACCATAAAGACACAGAGAACCATATGTACAAGAAAAACAATTCATTAGTTCATGCACCAGCTGGTTTGCCTTCAGATTCAGAGCCTGGTGCAATGACTTCCTTAGCTGAAGTTTGTAATGACAATTCTTTTTCCATTTCTTGAAGTTGCGTTTCTGCCAAGATGGCCAATGATAATGGCACACTCAATAATAAGAGCGAAGAAGTGACCCCCCATAAAAGAGATCCACTCTTGTTTAATCCATAGGTGAAGTAGTCCTTAGCAGTTTGAGAAGTGGACAAGATTTGAGTTCTTTGCTTTGGTGGAATAATATCTTTCAATGCCACTATTCTATCGAGTACCGTCTCATTTTCAACGTCAAAATCGTCTTCAAATTCAGATTCAGAATCAGATTCCACATCACTCGCAAGTCCAGCCTTGGTCTCTTTGCTTTCATTGAATTGGGATGCTGCTGCATCATCAACTTGTGTTAACTTAACCATGATGATTATTGAATAGTTAATAAATCAAGCTTACAGTGATTTTCGACAAATAAATTTTTAAATGGTGCGCGCACGAACCAAGATACAACTATGCCTGTATTGAACTATATCGATAGAGGAGGGATATCGGAGTACTTGCGTAAGTTGTAGAATTGCATGAGATATCTTAGGGCGATATCTTGGTTTTTTGAGTTGTTGAAGTCACTCTCCAAGTCTTTCCCACTGAGCCAGTCATCTTTTAATGATAGTTGCAAGTTTAAGTAGATCAAAGAGATTAAGTCCATATTCATCGACTTCCATTTCCTGCCCTGATAGGGGATGAGTTTCTTTAGTATTTTCAAGAGGGGTCGTGATAAATGCTCGTTGTCGTAGTTTATGAGAAACATTTTCATTAGTTCCGAAGGTTTCTGGTCGTTCAAAGTGATGATTCTTTCGACGACATCCTTACTCAACACTTTGTTGGCGATGGTAAAAAGGTCGATCAACGTACGGCAGAAGCTCTTATTGAAATCGTTGATCATGATTTTGTTTGTCAGGTCAGACTCAACCACCACGGGTAGTTTCAGAATGAAGGTTTTGTTGATGAAGGTGTAGGTGGTGTCTGGTACCTTTTTGAGACACACGTTGAAGAAGTCGTACGGTGGTAATTGGATCTCCGGATTCATTAGCATATTCTGGTTGATTATATATTCGTATTCTTTTGTGTTTTCGTTCGGAGACGGCACCTGCTGGAGATTGGAGCTGTTAAAGCATTGACTGAGAAACTCCAAGAGAATCTTGAAATAGTTTAGGTCATGAAGGATCAAGGTCAAGTAGTTATATTTGAGGGTATGGCTTCTTTTGAACCATCTAAGAAGCAGCAAGATTATGTCGCTGCATGCCTTGATCATTACTTGTCTCATCTTGAAGAGCTCTACTTGTTGCCGAAGGATGTCATTCATCATTCTATCGCTCTCTTGCGAGATGCTAGCGTCAAAAGTGGAGTCGGAATTTAATTTGATTTCAGCAAAGTTTAGTTGGAACCCAAAGTCAAAGTTTTCAATGGAATCGAGCAAGAGTTTCGTGAATGATTTAAGGTGAGGTAGCGTCTGCTGGTAGAACGATTCCACTCTAGCTATGGTCTCTATTTGTGCCTTGTAACCGGGGTATTTTTGCGGCAATTCATTATCCGACTCAAAGTCATAGATGAGATCACAGACGCCTCCTCTTTCCTGGGCCATGAAAAGCTGACGTTCTCCCCACAACTGCTTACTCGAGTAACTTTCGTACACGGCATTGCGGAAGATGTCTTCTGCCTCTTGGATCGATGCTGGCACTTCAAAGTCGGTGTCAGTGGGGTAAATGAAGGGTAAAGATTGGTTTACTTGGTATGATTTTCTCACCTTCTCGCCTCCAGCCATGTAATCCGAAGACATCATCGCTGGCGATGGCACAGGTGTGGCAATATGCACTGTTTGCGCAGGCAATTGGCCAAGAATCGAGTGTGACTTGTTGGGTTTAGCCGAGGTGAGAGGCACGGTGCTCGACTGGTTATTAACGGCCATGAAATAGTCGTGGTTCCTATCGATCTTCTCCTTGGATCTTTCGTCCTCTGCAAAGGTGCTTAGAGGGTACTTGTCCATGAGATCCTCTCTGAAGGTAAAGTAGTCTAGCGGAGAACACAAAAGAGAGGATTCATTATTTTTCTCCGTACCATGAATGTCATTGAGAAAGTTATCGCAAGCCTTTAAATCAGAACGGTCACCGAAATCTATATAGATCAACTTTGATACAAGCTGGATCAAGTTCCTTGCTCTCGCTTCTTTGCTGGGGTTCCACTTCCACTTTTCCAAGAAGATCACTAAAGTGGGCAAAAGATCATGTTCTCTGATGGAATCCCGAATCTGCACTTCCTTAGTATGCAACGCCACATTCACCGTGACGTAAAGAATGGTGAGCAACAGAAAGTAGCTGCGTTTAATTTTCAAGCTCCTGTTCTCCATGGCACAAAAGTAGTTTTTGTCTATTCTCTCCTGGATAAACTCTTTAATCTTGGCCACAACCACCGGCACCAATCCAAGTTCCGAGAGCTTCTTTACATTCCCCGTGATCCGACGTAGCTGCGCGGCCTCATTGTCCAACTCTTCATACTCTCCAAGCGTGTAGTACAACAAAGAGTCCAATTTCGTACCTTGTTGCTTCAAATGCGATATACACCCACTTAGGTCGTGATAGTTCTGGTATGCACTGGCAATTCGGTCAATCCCGATAAATTCCATATCCCCCGCCGTGAACCACTCTCTAATAGCAACGTGTAAGGGCTCGATCTCCTGATGGAGGTAATTTAACTTTGATCTCGTGATAAGAAACTGGTAGTTCGCCGTCCCGCCCACATTGTTTCCATCCTTGTATTCTTCCTTATCGGTCAGGTTAGCAATCTGCTCAGCCCGGGCGTTCAACTTCCGTTGAAACGTCTCGTCCAACGACAGATTGAGCTCCTTCCGTGTCGACACATCGGGGTTATCGATCAATTCATCTTCGAGCTTATCAATCAGAATCTGTTCCTCTTGCATGGTTCATTATATACACAGGGGCAAACGAGTATAGAAAGGGCTGATTCTTGATTCCTGAGCCAGCTTGTGAGCTGTGCTTGATGAGATGCTAATTTGATCAAACTGTTGGAGGGTAAAAGTTTAGGTGTATGTGTTCTGTTGATGTTTTTGGTTCGGACATCACGTGCGAGAACTGGTGATGCCATCACCAAAGCTACTTTTCACTCTTCCACAGTAGGGCCGGTTTCGCTCAGCTTCCACTAGGATTCACTTGCTATACCATGTCAGCGAAGCTACGAGTGAAGGTGACCAATGTCCTAAACCAGGAGTTTATTGGCACCGTGGACGCATTTAGTAATCATGTATTGGTATTGAAAAAGAACATTAACAAGAGAAAGATTCACAAGTTTTTTAATACATCTTTTATTAAGAGCATAGAGGTGTTGAAACCTAAAAACAAGGCCGACACTAGGGCCGACATCTTTCAGCAAAAGTTGAATTCTGCCCTTAGGGTTCCTGTCATAGCATCGCATACATAATCTAATAATAATAGCTCCAGTGAACTTCGATCTTTTGAAACAATTTACTGCCTCTGGAACGGGTGCCAAGGTACCCATCAAGATCATCCCATGTGGTATCGAAATGTCCCTTCACTATATGTTCTTCAGAATTAAGCAGCAGCAGGGATCCCTTTTCCAGCGACACTGGTTTAAAGCCAAACTCATTGGATTTAAGGGTCTCGAAATATACGTTGAACCAACAATAACACAAGTCCTTAAGCGACACTCGGATGTCACTAGTTCTGCTGGAGAGGTGTATATTTTGTGAAGGGGTGATATGAAGGTCGTTGCCTATTATTTTGGGTTTCTCGGTCATTCGAAAGATTTCCCTTGTTTGGACACCTTTAAACGACTTCTTATAAGTATCAAGGTTTAAATCAAGGTTGGAGAATTTGGATTTAAGTAGAGCATCATTACATCCTCTCACGGTTATATGGGTCAATAAACAAGCTTTCGGTTTCCAATCTTCAATGTGACTGGGATTAAATAAAAAATATTGCTTTTGTTTGGCATCATTTGCAGTTATAAATGTATACCAATATTCAAGATACCTTCTTTGAGACTTTATGGAGATTCCTTCTCCGCTATATTTCCTTAATCTCTTTTCAGTAAAGATTCGATTAGCAGTGGCTGTATCCATTGGGTTACCCTCTAACATTCCCTTATAGATCAAATATGCACAGCATATGGTACCTGACCGACCCTTGCCCGCTTTACAATGTAATACCGCCAAATTGGTGGGGTCTTGTTTCAAGAAGTCATAAATCTCAAACACGCTCTCGTACATGATTTCAATCGTGGGTGGTTGATGATCAGGAAATGGGTAATATGAAACTTTATCCAAAACATCGCTGGGGTCGTACCCCATTCCTTCGCCCCGGAAATTCCAAATATGCCACGAGCTATTCTTGGAGTCCAAGTACCTCACAAGGTCGCCAATGGGATACCTATACAACGATTTGACCCCATCTTTCACCGGACCCGATGCCACGATAATTTGCGGTGTGATGTAGCATATATCCAACTGGAGCCCCGAAACTTTGTCGAAATGAGTCTGGTTTGACGCAGAAACAATCGCTCTAAACAAAGACTTCATGATGCTTCTAGTGTTGACGGTCTAACTTGTAATAGTCTAGTGATTCTAATTAATGGTATGCTTAGTTTTAAGTTGAAATTATTGAGCTGGCTTTCCCTTTTCGGATGACTGCAAAAAAGTTACAAAACCGCGCTAAATTGCAAGCACTAATAAATTAGCTATACATATATACAAACAATATAATTTTAGGAGGGGATTTGATAGAGGACATAGTAGGTTATGGAGATGAATAAAGATAAGGTCACCATCCCCGTCACTAAAATTTCTCGTACGGGTTAAGCCAAAGCAGCACCACTTTGGATAACTTCCTCGATTTTTTTGGTCAAGATAGGGTCGAGTTTTATTCTCTTTTGCATCTTTGTTGCTTCAGCAAACGAGGTGGCTTGAACTTTTTCTTCTATAGTTCTGGCCAAGACAGATGATTCTTCAAAGAGTTCAATAGCTTCATCGACTTGCTCCTTTTGTAATTTGATTTGAGCCAACGAGATACGGGCCAATTCGGATTTAGGGTCTAATGCTGAAGCCTTGAGTAATAATTCTTCGGCTTCATCTAATCTTTCGACACTTTCTCTCGAGATTAAGGTGGCCTTGTTGATCATAGGTAAGGCCCCGACTGAATAATTGGGAATAACCTCTTGTAATCTTGCAGATACGTCAAACAGTCTACAAGCACCGGGGATATCACCTTTATCAGCCAAGATTTCACCATAATAGTTGGGGATTTCTGGAGAAGCAGGGAATTTCAATTTAGCTTCATTAAACTTCTTTTCGGAAGTATCAAAATCACCATTCTTGTAAGTGATACAAGCCAATTGAACATAAGCATAAACATTGTTAGCATTAAGTTCTTTAGCCTTGTTGAAGTTTTCTTCGGCAAGTTTAAGGTTACCGGTCAAGTAATGTAATTGACCCAAATGGTAGTAAATATCGGGCAAATTAGGTTCCATCTTTTCGGCAACATTGAAATCAGCAATGGCTTCAGCAAATGATGCCTTATCAGCATGAATCAAGGCTCTAAAGATATAGGTTCTAGCTCTAGGCTTGAGACCAACGGATTTTTCAATGAGAGCAGAGGCACCGTTAGGATCATTCTTCAAGAATTTCATGGAAGCAGCATATTCCAAGGCAATAGAAGCCTTGGCGGCAGCTTCAGATTCAGGAGTTAATTCATCAACCTTATAAGCTTCCACGGCTTGGTTGAAAGCGGTGTCAGCAGAATCATAACCTTCAGGGGTGTTGGCATTCAAATTCTTCAAACCATCATACAAGAACTTATCAGCACCTTCGGATTCTTCAGAGATACCTTCAGGGTTAGCTTCTTCCACAAAGGCACCAAAGAAAGATCCAATGGTGGAAGCAGAGGGCAATTCAAGTACTCTGTTTTTCAATTGACCCTCGACAATCTTGACGGAATGCTTCTTCAACACTCTTTCCAAAACTTGTTCGACAGATTTGTTGCTGAATCCACCATAAATTGTCAAAGCGGTCAAATCAAACATGGCATCGGTGTATCTTTCCAAGATTTCATACGAAGTAGCACGACGCAACACACACTTGGTGTAATCAGGCTTAATTTTGATGGCCTCCGTAGTGTCCTTGATGACATTTTCATGGTCATTTAAAGCCGCGTAACATGCCGATCTATTAGAGTAAAACACCGGGTCGATTTTCAATTGTAAGGCGGCAGAATAAAATGCAATGGCGTCATTATATGATTTAGCCTTAAACTTAGCATTACCATCCTCTTTCAAAGCAGCAGCCCAGCTTTCAACATCCTTTTCCGATAATGATTTCACTAATTCATCGGTGATTGCTGGCAATCCCTTGGAATCAACGGGGTATGGTCTACCCTTGGCATCGCCGTTAACCTTTTCTTCATTGGAATCGGAAGTGTTTTTACCCCCCTTCTTCTTCTTTTTATTTTTCTTTTTCTTTGCCAACTCGTCCTTGGTGGCACCAGAAGTAGCCTGCTGCTGTTGGTAATAAAAATAGGCCCCCACGGCAGAGGCCCCGGCAACAGTAGCCAACAAGACAGCGGTCTTGTTTCTTGCGAAGAAGTTCGCAGTACTTGATCCCGACATGGTCAATATATATTGCTAGGGAAGTTTTTCAGTAAAATAGTTTTTTCTATATAATTCGACCATTTGATTCTCGCCGCGGTTGGTCAGGGATTAGGTAAGCGGTGTCGCAAAGCTGCAGACGGAAGATAGAGAAGGAGAAGTAGAGAAGGAGAATTAGATAAGGAGAAGTAGAGAGAAGAGAAGACGGAGGAAGTAGAAGATAGGAAGTAGACGACAGAAAGTAGACGACAGGAAGTAGAAGACAGGAAGTAGAAGACAGGAAGTAGAAGACAGGAAGTAGAAGACAGGAAGCAGAAGACAAAAGCAGAAGAGAGAGCAGGGAAAACACCAAAGTGGATGGAAAACTCACACGTTTCGGTCCGATTCTTTTGTCACGATTCCTGTGCCTATTGTCGTATTAAACATGTCATTGTCACTTCTCGTTTACCATACTGCTTTATTTGTTATACACTCTATATTACATTTTTGCGACATCGCGACATCTAGCTGCAAAATCATCCAACACACCTTAGCTGGACTGCTGCCAAACTTCATCATACGTTGGCAACTGGTCTGCATCTGGTTCTGCTTCCTGTTGCGGCACTTGTTGCGGTACCTGTTGCGGTACCTGCAGCTGTTGTGAGAGCTGTGCCTTCTCTTCGGATGCAGTTAAATGATTTTCGGCCGATGAGCTCTCATATTTCGGAGTCGAGTCCTGGTATGGTTGTGGAAGACCAATGCCACTCGATACTCTTATATCGGGCAAGTTAAGATCGACCAAGGTGATACTTTTTCCAGGATCAGCAGGCCCCACTATCTTTTGTGCCGAAAACCCCACCACTATTCCCAACTTGTACTTCCTTGAAACGTTGCATGTATCGAAGGATGGAACGAGATTTTGCGGAACATGGCAATTTTGATAGTATTTTCTCGGGATTTCATACTCAAAAGAGTTGCCCTTGGTGTCAGAATAACTGGTGGGGGACCGTGCAGGAGACGACTTCTTTAAGTCAATCATCAAGTTGTCGTACAGGTTATGACAGAGTCGGAAATTCTCTTCAAGGGTTCCATAATGTCTTTCTATAGTGGCGCCCTCTGATACAACAGAAAGCGTGGTGATGGCCTTGAGTTGGATATCAAGACTCTGAAGATAAATCACTCCGCTATTCTGTCCTGTTCCGGAGTAATTTGCCGGGTTCACCGAGGTCAGAATTAACAATCTAAAGTTTGGAGGAGCATTCGGGACCAAAAATGTCGGATGCTTGAACCTAGCTTCAAGTGAAAAATTAAATCCCTTTTGATAAGGACGATCTTTGGGAGGGATTGGAGGTATGGGATCCAAAAATCTTTGGAGAAACCCTCTTTTCGGCCCGGACTTCCTTGGTGAAGTAGGATTGCTATACACTCCATTAGAGATTGAGACATCTTTTCTCAAGATCGCTTCACGATGGCCTGTCTCCCTCGGAGAAAGATCCAAGGGCATGAATGTAAATGGATCAAATGCTCTATAATTGGCCTTCAAGAATGACGATCGCTTACAAGTTGCCTTGACAAAGTAATTTACCGAAACCGAATCATTCATCACCAATGAAGGCGGTAACTGGGCATCCACATGATATTCTCTATGTTGCTGAGGTGGTTGAGGTCCGGAAACAAAGTCATTCCAAAATTTCCCTCCCTTCTGAGTCAAATATTGGGAATCGAAATTGCCATTATTGATACGGACATCAAAGTTTTTCCGATCAAACAGAATCTTATTGGTGATCCCCAGCATCTTTACACAAGCATTGTTCATGGGGATTTCAAATTCAAACGGATAAGTATAAGTCCCCGGAGCTAATGTAAATTCCTTTGCCGATGAGATGTTTTTAACATTCGGTGGAGGAAACACTACCATAGTATCATACAACACTCGATGAACATCTTCCACCCTAACGTATTTTTCCTTGTCATTTCGTACCCTGAGAATCTGAAGCCCTGTCTTTGCAATTCCTTCAAGCTTCACTTCAATATATTTCAACGAAAGAGCCTTACGGACGTTGAGATGGACTTTTCCTCGGATGGTGTCTCTATTGGAAAACACTTCCTTTCTCGAGCGATCTATAACGATCTTCACGTCCGATGACATGACTGACGAATGCTGGATAATAATTATGGCGATATCTTTATATATCTGCCTGCACACAGTACAGGCTTAGCGAATCATCATTAGTGACCAGAAAGAATAAAGGCAGAGTAAAGGAGAGAGAAGAAGTAAGAAATTAAGGAGAGAAGTAAGACAGGAAATAAGATAGAAAAGAAGACAGAGAGAAAGACAGAGAGAAAGACAGGGAAAAAGATAGAGAGCAATATAAGTAAAGTCGAATGATTCTTTATTGCTTACGCTTCAAGGATATGAAGATTCTTCTCATCATATATTCATATACCATATTATTCATATTATATCCAAACCATATCGTCATCTGACCCCATCTACCATATCGTTCCTGCCATATAATCTAGATCATGCCGGTGGTGCGCCATTGCGACATCTATAGCTGCAAAATCTCCCAAACGCAACTCGGAAACTCTTTTAAACCCTGCCTCTTAAACTATTCGTAAGGAGGTAATTCTTCAAACTCCTGTTGTTGTTCCTGTTGCTGCGCTTGCGCAAGACCGGCCTTCTCTTCTGAACCAGTCAATGGCTTCTCGTATGCTGGTGCCGAGTCTTTGTGAACTTGCAGGATTCCAATCCCACTCGAAACGTTTACGGGCATTTCAAGATTGATGATATTTCGATCATTCGCCAGTCTTTGGCCCGAGATCTCTACCTGAATTTGCAACTTGTACTTTCTCGATATGTTGCACGTGCGGAAAGATGGGGCTACATCAGGGACAATAAAGTCATAGCATGGTTTTGGGATCGCAAAAGCACCTGAGCCGATGGCATCAATCCTCAAGTTGTTGTACCTGTTACGACAAAGCTCAAACGACTCTTCCTTGGTTGAATACAGAAGTTCCCTGGTCATCGATTCCGCAACAACAGAAATGGTGGTGGTGGCCCTGAGATTGATATTGAGACGTTGAAGATAAGGGCCACGATCCTTCTCCGAGTATAGATTCCCCGCGAGAACCACCAAAGAAAAGTTTGGAGGAGAGTTGCGAACCAACATCGGGTGCGTGTACTTAGCTTCAAGGGTGAAAATAGAGTTGCTCTGCAGGGATGCTATTTTGGACCCGGCATCTTTTGCCATATCCAATGGCATAAATACAAATGGATCAAATACTCTGTAGTTTGTCTTCATTAATGCTGATCTCTTGCATGTAGCCTTGACAAAGTACTTTACTGAAGATGAATCCATAGTCATTGTAGGAGGCAATTGAGTCTCGATATGATACCCTTGCTCATTGGGCCCCCCAATTAAATCATTCAACATTCTACCTCCCCTTGTGGTCAAAGACAGAGGACGTAAATTGCCACCAAGTAGTCGTAAGTCGAGGTTTTTAGCATCAATCAGAATGCTATTTGTTATCCCCAGCATCTTTACGCACGAACTATTCATGGGGATCTTGAATTCAAATGGGTAAGTATAAGTCCCCTGAGCTAAGGTGAATTCCTTTGCCGATGAAATGTTTTTGACATTGGCCGGGGGGAACACCACCACAGTATCATACAACACTCGATGGACATCTTCCACGGTGATGAGTCTATCGCGATGTTTTCTTGCCCTAGGAACTCGGAGTTGGGTCTTTGATATTCCTTCGAGCTTCACCTCGATATTCTTTAATGAAACGTCCCTGTGCACCCTGAGATGCACTTCTCCACGAATAGTGTCTCCATTGGAAAACACCTTCTGTTGTGAGCGATCTACAACGATTTTGACCTCGGACATGAGGAGTGATTTGCATTGTTTTGCGTGCTCATATGAAGGCTTAGTTTTATGAGATCAAAGAAAATAAGTTGAGGATACCCGGATCGCTGGAAAAGTGGCCCAAGTGCTGATGGACTGCAGAAGATGAACTGGCGATTGATGAACTGGCGATTGATGAAAGATCTTACTGCGATAGCAATTGCATTTATTAAGGTATCCTAGGCTTGTCCTAGTGTCTACAGTTTTCATCTATTCATTAGCTATAACGTCCATGTGACCGTGCGACACCGGTAGCTGCAAATTTTGCAGTGCGCTTCTCTCGCTGTACAGGGGCAACTCTTCTGACTCTTGTGGCGATATATCGTATGGTCTGTAGGATGGAGTCTGTTCTGGGTGCAAAAATCCAATGCCACTGCTGATTCTTATATCGGGCAACACAAGATCCGCCTTGGTGATGCTTTTGGTTGCTTTACGATCCAGAGGATCGATCATCTTTTGTGTGAGCCCCATCAGAATGTGCAACTCGTACCTTCTTCCTATGTTACAAGTAAAGAACGTCGGCACAATATCTTCAGGGACAGTGCAATTGTCATAAAAGTTTTGCGGTATTTTGTACTCAAGAATCCCCTTGGTGTCGTTCCCTCTGGGGGTTGAATCCTTTAAATCGATCGGTTCGTTATTATACATATCTTTACGAAGTTGATGGCCATAAGCTGCCGTTCTGTAAACAATCTGACCCTCAGATATAACTGTCATTGTGGTCAAAGCCAAGAGCCTTACTTCAACACTTTGGAGATAGACCACGTCCATATTTTGCGTTGTTTGGGATACAATCAGCAACTTGAAGTTAATGGGACTATTGGGGGAAAAATATGCTGGGTGGTTGATTTTAGCTTCAAGTGAAAAATTCAATTCTTGAGAAGAATCTTCCAGGGGCATGGATCCCAAAAATTTCAGCAATAACTTTGTCCTCCCCTTTGTACTTTCATTAATTGATACCTCCTTTGTCATGGTTGCCTGCTGATTACCGACATCTCTCGGGGCAGTACTCAAGGGCATGAATATAAATGGATCAAATGCTCTATAATTGATCTTGAAGAAAGAAGATCGTCTACATGTAGCCTTGACGAAATACTTTACAGAAACATACCTGCCCAAATTGAATGTAGGAGGCAAATGAGCAACTACATGATCACTTTTTCGAATATCCATCTTATTGCCACCACATTCTGGGTAATACACAGAACCATCGTGAGGTCGCTGTGATTCCACACAAGCATTGCTCATGGGGATTTCAAATGCGAATGGATAAGTATAGATTCCTGGAGCCAACGTATACTGCTTTGCCGAGGAAATGGTCTGAACATTTGGTGGGGGGAACACCACCATAGTATCATACAACACGCGATGAACATCTTCGACAATATCATACCTTTCTCTGTTGTTTCGTCTTTTAAGAACCTCAAGACATGTGGTAGATATCCCTTCAAGCTTCACCTCAATATGCTTCAACGAAAGAGCCTTGTTAACCTTGACACGCACTTCGCCCCGTATGGTGTCTCGATTCGAAAACACATTTTGCTGTGAACGATCGATAACGATCGAGAGGTCCGATGACATAAGGAAGATTGTTTCGTATTAATCGATAGATTAAGCGAGAAGAAGCCATGATGAATTAGCCGGTACTGCATACAAGCAGAGAGAGAGAGAGAGAGAGAGAGAGAGAGAGAGAGAGAGAGAACAATATGTTGCCCTGTTATTTAGGTTATTCTACTATTGATAACAATGTGTTGACGGTAGAGTGACTAGCTGTAACTTATCGGTACCTTCTTGGTCTATATATTTCATTGAACATCTATTATGACATCATAGGTGCGCGCATATAGCTGCAAAATCGAGGATCCATGAGGATAAGCTGCATTGGTTTAATGGGGTTTAATGAGGTCAACGAGGTCAATGAGGTCAATGAGGTTTAATGAAGGGTCTACCAGCTGATATAAGACCATTACTAACTGGTGCTGCTTACGCACATTATTTACCTACACATTGTATCACACATTTTGCTACTCACACATTGTATCACTCATTGTATAAATCTATTTATTATAGGTTGGGGGGTCGTAGTGCGGTGCCGGGTCGAGATGGTATGACGGAGGCGTGACGCCAGTGAGGACGTCAGTTTCGATGGAAAGGTTGACGTAGGTGATGTCTCTTTCCTTTTTCTTTGGCGTCTCGGTGAAGCCTGCTCGGATCGCCAACGCATACCTTCGGGAGATGTTGCACGTCATAAAGGTGGGCACTAGGTTGGGGACCACGCACTGGTAATATGACGGGGGAATCTCCCCCGTAAGCTTTAGATTATCGATTTTTCTCTCTAAAAGATCGATTCTCCTGGTCTCGGTACCAAAATGTAGCACCCTTCCCTGTGCTATAGAGACGGTTGTCATTGCCCGGAGATATATATGAAGTCGTTGGAGGTAGATTTCCGGCCCGTGGATGTACAATTTTAAATTTGGCTGCGAACCAGTCACCAAACACGGCTGGCTGTATATCGCCTGGAAATAAGATTCTGCAGTGGAAGACTTCAGAGGCTGTCTGGAGGTCATCAAATTAAACAAGCCCCTGCGTTCAGTGTCACAAAACAGGATTTGTATTGTTTTCTCTGCCTCGAGAGCAACAACGGCAGAATTCAATGGAGTAAACGATAGCGGCTCTATATGGTCTAGATTCTTTTTAAACATCGTTGATCTTCTGCATGTGGCCCGTATGGTGTAATTCACAGAGGCATTGTCCTCTTTGGAGAAGCTAGGAGGTAATGGGGTCGATACATGGTAGAAACCCGTGCGGACCCCTTGCATGCCAGCACCAGTTAAGTCGGTGTCAGATTTCAATTGTAAGTACCGTTTGTCGTAGATGCCTGTCTGAGTAAGTGTCTCCAAGTTATGTTTGTTAAAGAAAAACATATTTGCATCCAGCAAGCACCCACTATTGATCGGGAGAGCAAATTCAAAGGGATAAGTATAACTGCCAGCAGTCAAGGTGAATTCCTTCGTCAGCGAGATGTGCCGGACATTCTGCGGCGGGAACACTATCTTTGTTTCGTATAGAAACCGATGACAATCCTCAATGGGCACATAGATCTCCTCATTGTGTCTTTGCTTGAGCACCTTGACCTTGGACCATGCCACGCCTGCAAGCTCCACCTCGACATGTTTTAGCGCAAGCGAGCCTCTGACCTTCAAGAGGACCTCGCCGCGTACCACGTCGCCGTTCGTATACCCCTTGTCGAAGAGCCTGACGGTGATGTCTGACATGTTGGAAGTTCTGTTCGTTGAGCCCGTGTGCATATAGGCCCGGTTTTTTTCTATTTCGTTTGAGGATAAATCGCAACGTTGAACAAAAAAGCCTTTCCCGTTAATAAGCCATGTCAGCACCAAAGACCACGCAAATCGAGATTATCCAAGAAGGTGATGGGGTCAATTACCCCAAGCCCGGTGACTTGGTCACCATCCACTACACCGGGACCTTGGAAAACGGCAAGAAGTTTGATTCGTCGAGAGACAGAGGCAAGCCCTTCCAATGCACCATTGGTGTGGGACAAGTTATTAAAGGATGGGACTTTGCCATTCCAAAGTTGAGTGTGGGATCCAGAGCCAACTTGACCATCCCTGGAAACGAAGCTTACCAGGAACGAGGATTCCCTGGATTGATTCCTCCCAATGCTACGTTGTTGTTTGATGTCGAGTTACTTAGCGTTAATTAGTAATTGATATATACAATTGCTCGTCCTTGATGTAGAGCGAGTCTGCTGTGGGCAAGGTGGGAAGATTGACCTTGTAGTTTAGGTCGTACACACGGAACTCGGGGAGTTTGACGGCGTGGGGGGTGGCCCCAGGAATTTCTGCCACGTACGTAATCACATGTCTATTGAAGGGAAGCACGGGAAATGCATTCAACATGAATGGGAGCTTGTTTTTGTCTTTAGGGAACTCGAGCTCGGTGTCAGTCTTTAGCCCTGCAGAAAAGGTAAAGATCCGTGGCGTGGGGTTCTCGATGATATAGTTTAGCACGATTTCTTTGCCGACTTTCGGCGACAAAAGTACCCTAGGATCAGAGAGAGGCAAGATGACGTTCCATTCGGGGCTCTGGTACTGCCTTGCGTGTTTCGTGATCGTTGCCGAAGCGTTTATGGAGACGTTACGCTGCGAGATATCGTTCTTGCTTCGGGTGGTGAAATGCTGCGAAAACGTGTGGTGCCCTGCTGCAACGTCGCCATTTTCCACCAAGATCCCGGGGTCGGATGTCTTTAGCTCTATGGTAGCATCTAGAGGCTCGTTGTCGACAAAGTCGGTGATGGTGAGAAGCGCCTTCCATCTTCTTTTGGGGATGGGCATGGAGTTCGACTCGTTGGGGGCAAGAAACGGCGACGGCATGTCGTTGTCGCTCGCGGAGTACTCGGGAGTTATCGACAACTTCCAGTCGAACGGGTTAGCAATCACGGCCAGGGTAAACTTGTGGGCCTCGAAAACCCCCACGATACTGTCTTCGCTGTAGGCATCATAGATCAACAAGCTCAATTCCACTGTCATCTCGAGATTCTGGTTGAGATCCTCGTTGGCATTGGGTGGAGCAAGAATGGTGACGTTCAACGTGTGGTTGGTGTTGGTTTCCAAGTCCAATGGCTCGTCGTCTTTCAAGTGGTCCCAATTGACTCTGGCCTCGAGTCCCGAGGCATTGATGGTCACTTTCGGCGCCAACGTTAGCTTCTTGTAGTTTAGGGCCCTCACGGCGTCGCCATCAAATGAGATTTCAAAGGGGATCGTAGTGTGCTCCCCGAGAACAATACGCGAGGTGTCGCCACCAGCGGTGATGCTAATGTCGGGCTTGGTAGGGAAAATCTTGATTGTATGTGACGAGACCCCGCCAGCAAACCTCACCAGCTGGCTACTGAGATTAGAGCCTCGCTGGTAATAAAACAACGCATGGTGCATTTTGTCGGACGGTGCTAGCGACTCGTACTTGTCGATTTGCACCTCATGGCCGTCACCAGCAATGAGGATCCGCGAGAATATTCGTATGGAATCAATGGCCACTTCGCCCGATCGTTTTGCCTTCTGGCTGAATTGAAGGATCCTGGTGTCTGGGATCTCTAAATTGGCATGGGCATCGTCAAGATCGACCTGCTGTAGTTTGGAAGAGGGTAAGCTACTGTCGTTGACAATCACCACGTCGTCAAGCCCGTTTTCAGAGGCTCCGCTGGAACGCGAGTCCACCGTGAGGTACGCTATTTCGATCTTGTCGATCTTTAAAGTGGCATGCGATCCGGCCACCAAAAAGGACTCGATGGTCTTGAGGTTCACGTTGGGTTCTATCGAGATTTGCGTGATACACGAGTCGTACACATGCGCTTCACTCGCGAGCGTATCGGTGACAAGCAACGTCTTGACGGTGAAGAAGTTGTCTTTATCAAACACCACCAGCTGGAGATCCCTGGGTTGCAATTTCGGCGACCCTTTCGAGTCCAGACAATGCAACGCAGCATTCACAATCGACTCCAGAACCTTATCGGCCGCCGCGGTCTTTATGTAGCACGAAACCAACCGCAGCACCACCGAGCTGTAGACAAACCCCAGCGACTCCTCAAGACACTTCTCGTAGAGCGTGATCGCCGAGTCCAAGCCGTCGTCGCGTTTGCTGTACTCCTCTGCGAGTTTCCAATCGATGTAGCCACTGAGGCCAGAAGCAGGCCTCGCCAGCTTCGTCTGCTTCGCCAGCTTCGTCTTCGTCTGCTTCCACAACCCCAGAGCTTCAGAGCGGAAATACCCAGACGCACTATTGAGCAAGTCCAACTTGCGCTGCAATATGTCTTCATCCGGGGCCAGGAGATCCATAAACGACGTCGAGGCCCGTGCGCTCTCGATATGCTTTACTGCTTGCAAAAACACCATTCCCGGGTCCGTCACCAAGTTTTCGCTGAACCCATCGTCAAGATACACCCCGCCAAAGTACGCGATGTTGGTGTGCTTCAATTTGCGCAGCAGAAGTGATTTCTTGATATCGAGAACGTCCGCGGGCACAAGCAATAAAAGCTGGCCTAACCACTGGTACTGGGTCGCTATCCAGAAGTGATTGTTGAGGGTGTACTCCTCGACGACGCCGAGAACGTTCATGACGTGGGCCTTATGCTTTTTGAATGCCAATATCGGTTCCTCTAGCGAGAGATACGCCCGGACAATGTGGAAGGACACAACATCGATCAAGTGGCGGAACTGGAAATATAACCTGCGGTCGTGGGGCACCGACGACTTGTGCAACAACAGCACTTCTTCTTGCAACAAGCTCACGAGACTCAGGTACGCTGTCTCTAGCATCTTGGAGCAGGTTTCCAAGTCATTCGACGAGATGAACTCCTCGAGAAACGCCAATTTGATCAAGTTCCGTGTCTCGAGAAACTTTGGTGTTAGCGGGACCTTGGAATCTGTGTCGTCTAGACGCGGGAAAGTATAATACTTCTTGTGTCTTTCCCTGACTCGTTGCTGGATCTGGCCGTAGAAATCTGATGCCTGGGTCCGAAGATTTGTGAGTAAGCTTGACGCCAACACGTCGCAATCGCGCTTGAGGTTCTTGTCCAAGTTGTGCAAGTAGAGAAGCCCGTTAAGCCGTGGGAGGTTGGTCAACTGCCTGAGTTTACTGATGCGTTTTTCGTCTTCCATGGGGACCGAGTTGGCCTCGGCCACGATCACGGCGACAAACTTGACATTAACGGCGTAGCATTGGTTTTTGCTCTCGTTGATGGCGCCAGCAAGCTCGGTGTCCAACGATGAATCGCTCGGTAAGCTGAACACCCTCACCACAGCAAACGGGATGTGGTGGATATACTTGTCCAACCACTTTTCCGAGAGAATACCGTTGGGGAAAAGGTCCGACTGCTCATTTAGCGGCGACAAGATCGAATGGCCATGCTGATGATCCTCCTTAGCAATGACAATGTCGTCGTGTTCGTCCACGGGGTGAATATCTATCATGAATTTGGGGGTATGGAACCGATTTCGAATGATGGAATTGTCCCATTGGCGGTGCGAGATATCATACTGCTCGAGCGACTCCCTAAGCACCTGCGAGAGCACGCCGTGCTTCTCTAGCAAGAACACCCGGAGAAACGGCGCCAACTGCTGGAGATACAGCTGGTGGTAAACGTCCATGGTTTTGTTGTTATTGATAACCCGCACGTGATTACAAAAAAAATGAGAGATTACAAAATAAAAAAAGATAGGTTCCTTTTGTAAGCTTTATAAAGGAGCAACATTAGCCACAAATTCACAAACAGATTATACGCCATGTCCGACCCCATAAACGCTAATCCCACGGTTGTGGACGTGTCTGACCTCCCCACGAGGTTGCAGAAGTCGAAGGATGAGAAACACGAGTTACGGGACAGGATCCTCTCGCTTTCGCTCTTGAGCGATATGTCTGACCCAGAGGACTATTCAAATGATGAGGACGAAGACGAGATCGATGCCCAGGAGATCTTTGATTTGATATCGACGATATCTGACCCCGAGCACCCGCTCACGTTGGCGCAGCTTGCGGTGGTCAACTTGAAAGACATCACCGTGACCAGCGGTAGCGACAAGAACAGCCTTTCGGAGGTTTTGATCAGAATCACCCCCACCATCACCCACTGTTCATTGGCCACGTTGATAGGACTCGGGATCAGAGTGAGATTAGAGCGGTCTTTGCCCGCGAGGTTCAGAATCAAAATCGTCATCAAGGAGGGCACCCATCAGTCAGAGAATCAGGTGAATAAGCAGCTTAATGACAAGGAGCGAGTGGCAGCTGCGTGTGAGAACGATCAGCTTCTTACCGTCATTCTGCAGATGCTAAGCACTTGTAAGTAGAGACATTACTGATATATAATTGCATTTTACATCATAATTTTATCTTGTTACATCATATAGTACAGTCATCACCCATTAAACTCTCCTGATCACCCGTAGAGCCTGTGCTTGCCCATAATCGGAGATCATCTGGTAAACGTCGACAATAATCATCTTGAGAACGTGTCTCTTGAGAAACTCCAAAAGTTGCTTCGACTTCAAGTTGTGGCTGTTGGTGTCGACAATAGCCCTGATCATCTTGGAGAGCTTGAGCATCTGGATATAGTATTCATACTTGTTTTTTTGGTTCTCCTTCAATGGGATGTTTGAGGGCGAGAAAAACCCTCGTGCCTCTTGATCTGGGGTCACGGGGTTCGATGGCGGCTTTGCTCTTGTCTTGCTAGTGGCCGTGGAAGAAGTACTGATACTATTGCTGCGACTATAGTTGGATTGAGACGACGTGGTGGAGTTTAATGAGCCCGACAGCTCTCTATGTCTCTTGATCTTGTTATATAGCTTGGATTTCACCAAAATACTGTTGAATGTCTGTCGCCTTTCCTCGACGTCAGGTACATCTCCATCGCCATTACTGGTGAATGTCAGGAACCTCTTTCTCGTGTAATCGATCGAGAACGGTGATCGACGCGATATCGACCGACTCTTGCTGTAGATCAGGGAATTCGACACGTCCATGGACGGTGGTGTATCTT